>CM070781.1:44860837-45405626 GCA_036346955.1 Dipus sagitta | reverse complement strand
CCTGCACGGTTTAGAAAAGGGGACACCTCATCATCACCAGGAACCGGGGAAAATGAGCAGTCCACGTGAGTGGACTCAGGCGTTCTCGACGATTTTCAAATGTCCGAATGTTTGATGTGTGAGGCAGCCTCACCTGGTCTGTCAGCTGGACCGGCACTCTTGGAGGCCCTCCTCTTTCAGCCAATTAAAGGATACTTTCTGGAGCTCTCTTATTCCCAGAGAAACACACCCTCCGGGCCCTGCTCCCTCACATTTCAGACATCCCCATTCCAGTAGGCTCAACACTTGTACGTGAGGGGGTGAACCCGAAAAAATTGCTCAATTTGAGCAACAGCGACTCGGGCAGGCATATGGCCATGCCTCAGCCGCCTTTGTGGATGGGATAAAACTGACCCATTTTCTGAAGACAGCCGATTCCCCAACCTAGGCTAAGAACCTTGCTCTCAGCCTAGGTTAGGGAATCGGGAGCTTTTCGGACCGACCGAATGCCACGACCATGCAGGGAATCTCTGTGCGCTAGGGAATGGAGGCCCCTGACACACACGTGACTTAAGTGGTCACATGCGCATGGGACATGCAGAGCTTACAGGTGAAGTGAGACACTACCTATGAGTCCTGAGCCCTTTTCTAGCCGGACGATTGACGTCTGTTTGAGGCAGCAGACACACAGAAGTGTCCCAAGTTCGAGAGGGCAAACAGAATATGAGTAAAACCCGTATGCAAGTATGCACATTCTTCATGCCTTATAGGCCCAGGGCAAAATTGCTGAAGCCAGGCCAGGAAGACTTAGGAGTGTCGGGTTCCCAACGTGTACTCTGAGGGTTTGTTCACGCATTCGCAGGCTCTCGAGAGCCATCGTGACCCTACAGTGGGTGCAGGTGGAATGAAGGACCAAAAGGGTAAGTATTGGAAAATCACGGATGTGCCCCTGGTTCACTGAGCAACGTTCACACACATCAAGGAAAATACGGTAAGTACGTAACACAGGCTCCACTGGGAACACAGTTCTACTTTGCTGTGGCCTCACTTGCTCCTCACAATGATGACAAATTCAGGCTACGTCCTGAATTCCAGTTCAGCCGCTACTGGAGCTCAGGAATAGCTGGAAAAAGCAAGGGAAAGAAGACCAGGCACGGGCACTGAGGGAACCGGGAGATGGCCTGGCGGTTAGAGCTTTTTGCTGGGAAGCCAAAGGAACCCGGTTCGAATCCCCGGGACGCATGCGAGCCCGATGCACACGGGGGCGCTCATGTGCGGTAGGGCACCCGGTGTGCCAGTTCCCTCTATCTCTCCCTTTCTCCTCCCTATCTCTGTCTGTTTCTCTCTCACATTTAAAGAAGTAAAATACTTTCTTTTCCTTGTGGGGGCTGGGGGACGTCAATGTGCTCAACACAGGTTACTGAAGAGTGACGGCCTCCTTGCCCAGCACCTGTCATGTGTACCTAGGAATTTTATTCTGATTCAAATCCTATTCCTAACACGTCCAGAAGGAATTGAAGAACCTATGTGAGTGGCCTTCCACCCAGAAGCAAGACTCCTGCCGCCTGTGTCATTGGGTGGAAGCAAAGCACCGTTCCTTAGAAGTCCTTGAGTTGTCAGTCTCTCTCTCGAGAAACCTGGACCAGCATCCCTGCATGTTTCAGAAAAGGGGACACCTCATCATCACCAGGGACAGGGGTAATTGGGCAGTGCATGCAAGTGGACTCAGGCTTTGTCGATGATTTTCAAATGTCTGAATGTTTGATGTGTGAGGCAGCCTCTCCTGGTCTCTCAGCTGGCCTGGCACTCGTGGAGATCCTCCTCCTTCAGCCAATTAAAGGATACTTTCTGGAGCTCTCTTATTCCCAGAGAAACACAACCTCTGGGCCCTGCTCCCTCACATTTCAGACATCCCCATTCCAGTAGGCTCAACACTTGTAAATGAGGGGGTGAACCCGAATAAATTGCCCAATGTGAACAAGAACGACTTGGGTAGGCATATGGCCGTGCCTTGGCCGCCTTTGTGGATGGAATAAAACTGACCCATTTTCTGAAGAGCCGATTCCCTAACCTCTTGTGGCAGATGCATAACTGTGAATATATGAAGGTCTACACACTTTGGAAAGTTGCAGTTAATGGCATGTTATTTAAACTTCAATTGAAACATAAATCAGACTTCTGGTATCCCAAAAATATTCCAGATGTATTAGCAGGGCTTGGTGGTGCACACCTGTAATCCGAGAACTTGGGAGGTGGAGGCAGGAGTATCAGAAGTTCAAGGCCAGCCTCAGCTACATACTGAACTCAAAGCTAGCCCGGGCAACATGGCAAAACCTGTCTCAAAACACCAAAATAAATAAGTGATTAGTAAAATACATGAGTAACCCAATTTAAAGATGGATGAAAGATGTGGAAGTCTGCTCTCAAAAAAAGAAAAAAAGAAAAAGAGAGATGGCTCAACAGTTAAGGCACTCATTTACAATGCCTGGTGGCTAGGGTTCGATTCCCCAGGACCGATGTAAAGCCAGACACTCAAAGTGGCACATGCATCTGGAGTTCGTTTGCAACTTCTAGAGGCCATGGCGCACCCATTCTCTCTCTCTTTCTCTTTCTCTCTCTGTGTGTGTGTGTGTGTGTGTGTTTCCAAATAAATAATATTGAAAATCTATTTTAAAAAGGAAAGATAAACCCGGCATGGTGGAGCAGACCTTTGATCCCAGCACTCGTGAGGCAGAGGCAGGAGGATTGCTGTGAGTTCAAGGCCATCCTGAGACTACATAGTGAATTCCAGGTTAGCCTGGGCTAGACTGACCCTGCCTAAGGAAAAGAAAGAAAGATAAATACATGCTCAGCATGCACAGGTGTTAAACATCACCTCACAAAGGGAGGGATCCAGTCAAAAGTCAGATAATAGCACATGCTGGCAAAGTTGTGGGATCATTGAGACCCAGACCCTTATGTTTTGCAGGTTGGAGTGGAAAATGATATAGTCACTGAGGAAAACAGTTCGGCAGTTCCTCAAACAACTGAGGAATTCTTATTTTTGTATTCATTTATTTATTTGAGAGGGGGACAGATAGAGAGAGGATAGGCATTCCAGGGCCTTTAACCACTGCAAATGAACTCCAGACACATGCACCACCTTGTGCATCTGGCTTCACATGGGTACTGGGGAATGAACCTGGGTCCTTTCACTTTGCAGGCAAGCACCTTAACCCCTACGCCATCTCTCCAGCCCATCAAATAATTAAATATACAGAGGTACTATAACTATACAACTCAACTATCCCATGTGTATCTACATGACAGAAGTAAAAACATACAAAAATCATGTGCAAATATTCATAGTGGCATCTTTATGAAAGCCAGAAAATGGAAACAGTGCAAACACGCAATGACTGATGAGAGCAGAAAATCCAGACAGTAGAAGACTGTTCTGCAACGAAACAGAAGGAAGTATGTGAGAGACTGGCGTGCATGAACGTGGGCAAAGGCCAGTTACAACAACCACGCATTGTATGATCCCGTCCATAACAAGTGTTCTGGGGCTGGAGGGATGGCTTAGCAGTTAAGGCATTTGTCTGCAAAGCCAAAGGACCCAGGTTCGATTCCCCAGGACCCACATTAGCCAGATGTACATGGGGGTGCACACATCTGCAGTTCATTTGCAGTGGCTGGAAGCCCTGGTGTGCCCATTCTCTCTCTCTCTCTCTCTCTCTCTCTCTCTCTCTCTCTCTCTCTCTCACTACCTCTCTTTCTCACTCTTTCTCTCTGTCAAATAAATAAAATGTTTTTTAAAAAGTGTTCTGAATAGGCATGTTGATAGTGGCTAACAATCGCTTACTGGAGTTCAGGGCTATTGAGGTAGGTGGGGAGGAGCAGGATGAGCAGGTACAGTTTCCCTTAGGAGAGATGGAAATGTTCTAAAATTAGACTTGTGGCAATGATTGCACAACTGTCAATTTACTGAAAATATCGTGTTGTTCATATTAATGTGTGAATCATATGGGTGTGGACTATACCTCAAGAGAGATGCTTTTAAAAATGCAGTTCATGCTAGTTACATTTGTTTCTTTGCATGCACGTATATTATATGTGTGTGAAGACACATATGGAAGCCAAAGTTGTTGTTGTTCTTTTGAGGCAGGGACTCACTCCAGCCCAGGCTGACCTGGAACTCACTCCGCAGCCCCACGCTTGTCTTCCACTCATTGGGATCCCCATGAGTTCGAGGCCACCCTGAGACTACATAATGAATTCCAAGTCAGCTTGGGCTAGATCCAGACCATACCTCAAAAAAAAAAAAAAATCAGTACTAGAGAAAACCTTCCTTCTACAGAGGATGCGGTATATTTTAGTCCTCTCTTCAGTTCCACATGTTATCTGAGATTTTGTGTGTTATTGTTTTGTTTTGTTTTTCTCCTTAACAGTTTGGTTATGGCCAACCATAAGAGTGTCTAGGAACTGAAGTGAACCTGGGGTAGGAGGAGGGGAAGACTAATTTCAGTGAGCAGCAATTGTTCTGTATTTCAAAAACCTTGTCTCTGGGGGCTGGAGAGATGGCTTAGTGGTTAAGGCGCTTGCCTGCAAAGCTAAAGGATGCCGGTTCGATTCTCCAGGACCCATGTAAGCCAGATGCACAAGAGGGCGCATGCATCTGGAGTTCATTTGCAGTGGCTGGAGGCCCTGGAGTGCCCATTCTTTCATTCCCCAACTTCTCTCAAATAAATAAATAAAATATGTTTTAAAAAAAAAAAAAAAACAACCTTGTCTCTGGCAAGAGTTATTTTGTGGTCTAAGTAGAGAAAATGCTGTGGCAGTGACCTTCTCATTGTGGGGACGAAACACCTGACCAGAAACAGTGCCAGAAGGAAAGGTTCATTTGAGGATGGCAGCTTCGAGGGGAGCTTTCTTCACGGTGGGGAAGGCATGGCAGGAGTAGGAAGCTGGCTCACTGGGCACACAGCAGCAGCAGGGAAGAGACAGCAAGAGTGAGCCAGCTGGCATCGGCAAGAGGGCTGGGTTCTAAAATCTCAAGGCCAGGGGCTGGAGGGATGACTTAGCAGTTAAGGTGCTTGCCTTCAAAGCCAAAGGACCTAGGTTCGATTCCCCAGGACCCATGTAAGCCAGATGCACAAGAGGGCGAACGCATCTGGAGTTCATTTGCAGTGGCTGGAGACCCTGGCATGCCCATTCTCTCTCTCTCTCTCCCTCCCTTTCTCTCTCCCTGCCTATTTCTGTATTTCTCTTTCTCTCTCAAATAAATAAAACTATTAAAATCTCAAGGCCAGTGACACACCTCCACCAGCAAGGCCCCACCAGCTGGGGATCAAGCATGAGGCCAGATCACACACACATGAGGCTGTGGGGAACATTTCGAAATCAAACCTCCACCAAACGTTGAGGCTTGCAGCAAGTGTCCACGGTGTTCCCAGTATTGGGGAGACCGTGTCACTATTTGTGTGCCCTCGACAATGTCAGGCCTAAGCCCACAGGAGGTCTTCAGTACGTGTCTGGCAAGTTTGTCAATGACAACTTTATCCCGCCATCATTTCTCTGCCTTCCGGAGGCTTTCTGTAGTCATCCTGGTCATAGTCCACCTGCACAGGCCCGGCAGGCCAGAAGCAGCTTCCCAAAGGTCCCACCCTTCTGCGGAGAGATCATAATACTTCCCATGCTTCGATGTCATCTTCCTGATTTGCCACTTTGTCCTCCCATGCCTGTGGTGGGAACATTTCAGGGACTCCTGATTGTCTCCCATGTAACTTCCCCGTGGAGTTGGAATGACTACTTCCATAGCGGGTTAAGAAGAACGTTGCTTCTTTTTTGGTTTTTCGAAGTAGGGTCTCATTCTGGCCCAGGCTGACCTGGAATTCACTATGTAGTCTCAGGGTGGCCTCGAACTCACAGCGATACTCCTACCTCTGCCTCCTGAGTGCTGGGATGAAAGGCAGTGTGCCACCGCGCCCGGCTTGGACTGTTGCTTTTGATTCCGTTCCCAGATATCAAAAGTTAAACAGAAGGCTCATGGGAAAGTTTGATTACTTTACTCTCTCGCTGTTGTTTAAGGACCCCGATTATCTAACATCTGCACTCAACACACGGGATACGAGTTATTCTGTAACCAATGACGATATTCCGCTTGGCCTGCCTGGTTCTGGGCTCACTGTAGTCAGTCAGCTGCTGCTGCCTCTGTCTTGGTTTTCATCTCTGGTTGATATCGATTTAATTTCAGGTCACTGTGGTTTGGATGGAAGCTCATTAGGGGCCTGAAGCTGCCATTTGTATTCTTGCTCTATCTGGAAGAGAGTCAAGGTCGTCACGTGTGTGCCAAGCTGCTTTCCCTCCGCCCTTATCTTATGGAGCTCGGCGAGTTCATCAGAATGGAGAGGGGACTATTTTCTCTTCATCTGAACATAAATCTCTGCTAGGAGACAACAGTGCATGACCTTGTGCACTCCTAGTGAGCAATCGACATGCTTTTCTTTTTAATTTTTATTTATTCATTATTATAATTTATTTATTTTTGGTTTTTCGAGGTAGGTTTTTGCTCTAGCCCAGGCTGACCTGGAATTCACTATGGAGTCTCAGGGTGGCCTCGGACTCTCAGTGATTCTCCTACCTCTGCCTCCCAAGTGCTGGGATTAAAGGCGTGCACCACCGCGCCTAGCCATGCTTTTATTTTTATAAAAAAATTTTATTTAAGAGAGATGGAGAGTTATATGGGTGTGCCAAGGTGTCCAGCTACCGCAGATGAACTCCAGACACATGCACCACTTTGTGCATCTGGCTTTACTTGGGTACTGGGGAATCAAACCCAAGTTGTCAGGCTTTTCAAGCAAGCACCTTTAATTGCTGAGCCATCTCCCCAGCCCAGGCATGGTTTTCTTTAGAGAGGTACAGTAAGGAAAATCCTCTTAGTGCCATTTCAGGCTTTTGCTTCTTTTCATTCGTTTTATTAGGAAGTATCTAGAGTACTGGAGAGATGGCTCAGCAATTAAGTCACTTGCATGCAAAGCCCAACAACCCAGATTCCATTCCCCAGTAGCCACGTAAAGCCAGATGCACAAAGTAGTGCATGCATCTGGATTTCATTTGCAGTGGCAAGAGGCCATAGCACACCCATTCTCTCTCTCTTTCTGTCTGCCTTTCTTTGCTCTCTCTCTCTCTCTCTCTCTCTCTCTCTCCTTGCAAATAAAACATTTTTAAAGTATCTGATGGCTGGAGGGATGGCTTAGCAGTTAAGGCATTTGCCTGCAAACCCAAAAGATCCAGGTTCGATTCCCCAGGACCCACGTTAGCTGGATGCACAAGGTGGCACATGCATCTAGAGTTCATTTGCAGTGGCTGGAGGCCCTGGCACGTCCATTCTCTCTCTCTCTCCATTTTTCTCTCTGTCAAATAAATAAAAATAAAAAAATTAAGTATATGAGGTGCTAGAGAGATGGCCCAGAGGTTAAAGGTACATGCTTGCAAAGCCTTTGACTCAGGATTAATTTCCTAGTACCCATATAAAGACAAATGCACAAAGTGGATCACATGTCTGGGGTTCATTTGTAGTGTCAGGAGGTGCTGGCATGTCCATTCTCATTCTTTCTCTCTCTTTCTCAATAAATAAATATATAGGGCTGGAGAGATGGCTTAGCATTTAAGGTGCTTTTTAAGGTGCTTGCCTTCAAAGCCAAAGGACCATGCTTCGATTTCCACAGTACCCACATAAGCCAGATGCACAAGGTGGTGCAGGTGGTGCATGCGTCTGGGGTTCATTTGCAGTGACTACAGGCCCTGGTGTGCCCATTCTCTCTCTCTCTCTCTCTCTCTCTCTCTCTCTTTCTCTCTTGTACAGTTCCTATGGTTTGATTAAGTGTCCTCCAAAGACCCGTGTGTTAAAGGCTTGGTCACCAGCTCATGACCCTAACGGGAAATGGCAGAATCTTTAAGAAGTAAGGCCTACTGGGCATGGTGATAAATACCTTTAATCCCAGGACTCGGGCAGCACAGGTATGAGGATCGCAGTGAGTTCAAGGTCATCATAGTGTCAGTCTAGGCTAAAGCAGGGCCCTACCTCAAAAAAAAAGAAAAAAAGACACAAAAACGTAAGGGAATGCCATTGAATTTTAATCCTATGTCCCTTTTATCAAAGGAAAGAGAGAAAGAGAAAGAATCAGGCTACGAACTATGAGTTTGGAGTCAGAGCTAATTCCTCCTGTGGGAACTGTGAAACAGTCCCTGGCGGGTGTATTTGTTCCAGAATACCATCCAGGGAAATCAACTCGTGCAGGAAGCTAGTCTTCCAACTTCCAGAGGGCTCTGCCAGATTTTCAACCAAGATCACATGTGAGTTCACCATGTTTTTTTGAACTGGAAAACACAAGGAACACAATATAGCTATTAAGAGAGGGCTTGGAGATAAAACAACCTGTGTTTGAGACCTGGCTTGATCCGTGACTAGATGGGGGTTACACTTCCAGGAACAGCAGCCAATACCAGTCTATGTGACACAGCCAGGCAGAAATGTTCCCTGCACGGGCACCAGATACCACCGTCACCCGTGCCTTGGCAGGGAATACACTCTCCCGGACCTTGTGTCACCAGCACCAAAAGCCACTGTCCCCAGACCTAGTCTTTTCAGGTACCTTTTCCTTCTTTCCTTTTCATTCTTTCCTTCCTTCCTTCTTTTGTTCTTTCCTTCCTCCCTTCCTTGCTTCTCTTCCTTCCTTCCTTTCTTTTCTTCTTTTCTTTTTTTTTTTTTTTTTGTTTGTTTGTTTGTTTTCACAGACAGGGTCTTGGTATGTACAAGGCTGGTTTTGAGCTCTATATAACGCAAGCTAGCCTTGAATTTGTAATCCTCCTGCCTCAAATGGGCATGCCAGGGCCTCTTGCCGGTGCAAACAAACTCCAGATTCATGAGCCGCTTTGTGCATCTGGCTTTACGTAAGTACTGGGGAGTCAAAGCCAGGCTATCAGGCTTTGCAAGCAAGTGCCTTTAACTGCTGAGCCACCACTGCAGTCCCACCATTGAGGTTTTAGAGGGAGACATTTGATGTCCACTTTGTGTTATGAGAGTGTCTTAAATCTCTCACAAAGAGGCGCAGGGACCCAGAAACAAGAACACTGCTGAAACCATTAAAGCTGAGGTAAGGAGGGGCTGGAGAGATGGCTTAGCGGTTGAGCGCTTGCCTGCGAAGCCTGAGGACCCCTGGTTCAAGGCTCGATTCCCCAGGACCCACATTAGCCAGATGCACAAGGGGGCGCACGCATCTGGAGTTCGTTTGCAGTGGCTGGAGGCCCTGGCATGCCCATTCTCTCTCTCCCTCTCTCTCTGTCACTCTCAAATAAATAAAAATAAACAAAAAAATTTAAAAAAAAAAAGCTGAGGTAAGGAATTTGTACATCTTCCCCACCACCACCACAGTTGCAAGGAGGCAGTGACAGAGGCTTGTGCCCAGGTGATGTCAAATGCAGTCACTTCCAAGTTGATTTTAGACCTGGTTTGATATAGCAGTTCTCAGGAGGAGTTCTGGGCTAGCAATGCCGTCTCTGTTCCCAGCAACAAGATACAAGGGTGCTGAGTCAGGCACCCCACATGTTGGACATTAATATCCGTACCATGCTGAAGTCAGAAAGAGGGCACTCTGGTGTTACTCTTTTTGCACACACTATATAGGGTATCCAGTCACCCACAGTCACTTCACAGATAGGACCAGATCACAGAAAAGATCTGCATGCCCACTGTAAGCCAGAGGCACAAAGTGGCACATGTGTCTGGAGTTCATTTGTGGAGTTCATTTGCTGGAGGCCCTGGAATGCCCATTTTTTCTTTCTTTCTCTCTCTCTCTCTCTCTCTCTGCTTGTGAATAAATAAAAATATTTTTTAAATATAATGAAACTCATTATTTTGTGTGCTAACTAAGAATCAGTTAAAATCAATAAACAAAATTTAATTAAACCCACCTCTAATCATAGCACTCAGGTGGCTGAGGAGGGAAGATTGTTAGTTCAAGGTCAGCCTGGGCTGCATAGACATGCCTTGTCTCAAAAAAAAAGTTTTATTAATTTTTTTTAAAGTTAAAGATAAGGCCAGGTGTGGTGGTGCATGCCTTTAATCCCAGCACTTGGGAGCCAGAGGTAGGAGGATCGTTGTGAGTTAAAGGCCACCCTGAGACTATATAGTGAATTCAATGTCAGCCTGGGCTAAAGTGAGACCCTACATCAAAAAAACAAAAAAAGACAAAAAGTTAGGGTTGGAGAGATGGCTTAGTGGTTAAGGTGCTTGCCTGTGAAGCCTAAGGACTCCAGATCCCACATAAGTGAGGCAAGCACAAGGTCGCACATATCCACTAGGTGGCGCAAGCGTCTGGCGTTCAATTGCAGTGGCTGAGGCCTCTTGTCTCTTGGTCTCTCTCTTTCTCTGTCGCGCGCTCTCTCTCTAAAAAAAAAAAAAAAATTAACCTTCAGAAAGGAAAATCACTATGGCAAATCTCACTTTCAGGTTTATCCCTTGGACTCCCAAGGCTAACCACTACCTATAATATCTGGTTTTAAGAGGCTTAAGTAGGAAATGGAGAGGTAGCTTAGTCAGTGTTTGCCATGTAACCTTGAGGACCTAAGTTAAGCCTAAATTTGATCCCCAGAACTTACATTACACACACTGGGCATGGTGGTGCACACCTTTAATCCCAGCTCTTGGGAGGTAGAGGTAGGAGGATCTATCGCTGTGAGTTCGAGAGCACCCTGAGACTACATAGTGAATTCCAGGTTAATCTGGACCAGAGTGTGAGACCCTACCTCGAAAAACAACAACAACAACAACAACAACAACAAAATTAAAAAAGAAAGAAAGAAAACACCTTCTTGCACTCATTCATCCCCCAGGCTGATCAAGTATATGACAGTTTCCAAAATAACAGTAGCTTGAATGAGCCTGGCGTTCTGTCTCCTCTGCGTACGCCCTGCTGTCGACACTGGGCAGAGGGCTCCACAGTCTATCGGAAACCCAGGCGTCTTTGACCTTGTTCCTCACTGTCAGATTCTTAGCTCCAGGCTTCACAACCACATTCAAATCAACAAGAACAAGAAAAGGAAAGGTCAAGGGTGTATACATACCTTCGATAGACATTTCCTAAAAGCCGCACACATTACTGCTGCTGTCTGACTGCGTAGTATCCTATTAGATAATACTATATATATTATATAATTATAGTATATTATTATATAATATTCTTATGTTATCCTTCTTTTTAACCTTCTCCTCATGATACATGCCACAGATTTCCTGGTACTATCTGGCTGCATCATTACTATTTTGTTTTGTTTTGGTTTGTTTGTTTGTTTGTTTGATTTTCAAGGTAGGGTCTCACTCTAGCCCAGGCTGACCTGGAATTCACTCTGTATTCTCGAACTCACGGTGATCCTCCTAACTCTGCCTCCCGAGTGCTGGAATTAAAGGCGTGTGCCACCACGCCTGGCACTACTTTTGTTTTATACGTTATGCCAACTTTGGTAGTTTGAGTCAGGTGTCCCCACAAACAGGTGTTCTGAATGCTGGGTTCCCAGCTGATGGAGATTTGGGAATTAACGCCTCCTGGAGGCAGTGTATTGTTGGGGGCGGGCTTATGGGTGTTATAGCCAGTGTCCCCTTGTCAGTGTTTGGCACACTCTCCTGTTGCTGTTGTCCACCCGATGTTGGTCAGGTGGTGATGCCCACCCTCTGCTCATGTCATTGTTTTCCCCTGCCATCATGGAGCTTCCCCTTGAGCCTATAAGCCAAAATAAACCTTTATTCCCACAAGCTGCTCTTGCTCGGGTGTTTTCTGACAACAGTGCGAACCTGACTGCAACACCAAGTCCAAAGCACAGAGTTCCCCAGGGAAAAATATGCCCCTCATGTCACTGGTGATGTTCAAGATTGGCCCTGTTGTCTTCCTAGAAGTGAAGGGACCAAACTGACGCCATGACAGGCTTCAGTAAGGCGCCACTCTAACTAGGCCTAAGTTTCAGTTTCCCAGAGAGGCAGGCAGGACTCCTGAAAAGGGCCTACCCTGACATGTGGCCGGGAAGAAGGCCACCCAGAGGCTGAGTCAGTTCCTGGACATGCCCAGACATGTCCCTTCCATGCCTTCTGCCCCAACCAATCAGAGATGCACAACTGTAACCGCTGCTTGCCTAGCCAATCATTTTAAAGATTTAAAGATTTAAAGAATTCCCCTAGACCTAGCCTGCTAAAACTTTAGGACCAATCAGAAGAATACAAGTACAGTTACTGTTCAAATTAGCCAATCATGTTAGAAAAGACTAAGCCTGCCAAAATTCCTCTATCTGTGCTTAAAAGGAGCCTGTGAGCTCCTCTCAGGGTCACCATTTTACATGAATGGTTGACCCCCGCATGCTGGCTGATTCTGCAGAATAAATGCTCTTTGCTTTTATATACTATTTGAGTCTGGGGTCTTTCTTCAGCGATTCTCAGACCCTTACACAAGCTCCATCCATGGTAGTTGGTATCTGTAGCTTCCTTGGTGGATGTACTAATTGCCTTCTTATTGCTGGGACAAAAAACCAGACCAGAAGCAGCTGTGAGAGGAAAGGGTTTGCTTCCACTTAGAGTTTCAAGGGGACATCTCATTATGGCAGGGGAAGCATGGCAGACGCCCCCCCCCCCAACAGGAAGCCTGGGTCACATCTTCACATCAACAGGAAGCAAGTTGTGTAAGTGAGCTAACTATACCCAATGGGGCTGGACTAATGAACCTTGAGGCTTGCCACCAGTGACACACCTCTTCCAGCAAAGCTCTACTTCCCGAAGGCTCCACCAACTGGGGACTAAGCAGGATACTTGATCATAGATACTTGGAGCTAAGGGGGACATTCCACATTCAAACCACCACAATGGATGAAGCTTCACAGAAGTCAGGCCAGGAGGTGCTGCATGTCTCTTAGCACCTGTAAGAAAGAGGTTTGCGTCCAGAGGAAATGAATCCTACGTAAATTGAAGGGCCAGTAGTTGGAGCTGAGCGTGATGGCACCCAGCCACTCCTGGCACTTGGGAGATAGAAACGTAGGATTAGAAGGTCAAGACTAGCCCCAGAGCAAGTTCCGATCCAACCTAGGCTGGATAAAACCCTGTCTCAAATAAAAATTAACAATTAGCTGGACATGGTGACAGAAACCTTTAATCCCAGCACTTGGGAGGCAGAGGTAGGAGGATCGCCATGAGTTCGAGGCCACCCTGAAACTCCATAGTAAATTCCAGGTCAGCCTGAGCTAGAGTGAGACCCGACGTTGAAAAAGAAATTAAAAATTAAAGAGGTGCGGCTGGAGAGATGGCTTAGCGGTTAAGCACTTGCCTGTGAAGCCTAAGGAACCTGGTTCAAGGCTCGATTCCCCAGGACCCACGTTAGCCAGATGCACAAGGGGGCGCACGCGTCTGGAGTTCATTTGCAGTGGCTGGAGGCCCTGGCGCGCCCATTCTCTCTCTGTCACTCTTAAATAAATAAATAAAAATGAACAAAAAATATTTTTTAAAAAATTAAAGAGGTGGCTTGGGTTAGATTGATTCTAAAATATATATACATGCCAAGACATTATTCCATTATTAATATACATAGTGCATAATATCTACTTGTTAATTAAGTAAGCAGATTAACTGATGGGTGGGGTGAGGCTTTGGGGCAGCGCCTCAGCCCCTTTCTCTGTTTCTAAAATCTAGTTTCATTTATGTTCTTCCCAGGTTTTGGCTGTTCAACACTTCCACGGACGCTATTACTCGATGCATCGTGAGCGCGCGCGCGCGTGTGTGTGTGTGTGTGTGTGTGTGCAAGTATGTATGACTGTGAGAGCATTGTGCACAGCGGTGCACGTGCACATGTGTATGGAAGCAAGAGGGTGACTTCAGGCATGTTCCTTGTTTGGTCTCCACTTTATTTGCCAAGGCAAGGTCTCTCAGTTGAACCCAGAGCTAACCCTGTTCTAGCTAGGTGGCTTGTTCCCATCTCCGCCTTGCCACTGGGCTTACAAGCTAAATGCCAGCCAGCCAGCACTTGCTGAGAGATCTGCTATCCTCACATTTGTGCAGCAAGCGCTCGATCCACCGAGCCGCTTCCCCAGCCCCCTAACCACTGTATTCGTCAGGGCTCTCCCGGGGATCTGCGGGCAAAACGGGAAGCGAGGGCAGCAAGCAGAAGCAGAGAAACATCAGATCAGAGGCTTTTATTATTAGGCCTTGGCTCACGTGACAGTGGAAGCAGAGAAGTCCTAGGATCTGCAGTCGGAAAACGAACCCAGAAGAGCTGATTGCGGCTGTCCCATTCCGAGACCAGCAGGCTGGAGTCTAGGACATTCTAGCTCACATAGGGAGGTAGGAAAGGACCGCGATCCAGCTCCAAGCATTTCAGCAGAAGACTCCCCTTTCCCCAAGAGTGGAGGGGGCGGATGTTTTACCTAGTCTCAGGGGTACTCTCATAACAACGTTTCGCATTTATCTGGGTAGCCCTGGCAAGTTAACCCATAAAATTAACCATCCAGGTAATAAATGCTCCCTTTAGTTCAAAGCACTCGGATTTGAGCTTCTGATAATTTGAAGACACAATACTCTGAGCTAGTTCATAGTCCTGGTAGCTTTTTGTACACGTCACAGAGTTTCTTCGAGGCGCACACAGCTTGTTTCTCTGTATACTGGGGGAAGAGGAGACCAGGAGGTTTGAATACAGGAAGAAGAAGGTTGGGGAATTTTCCAAAGGATTTGTGACTGATAGGGGAAAGGTGAAAGTATCCTGAAATGAATGGTGGGCATAGCTGCGCAGCCTTGTGAACACGACAGACGTCATCTCATTGTAGACTTTACATGCATTGCCTCTCAATAGAGCTGTTTGTACAATTGCTCCCTGTGTCTATAAAATCATTCGCAAATGACCCTCCCTATGTCTTCCCAGGGAAGCTTTAAACTCTGGCTCCTCTAAGAGCAGACAAAGCATGTTGTGTTCCCCACCACAGTGAGGCAGGAAGTACCAAGACATGAAATGGGATCAGCCACTTTGTCCTCACAAAGTAAAGAAGATCCGCTCCAGGGAATGGTTTCAAAACAGTCAAAAGTGACCAGAGAGTAGGGGAGACTGACATCAGGGATGGGCCCAGCACTTGAGCACCTCTGCACCTTCTCAGAGCATCAAGTTCACTGAGGTGGGGAGTGCAGACCGTGGAACCTTGAAGCCAGCGTGAGCATCCCGCAGGGCTGGATGCCACGTGCCTGTGAAACTTGAAGATAAAGCTTGCGGAAGGCTTCTCTGATATATATGACTTCCAGAACTGAAGGCGGCGGGGGGGGGGGGGGTGCACAGGGGGGACTTGTTCATTCTGTCAGCAATTGAACACGCATTGTGAAATAAGCATTTTAAGAGATGCAAAGTAGCGGGGCATGGTGGCGCACGCCTTTAATCCCAGCACTTGGGAGGCAGAGGTAGGAGGATCGCCATGAGTTTGAGGCCACCCTGAGACTCCATAGTGAATTCCAGGTCAGCCTGGGCTAGGGTGAGACCCTACCTCGAAAAACCAAAAAGAAGAGAGAGAGAGAGATGCAAAGTATACAGATGTCTGACAGGGACGGTATCATGCGAACTGAAGCAAAAATATAAGAAACAATAAATTCAACAGATACGCATTCATGAGTTGTGGTGGTTTGAATGTAAAATGTCATCCATATCCCACGTGTTTCCTTGTAATAGTTGAATTTCTTGGTTTGTTTTATTTGTGCAGAGAGGGAAAGACTGAGGGAATGGGTACACCGGGGCCTCTTGCCACAGCAAAAGCACTCTAGATGTATGTGTCACTTTGTACATCTGGCTTTCTGTAGGTGCTGGGGAATTGAACCCAGGACAACAGGCTTCACAAGCCTGAGCCATCTCCCCAGACTGCCTCCTGTGTTAAAGACTTGGTCCCCAGATGGTGGCAGTTTGAGAAAGTTGTGGAGCCTTTGGGAGATGGAGACTTGCTGAAGGAGGTAGGGTCACTGGGGTGGACCTTGAGGCTTATCAGTCCAGACCACTTGGTGTTCAGGGCTAGCTCTCTCAGAGAGATGTGACCCTGGCTTCCTGTTCAGGCCTGTCATGATTCCCCACCATAAAGAAACTCCCCCTCTATGGGCCTGGAGAGATGGCTTAGCGGTTAAGTACTTGCCTGTGAAGCCTAAGGACCCCTGGTTCGAGGCTCGATTCCCCAGGACCCACGTTAGACAGATGCACAAGGGGGCTCACGCATCTGGAGTTTGTTTGCAGTGGCTGGAGGCCCTGGCGCGCCCATTCTCTCTCTCTCTTCTCTCTCTCTCTCTGCCTCTTTCTCTCTGTCTGCCGCTCTCAAATAAACAAATAAATAAATAAAATAAAGGCCAGTCTGTTGGGCTTGTATCAAAAAAAAATTAAAAAGGTGTGTGCCACTGTGTCTGGCCTGGTTGATTTAAAGAAAAAAAAAGAATGTCAGCCTTACCCACCACACACCACATGCCACAGTCTGAGAGTTCAGTGGGCAGCACTCTGCAGATGTGCCTAATGTGGTGCGATGCTACCCAGCCAGTTAAACCAGTTCAGTACCAGAGCTGCCCACAGTGTTGTTTCCAGTTTGCTTGTTCTTCTCCTTCCTCTTCTCCCTCCCCTCCCCCTTCCACCCCCTTCTCCTCGGCCCGCCTCTCTCCCTTCTTGCGTCTGGGAGACACAACCCTAACCCTAGCCCTAAGGTGCTCTGCACTGCCATTCATACCTCCTTAGGTATGTTTTGTCTCAGCCAGAGAGGGTAGGTCACTCCTGCTGGGTGGGTAGTGGGATAAAGAGTCCTCTTTGAGAAAAAAAAAATCGTGGAAAAAGAACCAGGTGTGGTGATGCACTCCTTTAATCGCAGCACTCCGGAGGCTGAGGTAGAAGGATCACTGTGAGTTCAAAGCCACCGTGAGACTACATAGTGAATTCCAGGTCAGCCTGGGGTAGAATGAGACCCTACCTGGAAAAAAACAAATAAAACTAAACAACAACAAAAGCGTCGTCTTTGCCCACTGTTTGGTGTGGTTTACCCCGGCAAGCATGGAGTTGCTAAAATGTCCCTCCCTGTGGGAAGCGATATCCTGAGAATTCAATGCCTCGATTAACTTGGTTTCCTGCGTGCAACAGCCTGACTCTTAACCAAGGGAGAAACACAAAGGAATCAAGCAGATCAAAGGATTAAGAATTGAGCCTTTGATGACTACTAAAAGCTGAATGGGAGCATGTGGTTTAAATATGCAGTAACAATGGACATCCTGAGAGCATGCAGACTGGGAAAACCACAGATGATTGGGGGGGCGGAGGGGGGGCAGAGAGACCAGAGACAGAATGAGAGGCCAGGGCCAGTATCATCTCCCCAAATTGCCAACACCTCCTGGGATGGATGGAGGTGATCTGAGGGGCCAAACACATCACCAAGAGTTCCTTAGTCACGTGCCGTTACTAGCCACGCGTCGACTGGCTTGTCTGTGCAAGGGGCCACTTTCAAAGGACATCTTTAACAAGAGACCCATTGACAAGCGTTCTGGATTTTCCAGCTGGCCCTGGTGCTGACTCTTCTCTGGGGACAAAGTCATTCCTTTGGCTCCTCAGAGTCAGGAGGTATGTTGTCCCAGAGACTGTACAGGAAGACACAGTGGTATCTTAGGGACAATCCTGGCGCAGTTCCCTCCTGAGATCTCTGGAATGCAAAGCAGGCCCAGTGGAAACTTGGATAAAAGTGCAGGAGGATTCCAAGGTCTTCTGAGAAAAGGCGAGAGCAACGCCTGTCTTTAGGGGTCGGAAGATACAACGCTGGCTGGTGGCAATAGGGTCAACATCAACGTTTTCCAAGAGACAATGGCAATGGGAAATACAAAGCAGACACCAAAAAAAAAATTTTTTTAACAAATAAATAGGAGGTAACAACTATTCAGCAATTAAAAAGAAAGGTTTGGGCTGGAGAGATGGCTTAGCAGTTAAGCGCTTGCCTGTGAAGCCTAAGGACCCACGTTAGATGCACAAGGGGGCGTTTGCAGTGGCTGGAGGCCCTGGCATGCCCATTCTCTCTCTCTCTCTCTGTGTCGCTACCAAATAAATAATTAAGAAATTTAAAAAAAAGAAAGCTTAATGACACGGGTGTTTGTGGCCCACTCATATACATGAATATTCGTACATTATCCATTTAATAGAGAGAATGGGCACACCAGGGCCTCTAGCCACTGCAAATGAACTCCAGATGCATGTGCCACCTTGTGCTTCTGGCTTATGTGGGTACTGGGGAATCAAACCCGGGTCCTTAGGCTTTGCAGGCAAGTGCCTTAACCACTAAGCCATCTCTCCAGCCCCTCTTTGTTTTTGAGGCAAGGTCTCACTCTAGTCCAGGCTGATGTAGAACTTATTTTGTAGCTCAGGCTGGCTTTGAACTCACAGCCATCCTCCTATCTCAGCCCCCCCCCAAGGGATCATAGGTATAAACTGAGTATGGTGGCTTAATTAATTAATATCTGGGAAAATTACATTAAAAGAAGCATATGAGGCAGTTTGTTTACTTATTTAAAATATTATTTTGGGGCTGGAGAGATGGCTTGCAGTTAAGGCTCTTGCCTGCAAAGCCTAAGAACTCATGTTCAATTCTCCAGGTCCCACATAAGCCAGACGCACAGTGACATAAGCATGCAATGTCGCACATGTGCACAAGGGGCCACAAATGTCTAGAGTTTGTTTGCAACGGCTGAAGGGCCTGGTGCACCCATTCTCTCTCTCTCTCTCTCTCTCTCTCTCTCTCTCAAATAAGCAAAATTTTATTTTTCTGTATTATGTGGTGTTTGTAGTAATTATCAGTGTAACTTGTATTTTTTTTCTTATTTAAAAATAGGTATTACTCTCCATTGGAGAATCTGCTTCTCTTTTTCGGATAGACACAGATCCTAAGGAGAGAACTACCCCATCATACCTCAAAAGGGCCCCAGCTGAAACTAGGAATAATTGACAAAACAAGCAAGGGTGCTGTTTTCTTGGTATACCTGGTACCAGCACAAGGGTGAAGGAGATAGACACAGAGAACACTCAACTCCTACCATATCAGATATCCAGAGACACAGAGGCTCTCAGGACCTCATCATTGAAGCAGACCCAAAATGAACCCAACATGGCTCAGGGAAATTTGCTGAAGAAGGGGCAGAAAGAATGTCAGAGCCACACGTTGGGTCATGATACACAGAAACATTTCCTCCTACCCATAACTGAGGGCTAACTCCACAATGCATGACCTATATACGTCAACAAGGAGGGGCTGGGGGGTAGGGGGGAGGGCAGGGAGGAGGCTAACAAAGGTACCAACTTGACTATTCACTGAGTACAAAACTAATTAATAAATAAAACAGGTATTATCTCCACACATGATTTTGTAATTGTACTTTCATATTCTTGCATTTTAAAGAGATTCCTTAAAACTGAATAAGCCATAGATCCCACAAAGCAGGGTGTCTGCCCCTAGATGTCAATCAATGTTTATTATGTCCTTAATAGGAAGAAACCAGAGCTTGATTTTTCAGCCTTTGGGAGGCGCTCACTCATAAACTGACCACTATGGTCATCTGGATATAGGTTGTACTACATAATGACCAGCAGGTGGCAGTGTGGTCCAGCAATCACAAATAATAGACCCTGTTTGAGGTGAAAAATTGCAGCAAGATAAAAGGTTATTTTTATGTTCAGCCTAGTACCAGATGTTTCACTTTGGTGCTCTGGATATTTTAGAGAAGGACTGTTTTATGACAGATATGAATCATAAGTATGACTTCCTTATACAGTTAAAATGCTGTATGCAGGGCTGGGGAAATGCTTAGTGGTTAAGGCACTTGCCTGCAAAGCCCAAGGACCCAGGTTCGGTTCCCCAAGACCCACATAAACCAGATGCTCAAGGTGGCACATGTATCTGGAGTTTGTTTGTAGTGTCTAGAGGCCCTGGCGTGCCCATTCTCTACTTTCCTCTTTCCCTCTCTCTCACTCTCTCTCTCTCTCAAAATAAATAAAAATGCCAGGCATAGTGGTGCACGCCTTTAATCCCAGCACTCAGGAGGCAGAGGTAGGAGGATCGCCATGAGTTCGTGGCCACCCTGAGAATACATAATGAATTCCAGGTCAGCCTGGGCTAGAGTGAGACTCTACCTTGAAAAACCAAAAAATAAAATAAAATAATCAAAATAAATGAAATAAAATTTTTTTAAGTTTTAAAAATTGTATACATTTAATAACATGTAGATTCTTACCCATATGGTAATTACCTGGCTTTACCATTATGATCGCTGTGCTTTGGAGTTTTATTACACAAAACCACTTTCTCTTAAAAGACATTGTCCTCTTTGTTTCCCTGCAAGAAAGGCCATTGTGTTTTCTTTTTTCTTCTGTTTTCTTTAATATATTTAATTTTTATTTATTTGTTTGAGAGAGTGAGTGAGTGAGTGAGAGGGAGAGAGAGAAAGAGGAAGATATAGAATGGGCACGCCAGGACCTCCAGCCACTGCAAACGAACTCCAGACGTATGTGCCACCTTGTGCATTGGCTTACGTGGGTCTTGGGGAACCGAACCTGGGTCCTTTGGCTTTGCAGGCAAGCACCTTAACCACTAAGCCATCTCTGCAGTCCACGTTTTCTTTTTCTTTTCTTGATTGTGTTTTGTTTTTTTCGAGGTGGGTCTTGCTCTAGCCCAGGCTGACCTGGAATTCACTATGTAGTCTTAGGGTGTCCTCGAACTCATGGCAATCCTCCTACCTCTGCCTCCCCAGTGCTGAGATTAAAGTCGTGCGCCACCACGCCCAGCCATTGCATTTTCACCTACAGTCAGCCTCTTGTCATCTTGAAAAGTAAATACTATTTACAGGGTCTGTTGATGCAAAACTAAAGGCGTCTTATGTGACAAGGACAGCCAAAGCCATTGTCAGGGCAAGATGTGCAGCAACAGGTGGAAATCTTACAGTCAGTTAAGCCCAGGTCCTTCCCAATGCTAATACCCAAGCTCCCTGGAAGGAAGGAATATCAACTCCAGGAGTTAATATGTCCATGGGCTGGCTCCATGCCAACTGTTGTCTCAAGTTTCATATCACTGTATCAACACCACCATCAGGTGACACTAAATCCCCTTGTTTCAGATGAAGGAAGTAGGTCTTCGATACATCAAATAGCCCACTGCCATAGTTTGGATCTTATATGGCATCTGCAGCAAAAGTTCACAGTGCTGGTGGATGGAAGTTAGGTCACTTGGGTATGAGACCCCAGCCCCTTCTCCTTCCTCTGTCTCGTGCTTCTAAGCAATTTTGTCTGACCAATCCCCTTCCCTCCTCTCCCCTCTTCTCACTTTTTCTTCTCTTCCACCTTGATAAGCTGTCATACTGTGAGCCCAAAAACCAACAAGCCAACTAATCATGGGCTAAGGCCTCTAAAACCGTGAGCCTAAACAAACCTATGTAGCCTCTAGGTATAAGTCACTTTTGTCACAGGGCTGGGACGCTGACTGACACACTCACACAGCTGAGCTTAGGATCTCCATAGCCTGGTCCAAGAATCGGGGCCCTTCGCCACCAGCCTTGTTCTGCTGTTTGCTCTAAGCCCAATCTATGGCTTAGCAGTTAAGGCGTTTGCCTGAGAAGCCAAAGGACTCAGGTTCGATTCCCCAGGACTCACGTTAGCCAAATGCACAAGGGACACATGCGTCTAGAGTTCATTTGCAGTAGCTAGAGGCCCTGGCAAGCCTATCCTCTCTCTGTCTGTCTCTCTTCTATCTCTCACTGTCTGCTTACAAATAAATAATAAACAAAAACAGCACTCGGGGACCCATGTAGACTTTTTTTTTTTTTTTTTTTTTTTTTACGTAGGAGCTCACTAATCTGGACTTCACAATGTAGTCTCAGGGTGGCCTCGAACTCTCTGGGATCCTCCTACCTCTGTCTCCCAAATGCTGGCCTTTAATCCCACAAAGACTTCTTGCCCCATGCTTTTCTAGCTGTAAAGTTATCTGAGAAGTGTGTGCGTGTTTTCACCATCTCATTACCCACTTGCTCCTGGATCCTCCAATCTCCCATCCCCACCTGTCCAGGCCTGTTCCTTGGGCTTCTGTGTGGTTCTGCCTCCAGATTCCCAGCCATATCTCTGCCCTTTCTTCTCACCCTCCTCTGCAGACTCGCCCCTTTCTCTTTCTTCCCTCTCCTCCCCTCATTCTACACAGCTCCAGGGTTCTCTCGTCCTCTGGTCTCAGCCGTCCTGTAAGACACCCTTGTCACTCTTCTCTTCCACTCTCATCTTGCCTTTGTCTTGAGACAGCTTCTCTCACAGAGTTCAGAATTAACTCCTGCCCGCCAACTGTGGCCCTGGTTTATTTATTCATGTCATGCCCGCACCAGAGCTGCACACCAGGGTCTCACCTCGCACCCTTCCCTGCCCTGTGGTCACAAGGGGTGGAGGCACCCCTTCCGCTCTGTGTCTGCTCCCCTCCAAGCCACCCGCCCCTCAAGGTCCCATCCCCTGCCCCTCCCCAGGCTCAGCCACACCAGCTCTGTGCCTTATCTGCCAGTCTTTCACCACCACCCACGCCCAGCAACCACCCCATCACATCTCTCTTCCTGAACCAGACCCAAGAGGCCATTCCTTGATCTTAGGTGACTTCTCTTGAAGGCCATTGTATGTTTTCTGGAGTGTCGTTTAAGGACTGGCATGCTTTTTTTTTTTTTTTTTTTTTTTTTTGGTTTTTCAAGGTAGGGTCTCACTCTGGTCCAGGCTGACCTGGAATTCACTATGTAGTCTCAGGGTGGCCTCGAACTCTCAGCGATCCTCCTACCTCTGCCTCCCGAGTGCTGGGATTAAAGGCGTGCGCCACCACGCCCAGCTCGTACATGCTCGTACATGCTCTTGTTTCTATGTTCACGTCTGGCTACAATGCCCACTCTATCCCTCACTCGGATGCCAGATACTTCAGTCACACTGGGGCACTGCTGTCCCCAACTGAATGGGGGAAGACACTGACAACCTGCAGATCAACGTCTAACTCCACCACCTCAAGCTGTGTGACTTCTGAACAATTGTTTAATCTCCTCTGCTTGGTTGCCTCGTCTGAGGAATGGGTACAATTATTCTTTCCTAACAACCGTGGCTATTCACTGAGCAGATATTTATAGAGGATCTACTAACATACCAAACCCTGCTCAGCAATCCCCATCCAGTCATGGAGCCAGTGGATTTTGCTGGATCTGTTTCCTCCTGTAGATTGGAGCATCTTCAAAGTAGGACTAGTTGAGGGGCTGAGGCAGGAGGATCACAAGTTCAATGCCAGCCTGGGCTTCATAGTGAGACATGGTCAAAGGAAGGGAGTGAGAGAGGGAGGAAGGGAGGGGTACAGAGAAGGAGGGAGAAAAGAAAAAAAGAAAGAAAGAAGGGAGAGGGCTGGAGAGATGGCTTAGTGATTAAGGCATTTGCCTGCAAAGCCCAAAGGATCCCGGTTTGATTCTGCAGGACCCACGTAAGCCAGATGCACCAGGGCGCGCACGCGTCTGGAGTTTGTTTGCAGTGGCTGGAGGCCCTGGCACACCCATTCTCTCTCTCTCTCTCTCTCTCTCTCTCTCTCTCTCTCTCTCCCTCTTTCTCTCTCTCTCTCTGCCTCTTTCTCTCTCTCAGATAAAAAATAAATAAAATATTTTTTAAAAGAAAGAAAGAAGGGAGAGAGAAGAAAAGGGTTTTATGTATCTTTACATCTTAGACATTTAATCGTGCACATAAATATATTCAAGGGGGAAAAAATAACAAGTGTGTTATCTATTGTCACCAAGATTTTCAGTCTTAGCATGACCCCCAGAAATTAATGAGAAAGATACTTTGTGTCGAGTGACCTGGGCATTTTCAACTTTCCTTTCACATTAGGAATGGTTGCCCACCTCGATACAATACAACCTTTTGAAATTGACTTCCCTTCTGGAGAAAAGTGGCTTTGAATGCCCCTTGCTTACATTTTCTGTTTGTTCTAGAAACAGTTGGTTACTAGCCAGAAAGTAGCCATTGTTTTTGTATCACCTTAACAAATGGGTTTGTTTGGTGTTTCAAGGTAGGGTCTCACTCTAGCCCAGGATGACCTGGAATTCACTGTATAGTCTTAGGCTGGCCTTGAACCCACTTCCGCCTCTACCTCCCAAGTGCTGTGATAAAAGGTGTGCGCCACCCACCACGCCTAGCAACATGTCTGTATTTGTTTGTTTTTTATTTATAAATATCAATTTTTTATTTACATAGGACTTGTCCCCTGGCTCCTGAAGGTCCCCTTCAGTAGGATCCTTGGTGTTCTTTGTGGGGTAATTAGGGTCTCTGTTAGTTTCGGAGGGGGGGTGTGCCTCAGAGTATTCCTACCCACCCTGTGGCTTTTACAAACGTCTCACCCCCCTCTGCCGCAACAGTCCCTGAGCCTCGGGTGTGTCGGCAGGTGGTTTTGAGTGTTGAGTTCACTGTAACCTTTGTATTTCCGTTACGGGTGTGTTGCAGTTCATTTCCAAGTTCATTACCATTTCCCTGGAGGTGGGTGCTCTTCGGATGAGATGTGTTGCCCACGTTCATTCTGTGAATGCCACATCCATTTCCGCTGCCGCGTCTCCATGTGTCTCCTCCTGACGACACTGTAAAAGTTCAAAAAGCCAGGAGGCTTGTTTGACTTACTGGCTGCCCACAGAGCCTAAACCAGTGTTGAATAAGACTTGTTGGCGAAATGAGGAAGTCATGAAGAGATGTTGCCTTCCATTGTCAACAGTCATGAAAGCATAATTGTGTGCACCCTAGTGTTTAGGAAATTTGTAGCATTATAACCTGGGCGGTCCAACATTTCTGAATAGTTGCATTTGTTTAACCCACCGACGCCTCAAGCGTCTTCATGACAGTTTGAACTGCTGGCCCATGCTCCACACTTGTGCACCATGCTTTGAACCCGGATTCCACGTGCATCTCCTCCTACCTGTGGAGCTCACCGTCTGTCCTTCTTGGAAAGATTTAACCACCTGACATGAGCCTTCTTAACTTCCCTCTTTCCTATTTGAAAGTTTTGTATGTGTGTGTATTTTGTGAAGGCCACACTTTTACTCTGGTGAGAATTGGAATTACTTTCATATAGAAAATGTGTGTCGGGCTGGAGAGATGGCTTAGCGGTTAAACGCTTGCCTGTGAAGCCTAAGGACCTTGGTTTGAGGCTCGATTCCCCAGGACCCACGTTAGCCAGATGCACAAGGGGGCGGACGCATCTGGAGTTCGTTTGCAGTGGCTGGAGGCCCTGGTGCGCCCATTCTCTCTCTCTCTCTGCCTCTTTCTCTCTCTGTCTGTCGCTCTCAAATAAATAAATAAAAATGAGCAAAAAAAAAAAAAAAAAACCAAATTAAAAAAAAAGAAAATATTTGTCAACCTTCAGTCACTACAGCAAGCTTTTAGCATTATCTCCTTGCTCATTTGATTAGTAACACATATGTGTACTTTTAAATTGATTTAGAAAATAGTTATTGTCTGGAACTTTCTTTGAGAATACAATGATGATATTTTATGAAACCAGTTCCTGTAAAGTGAGGAACTTTATCCAAAGTACCTGGCACATGGTTCATGTTTTTAGAAATGTGCAGAACTACCTTATTATCCCTGGTTGGTGAAAGCATTTTTTATTTATGTATTTTCAAGGAGAGAGAGAGAGAGAGAAAGAGAATGGACACATATCAGGACCTCTACCCACTGCAAACTATATGCATCTGACTTTATGTGGGTTCTAGGAAATAGAACCCAAGTCATTAGGATTTGCAAGCAAGTGCCTTAACCACTAAGCCATCTCCCCAGCCCCACTCTTTACTGTTTGAAAGGAAGTTAATCCTTCACTCTGGTCATGGCTGCCTCCCCAGGCCTCACACTGTTTCTCTCTGCACATTTTCCTCTCTTCTGGCACTCTCTTTCCAACTCTGCGAGCTTGAAGTGAGATGACATTTTCTCTATGAATTTCTCTTGAATCTACCTCTCAGCTGCCCTTCTTTTGTACTTCTTATCCATTTCTCTTTGACTTAGGGGGTCCTTATGAAAATAAGACCAACTTTATACAAAACATGTCAGGCAAGGGTGAGAAAACATGGGTCCAGCTATGGAAAGATTTGCTACCTCCAAGGAATATGGTCAAACAGGTAACCATTTTAAAAAAAAATTACACAATGGGCTGGAGAGAGGGCTCGGGGGTTAAAAGCGCTTGCTTACAAAGCCTGACGGCACCCACATAGCGCCAGATGCACAAAGTGGCACATGCATCTGGAGTTCATTTGTAGTGTCAGAGGCCCTGACGTGCCCACTCTCTTCTTGCAAATAAATAGATAAAGTATTACAAGAATGTTCTGGATCTCATCTTAGAATACCAGCTACTAAAGCAGCTCTGATTTTCTCGCCCTTACTTTCCACATGCCAGCTTACAGCTCATAACTGAGTAAACGCATATTTCAAGGTTATTTCAGAAAATTCTGATTTTCTGCACATACACACACACACACAAAAAAAATGCTTACCTGTCCTTCACTTAATATTGCCCTAAGGAAATCTTTCACCATCATTCTCAGAATAGGGTAAGTTTCCCTGTGACCAGTCAGCAGACAGATGAGAAAGCCATGTGCTAAAAAAAGAGATGGTTCCTTCTTAGTTTTTTTAAATTAGCCTGGCAGAATTGAAGACTGGAGCAGAAAAGGAGAAAGAGGTGAGGGACACGATGGTTAAGACGTCCTAAAACTTCAGGAAAGCTGAGCAGGCAGTTGACTATTTTCCATAAGGAGAGAAAGAGAGAGGAAGAGGGAAAGGAAGGGAAGGAAAGACACAGAAGGAGAGAGAGAGAGAGGGCTGGAGAGATGGCTTAGTGGTTAAGGCATCTGTCTACAAAGCCAAATGACCCAGGTTCGATTCCCCAGGATCCAGGTTAGCCAGATGCACAAGGGGGCGCACGCATCTGGAGTTCATTTGCAGTGGCTGGAGGCCCTGCACACCCATTCTCTCTCTCTCTCTCTCTCTCTCTCTCTCTCTCTCTCTCTCTCTCTCTCTCTCTGTCTCTGTGTGTGTGTGTGTGTTGCAAATAAATAAATAAATATGAAATGTTAAAAAACAAAACAAAAAACAGTGATGCTTCTAGCTACCTCCCCTCCCCCAGACTCTGTCATGTAAAAGAACGTGCCTTCTCTAAGCAAAAGGTCTCCTCTGCTACTCTGGGGTTCCTTTGATCCTCTGTTTTCTCCCCCATGACTAAAATCCCTTTAACTGGAGCCTCTCATGCACCAGGGAAGATGAAAGGCTAAAATGTCAGTGTTGAGTGAACCAAGTGCTGGGCATCAGTCACGCTACAGGGCGTGACTGGTCATGATTTAGCTCACTGCGGGCGTGTCCAACTAGTCACCCAGCACCTCTCTCTAGTGGTACATTCCTCTGGTTCCTGATTGACTTCAGGGTTTTGTTTGTTTTTTCGAGGCAGGGTTTCACTCTAGCCCAGGGTGACCTGGAATTCCCTATGTAGTCTCAGGTTGGCCTCGAACTCACAGCAATCCTGCTACCTCTGCCTCCAGAGTGCTGGGATTAAAGGCGTGTGCCACCATACACGGTTTAGCTTCAGGGTTTTTGTTTTATCCTATTTGTTAAAATTTTTTTTAACAAATTTTAGAATCTATTCTGTTAAAAATTTTTTTCTTTAAATTAATTCACTTTTTTCTTCTCAAATGCATTTTGAGGAAATTTTTTTATTTTTCAGTTTTGTTTTGTTTGCATTAATGTTCTGTTTGGCACGTGGAAGTTTGAACCCAGGACTTTGTATATGTAAGGCCAGTGTTCTACCACTGAGCTACGTCCCTAGGCCGTGAGTTTATGTTTGAGTACAGTGCTTAACGTTTTAAAATATATCCCTATCCCTATAGGTTGTGTTTGAAATACTGAACAGCATGGAATGGGAGAGGCAGCCTGGGTGGCAGGGACACTCTTTTTGCTCTTAGTCCTGTGTTCTAACCCCACCTCCTCACCTCAGTCACTCAGTGCCAAGGCTGACACACACGCCTCATTTGCCAGGAACTGTTCTGGAATCCATACTACGTTTCTTGGCCAAATTCATCTCTCTAAAATCCAAATCTTCTGTTACATTCCTAATAAAAAAAAATTTTTTTTTATACTGCCCCATATTTGCTTACAGCAAGACATCCAAACTCCTTGAATTAGCATTCAAAATGTTGTAAGATGACTTCAGCCTACCTTTAATTTATTCACTAAATGGCTATTGATTTATTCAACGTCCATTATGTGTTTTTTATGTTCGTCTTCCACTGCTGCCTGTACCCTGCCTAGTCAAGCTTCGATCCCAGAACTTGCCCGATTCCTTTCCATCTCGGTCCCTTTGCTTACTGTACCCTGCTTCTCCCTGCGACAGCCCCCTTCCCTAGCCAGCCACCTCCATCTGTCAGAATGCTACCCACAGGCTGGAGAGGTTGCTCAGTGGTTAAGGCGCTTGCCTGCAAAGCCTAACAACTCGAGTTAGATTTCCCAGTACCCATGCAAAGCCAGATGCACAAGGTGGCACATATATCTGGAGTTTATTTGCAGCAGCTAGAGGCCCTGGCACGCTCATTCTCTCCCTCTCTGTCTTTTTCTCTCTCCCTCCCTTCCTCTCTCTTTCTGTCTCTCTCTCTCTCTCTTTCTCATCTCTGCTTGCAAATAAATAAATTCTTCTCCTTCTTTTTTTTTTTTTTTTTTTTGGTTTTGCAAGGTAGGGTCTCACTCTGGCCCAGGCTGACCTGGAATTCACTATGGAGTCTCAGGGTGGCCTCAAACTCATGGTGATCCTCCTACCTCTGCTTCCCAAGGGCTGGGATTAAAGGAGTACGCTACCACACCTGACCCCAAATAAATAAAATTTAAAAGAAATGCTACCCATACTTCAGCTCACATGTCTTTTCCTCTATGAAACTATCCCACATCCTTCTGGATGAGAAATAGTTCCTTCTGAAAAATAAAAGAAAATTAAAAGACAAAAGAAAAAAAAAGAAAGAAATAGTCCCTTCTTCCTATACCTTCCCATAGCCTTGGGCCATCTAACAAGAGCATGAGAGATTGAATCGTCATATGCAAGCCTGACTTCATGTCCTTTCAAAATGAATATGTTCCCGAAAGTGATCTTGCCTCACCCACCTCCCCAAACCTATGCAATGTCTAGCCCAGTTCCTCGCATCACTTCATATGTTTCTTGGATTCAATATGCAGACTGTATCCTAGCAACGGCCCTACCTACTCTACAATAGCTCACGCTTTAAAAATGCAAGCGAGTTCCAGGAGCATATGTGTTTATTGGGCTGTCGCTTGTCCAAGGATACCTGCACAGGGGAAGGTGTCCAAATTGTCCCGCGTCCAGGCCACCCTGTTGTGTTGTTCCGTTGGATCACAGTTGGGAGCCTGGCTGGACTGTGTCAAAGAACACAGCAAAGAAAGCATGGAGAATCGAAAGATTCATAAATCTTATCTGTGCCAACAAGTTACAACGAGCACTCAGTGTAAAAGGTGCCAAGAGGGAGAGTCCCGTGTGAGTCAACCACCGTGCCCATGAAAACAAAGGAAAAACACTCCCAGGCGCCTGGCCCCTGGGAACCTGCAGTGTCACTCTTTCTTCGCTTGAGATACAGCTGGAAAGGGCATCAAGGACTTTGCATATGCAGTTCTTGGGCTTTTAGCCATGTTAAACTTTTACCCTGTGAATTTTACTTCTCGGTTTCAAACTACAAAACAGTACGAATTAAGCTTCGGTTAAATGACAGCTCAGAACTTCCCAGATGTGCACCTGCCTCATAGCATGATAAAAAAAATTTTTTTTTTTTGCAAAATTTGTAGGAAGGAGCTAGAGAGATGGCACTTGCCTGCAAAGCCTAAGGACCCAGGTTCGATTCCCCAGTACCCATGTGTTGCAGTCAGGTTCGCATTGCGGACAGAAAACACCCGACCAAGAGCAGCTTGTAAGGGGAAAAAAAAATAGGTTTATTTTGTCTTAATAGACTCGAGGGGAAGATGGCAGGGGGAAATGATAGCATGAGCAGAAGGTGGATGTCACCTCCTGGGCAACATCAGATTGACAACAGTGACAGGAGAGTGTGCCAAACACTGGCAAGAGGAAACTGGCTATAACACTCATAATCTCACCCCCCAACAATACACTGCCTCCAGGAGGCGTTAATTCCCAAATTGCCATCAGCTGGGGACCTAATATTCAGAACACATGAGTTTATGGCGGACACCTGAATCAAACCACCACACCACGTAAGCCAGATGCACAAGGCGGCACATGCATCTTGAGTTCATTTGCACAGGCTGGAGGCCCTAGTACACCCATTCTTTCTGTCTCTCAAATAAATAAATGTTTTAAAACATGTAGGAAGAACATGTAAGTGCATAAGCAAAGGCACTATCTCTTTCATTTATTTATTTTTCTTTCTGTTTTCCCTTGAGAAAAAAAAAGTCTCACTATGTAGCCCAGGTTAGTCTCAACCTTGCAATCCTCCTGCCTCAGGATCCCAAGTGCTGCGAGGCCAGGCAAGCACCACCACACCCAGTCTCCCCAGACCTTCTTTTGTTGTTGTTGTTGTTTTTCGAGGTAGGGTCCCACTGTAGTCCGGGCTGACCTGGAATTCGCTATATAGTCTCAGGGTGGCCTCAAACTCACAGCAATCCTCCTACCTCTGCCTCCTATATTCTGGGATTAAAGGCGTGCGTCACCACGCCCAGCACACCAGCCCTTCATAACATGGCCAAACTCATCACAAGCAACCTCCAGTTGGGCCAACTGCTGAGTTTCGTCTCCCTGTAGGATTCTGCCATTGGGCTTTCTCCTCCCTCCCCAACGCCTGTAGAGCCCAGGTCCGCTTGCTCCCCCCGTAAGGATGTGGTGCATGCATAGACAAGAATTGTTCCCATACTCATTAGCACAGTGGAGATAGAATTTCCAGAAAGACTTTACAAAATGCCAAAGGTCACGCAGGGAATTAAACACGGAAAACGCAAGAAACAGTTAGGTTCGGTTCTTCCTGACCTCAGCCCTTCTAGGAAGCAGTTGGCAATGTCTAGAGACATGCCTGATTGTCACCCAGAAAGGTGCTACCTGTGTAGTCAGTAGAGAAGGCCCTTCCTCTGGGCTGGAGTTCCTAAAGTCCAGATGCTGCCAGCCTTCCTACAGTGCCCAGAGTGGCCCGTCTAACAGATTGTCAGTGTTAATGAGATTGACAATCCCTCGTCATTTTACTCAGTTCCTCAGCGTCTCATTGCTAAATTATTCTAATTAGGCTCTGGAATCACTAGTTCTGACGTTAAGAGGTCAGGTGGGACTCTCCTTTCTTGCCTGCTAATCTGTGCCCTCATGGAGACTGTCATGTAAAGACCTCCTTCCCACAATCTCTAGTCATCTTCACGTGTGGTGGAGTCCAAGCGAAAGGTAGATCCCTGGGGTTAGCCACCCGCGCTCCTCCCACTCGATGCCTACTTGAAGACATAAGGGATCATGTCATCCTCGGGTTTATACCATGCAAAACACAGCTCTCTTCTCAAAGGGGGGAAGACATGGTTTATCCTGAAGTAAATGGGACCGTGGCTTAGGGACACAGATTCAGGTTGGCCCCAGACAACGCGTTCCAATGTGAAAACCCATTTCATGAAGCTTTTCTAGTGACAGGACAAAAGACGGTCATGTATCAAGAAGACGCTTTTCAAATACACCGTGAGGAACATCAGGCAGGTGAGTTTCAACAAAGTCAGGCAATCACCGCTGTAGGCTTCACTTGTTATCTGAGAATATTCCTGGCTTTGGGGTTGGTGGACACTAGAGATCTGTTAGTGCATTCCAAAAGGGTTTACTTGATCTTCACTAGGTATGGAGGTTTGAACTGGGTGTCCCCCATAAACTCTTGTGTTCTGAATGCTAGGTCCCCAGCTGGTGGCAGTTTGGGAATTGGAGCCTCCTAGAGGTGATATATTGTCAGAAGCAGGCTTATGGGTATTATAGCCAGGTTGCCCTTGCCAGTGTTTGGCACACTCTCCTGCTGCTGTTGTCCACCTGCTGTTGGCCAGGAGGCCATGTCCAGCCTCTGCTCATGCCACGTTTCCCCTGCTATCATGGAGGTTCCCCTCAAGTTTGTAAGCCAAAATAAATCCTTTTCTCCCAAGAGCTGCTTTCTTTCTTTCTTTCTTCCTTTCCTTCCTTTCTTCCTTCCTTCTCTCTCTCTCTCTCTCTCTCTCTTTCTTTCTTTCTTCCTTTGAGGCAAGCCCAACAGACTGACCTTTTTTTATATGTGAGAGAAAGAGAGCGAGCGAGAGAGAATTAGACCGCTAGGGCCTCCAGCCACTGCAATTGAACTCCAGATGCATACACCTCCTTGTGTGTTGCACATTTGTGTCACCTTGTGCGTCTGGCTTACGTGGGCCCTGGAGAGTCGAACATGAGTCCTTAGTCTTTGCAGACAAGCACCTTAACCACTGAGCCATCTCTCTAGCCCCTTCTGTTCGAGTGCTTTGTGTGAGCAATAAGATGTTGACTACAACACTGGATATTAGGTCAGACAAAGAGGTGGGCATTGGATGGCTATTAAGTCTACAACATCCCATCTCTCTAGAATCACAGAAGTTCTGTCAGTCAATCAGTCTTAAAGAATTTCTAAGGTCGGTGTGGCTATGGGGAGGAGACTTCAGTTCATACACATCACTGTGGCTTTACCTCCAAATCCAACAGCATAAATGTATGTTACTCAAAACCATCTCCCCAGCATCCACAGAACGCCATACATCTATCCATGGGCCCAAGCAACTCACTCAGGTCCAAGGAGTGTTTAACATCCACAGTTCTAGTAGCTGAGGAGCACTGACTGTCAACGATAGGAGGTGTCAATCATTCAAGAGGGTTTTGTTTTTAATATTTATTTGAGAGAGAAAGAGAAAGAAAGAGGCAGAGATGAGCCTGCTCTCCATTATCAAGCTCCCACCAATCATGGGCTACAAGAGGGCCTGCACCTATTAAATTGTCTCTAAAAAAAAAAAAATGGTTATCCCATTTATCTGGCACTAACTTCACTCTTCATTGGAGAATTTGCTTCTCTTTTTCAGATGGACAGAGATCCTAAGGAGAGAACCAGCCCGTCATGCCTCAAAAGGGTCCCAGCTGAAGCTGAGAGTAACTGGGGAGATGATAAAGAGTGCTGCTTTATTGGTGAACCTGGTACCAGTACAAGGGAGAAGGAGAGAGACACAGAGAACACTCAACTCCTACCAAACCAGATACCCAGAGACACAGAGGCTCCCATGACCTCATCACTGAAGTAGACCTAAAATGAACCCAACATGGCTCAGGGAAATTTGCAGAACAGGGGGCGGAAAGATTGTTAGAGCCACAAGTTGGGTCATTATGCACAGAGACATTGCCTCCTACCCATAACTGATGGCTAACCCCACAATGCACGACCCACATTCCCCAATGTGGAGGATCCCTACAGAGGGGTGAGGACAGGGAGGAGGCTAACGATGGTGTCAACATGACTGTATACACAGTGTGTACATAACTAATTTTTTTAAAGGCTGGAGAGATGGCTTAGCGTTTAAGTGCTTGCCTGTGAAGCCTAAGGACCCTGGTTTGAGGCTCGATTCCCCAGGACCCACATAAGCCAGATGCACAAAGGGGCACATGCATCTGGAGTTTATTTGCAGTGGCTGGAGGCCCTGGCACACCCATTCTCTCCCTATCTATCTCTTTCTCTGTCTGTCTGTCCCTCTCAAATAAATAAATAAAAACAAACAACCAAAAAGAGGGGGCTGGAGAGATGGCTTAGCAGATAAGCACTTGCCTGTGAAGCCTAAGGACACTAGTTCAAGGCTCTACTCCCCAGGACTTACATAAGCCAGATGCACAAGGTGGCACATGCATCTGGAGTTTGTTTGTAGTGGCTAGAGGCCCTGGTACGGTCTCTCTCTCTCTCTCTTTCTTTCATAAATAAAGAAATAAAAATAAGCAACAAAAAAGAAAGAAAGAAAGAGGCAGAGATAGAGAATGGGCATGCCAGATGCATGTGCCACCTTGTGCATCTGGTTTACGTGGGTCCTGGGGAATCAAACCTGGGTCCTTTGGCTTTGCAAGCAAGTGCCTTAACCACTAAGCCATCTCTCCAGTCCAAGGAGTCAATCATTCAAGAAGACCTGGTGGCAGGCCTGGTCCTGTCCTGGAGATATCCCTGAAGCAAGACATAGACGGACATCAACAAATTGGCCATTACATTGAGCAGAAATTACAATAATCACCTCACGAATTGAGTGCACAAATGTTGAGAAAACAAGATTGGCAGTTGTGATTCGAATGTAAAATGTCCCCCATGGGCTTGTGTACTTGAGCAGTTGGTCCCTAGCTGGTGGTGGCACCTGGGAAAGTGGTGGGGTCTTCAGGAGGTAGATCCTTACCAAAGGAAGCCCATCAGTATGGCTGTCCTTGAGCCTTTACAGCCTGGGTCCCACTTCTTGTTCCCTCTCTCTCTTCCCTTTCTTCTCTCCTCTCTCTTTCGCTTCTTCTCTCTCTTTTGCTCTTTTCTCTCTCTTCTCTCCTCTCTTGTCTATGTCTCTCTCTGTCTTTCTCCTCCTCTCTCCCTTTTTCTCTCTCTCTCTCTCCCCTCCTCTCTTATCTCTCTCTCTCTCTCACACACACACACACAATGTAATGTGATTCACTAGCCTCCTGTTCTTGCTAACATGACTTCCCCTCCAAGAAGGAATGTAGCCGCTGGACTTGTAAACTAAAATCAAACTCCTACCCTTCCGTAAGCTGTTTCTTGTTGGGCATTGTATCAGAGCAACAAGAAAGTAACTCAGGGCTGGAGAGATAGCTTAGCAGTTAAGGCCCTTGCCTGTGAAACCCAAGGACCCACGTTCGACTCTCAGATCCCGCTAAGCCAAAGGTTGCACAAAGGTGAGGCACACGCAAGGTGGCGGAAGCATGTGGAGTTCGATGGCAGTGGCTGAGGCCCTGGCACATCAATTCTCTGTGTGTGTGTGTGTATGTGTGTGTGTGTGTATGTATGAAAAAAGAAAGTAACTCACACTTTCCTACAGTTGTGGTCATCTTAAGTTACGGAGGCAAGATTCAAATCCATATCTGCTCCCCCCCCCCAACTTCTGGAAAATGCCATGAGGCACCCACCGTCTTCTCTTCTGCCTCCATTCCTTCAGGAGCAGGAATAGGAAGGAAAGAGAGAGGAGCAGGGGAAGCTGACTCATCGTTCTCCCCGCTCCTCCGCAAGCACATTGGGCGCACATTTATTTTCTGCATCCAAGATCATATCCAGAGAGAAGGATGGGAGGCCTCCCTCACGCAGACCCACATCTGCTGTCCTGCTGCAGGCTTTGGATATGGCTCAGCCTGCCCGACGATCACAAGATAAACACGTAAATATCTTTAAATTACGACCAGACTCAGACACAAGCATTCAAATGTCAGACAAGAGGAGGAAATGAGAGAATGTAGAATTGAATCCTTCGGCAAATCAATTTGTTATATGCGACCCAGGAGGGACTTGCAAAACTCCCTCGTTACACATGTTTCCAAAAAAATTCAATTAGATAAATAAATAAAGAGGTCCTCCTTGGTGCTCTGTAGGACAAGTTTGCGGCCTGCAGGTCTGGGGCCCTGCTCTGCATTCTGACGGCATGGCCAGGAGGGGCGAGCCCTGCCCTGTGGACCAGAAATGAAGCAATGACACCCTGTGATTGGATCGGTGCCTTCCCCACGCTGAGAGAGATTCAGACTGAAAAGAGGTGAAGAAGCCAAGCAAAGGGCAGAGCTAATGGCTTTCGGTCCCCGTCGGACGCCAGCCCTGGAGCTCTCCAGGACATCTGTGAGCTTAATTAAACATTCAGAGAGCACGCAGATTAGAAAATCAGATGTGTTCAACTTGTGACTTCAGTGAAACGTGTCATTGAGTTCTGACTTGTCATTTTAAGTTGGAAAACATAAGAAACCTTGAACAAATATATATGAGACTACAGAGTGAATTCCAGGTCAGCCTGGACTAGAGTGAGACCCAACCTTGAAAAAACAAAACAAAACAAACAAACAAACAAACAAACAACAAAAACCTGCAACAAACAGGACCCAGGCAGAGCTCAAATGTGTCTATATACATTTTGGCTGGAGCACTACCCCCAAATACACCTACGGCTACACTCCAGGGTCCCCCACCAGTGACAACTCCTCCGGCCATGTGGCTGGAGAGCCAAGTTACAAGCTTTAATAAAACACCTGAGTCTATGAGGGATGTACATTCAAACCATCACAACCAGCACTAAAATATTTAAGAGAACAAAAGGGTTACTATGTTTATAGACTTAATTTATTAAATGCACAAGAGTTATCTGAATATTTAGAAAGGACATAAATCTGCCTTGTCAAGCATTAGAAGCACTTAAGAAAATTAAATATATTTTCTGTATAAATGCAGTTTAAAATGTCTAAGCGAATTTAATTAAATTTGTAACTGAGACTAATGTCTAAGGCAATTTAATCTTTCCAAATGGAGTTACTTTAGCATGAATCTGAAAACAACTTAAGGGCGATTGTTATTATTTCATTAGCTTTCAAAAAGTCTAACAAACTATATAAATTTAACATAAAGACTTTTAAAAAGCCTTAATATTTTTACTTTTAAATATTCAAAAACCCTAATAAGCAGTTATTTCCAGATACAAAGACTCATCATTAAGCATTAGAAAATTCTAGTAACAAGTCATGTGAGAGAGTGCTTCTCAGACTGTCTCAAGGAATCTAGTGGGATGGGTGGGAGTTGAAGTGGACCATTGCAAGTTTGTTTACTTTGACATCTGAGATATTATCTTTAAAAACAAATTGTGTGAATAATGCATTTTAATAGGAATATAATTCTCCTGAGAATCTTCCAAGAAAATTGGCTGTCCACAAAGATACACCATAGCAGGGCGTGGTGGTACATTCCTATAATCCCAGCACTTGGGAGCCTGAGGCAGGAGGATCATGAATTCAAGTCCTGCTGGGCTACACAATGAGACCCTATATCAAGAAAAAATTTGGCCGGGCATGGTGGCACTTGCCTTTAATCCCAGCACTTGGGAGGCAGAGGTAGGAGGATCACTGTGAGTTCAAAGCCATCCTGAGACTACATAGCCTGGGCTAGAGCTAGACCTTCCCTCGAAAAAGTTTTTAAAAAAGGAAAAAAAAGAATAAAAATTAGGGCTGGAGAGATGGCCTAATGGTTAAGGCACTTGTCTGCAAAGCCTAAGGACCTGAATTTGATCCCCCAATACCCGCATAAAGCCAGATGCATGCGTCTGGAGTTCGTTTACAGTGGCTGGAGGCCCTGGTGTGCCTATGCTTGCTTTCTGGCTGCCTCTTCCTCTCCCTCAAATAAATAAATAGAAAAGAAATTTTCGAGGTAGGGTCTCACTCTAGACCAGGCTGACCTGAAATTTACTATGTGGTCTCTGACTGGTCTCAAACTCACAGTGATCCTCCTACCCCTGCCTCCAGAGTGCTGAAATTAAAGGTGTGTGCCACCATGCCTGGCTTTTATTTTCTTTATTTTTATACAAAAAGAAAAATTTTTTTTAAATTAACTAAGAGTTCCTCAAATGAACCTTGTCTTCCCTGGCCTAGTCTAGAAGCCACCTGTGCAGGTGATTTAAACATATATATATATATATATATATATATATATATATATATATACCCCAGGCCACCTTTTCTTGAACTGCATTGTGATGGTGTGACTGGAGTCCACACACAAACCTTTTCTGCTGCCCACTCGCCACCACGTTGAGTTCTGCCAGCAAGAAATAAGAGAGACAGCAGAGCTCCAGAACCCCAGCTCTGCAGTTACCTTCTCACTGCTGAGACTAAACACCTGAACAGAAGCCGCTTGTGGAAAGGAAAGTCATTTCTGCCTTACAGGCTTGAGGGAGTAGTTTCATTATGGCAGAAAAGGCGTGGCAGGGCTGGAGAGCTGGCTTAGCGGTTAAGGCGCTTGCCTGCAAAGCGAAAGGACCTCGGTTCAATTCCCCAGGACCCACGTTAGCCAGATGCACAAGGGGGCGCATGCATCTGGAGTTCGTTTGCAGTGGCTGGAAGTCCTGGTGGCGCCTATTCTCTCTCTCCTTCTCTCTGCCTCTTTCCTTCTCTCAAATAAATAAATAAAAATAAAATATTTTTTTAAAAAAAGAAAAGGCGTGGCAGGATAAACAGCTGGGTGTCAACTTCACAGCAGCAGGGAGGAAGGAGAGGTGTGGTGAGCCAGCTGGGACAAGTAGGGCTGGGCTATGACCCCCCTGAGGCCCACCCCCAGTGACACACCTCCTCGGGCAAGGCTCCAGCTCCCAAAGGCTCCAAGCGCTGAAGATTGAATCTGAGGTTTAATCACAGACACATGTGGGGAGGGGGGATGAGGAACATTGTACATTCAAACCACCACACCAACTTGTGTCTGCACTCCTGGGACCAGTCTCCTATTACCCCGCCCCCCAGTGCTGCCAGCACCTAGGACGTGGCTTCCTCCTCAAGGTTCTGCTCCCCCGTTCCAGCAGCGCCCTCAGAATTTCTATGTTCTTGTCAGTCAACTCGGTCTTTTACTTTGTCCCCACAGCCCAAGAGGACAGGACTACTTCCTATAGGTATAATCTCTGTTTATACCAGTGTTCCTTTTTTTCCTAAATATTTTATTTATTTATTTATTTATTAGAGAGAGAGGCAGATAGAATGGGCAAACCAGGGCCTGCAGCCACTGCAAACAAACTCCAGACACATGCGCCACCTTGTGCATCTGGCTTACGTGGGTCCTGAGGACTTGAACCTGGGTCCTTAGGCTTCACAGGCAAGCACCTTAACCGCTAAGCCATCTCTCCAGTGCTCCTCTTTTTTTTGCCTTCAGCCCTGCAGCTCTTGTTCCTTGCATTCTATTTTCTCTATTATATCCAGTGGTTTGTTTTCCTGGCTGGAGCCTGACAGCTACATTAGAATCCACTCCTGTCCCCCGTTCCTTCTTAACAAGGTCTTGATCCAACCTTACAAGGAATCCTGTGCTCACGGCGTACATTGAATACTGAATCTGGGCTCGCTGGGCTACCACAAGCCACCCAGGCAGTGTAGTGCTTCACAACTTTAAGACTTCAGTACAGAGGTGCTTTCTGTACATCTTTGGGGATGTGCAAGAAGTTTCTCATAAGAGCCTTTCATTCCTTCCTGGACCAACTCATGGTAAATCCAAGTGTCTTTATTTCTTCCGTGCCAGGCTGCTGGGATGTGCCTCACGCAGTGATTTTGTACTCACCTGCATTGCCGCTCAGCAAATACCACAAGCTTAAATGCTTAAGACAATGCCCATTACCAGGCGTGAAGGCACACATCTGCCAGAGACTCACAGGTTCAAGGACAGTCTGGGCTACAACCAATGTGACATCTTGTTTCAAAATTAAAGAAAAAAATTCCATTTATTTGCTCACAGGATGACACAGTTGAGGTCTCTACTCTCTGGGTGTCACGGAGATGAAATCAAGTTGTTAGTTGTGATAACATAAAGAAGAAAATCATTTCCAAGTTCAGATCATTCTCATCATTAGCAGAATTTGGTTGCTTGAAGCTGTAGGGTCGGGTCACGGTTCTATTGTTGTCTGATATGGTGGGGAGGTGGGCAGACAGGGGGGTGCAGAGAGTCCTAGTCATTTCTTCTTCAGGCTAGCGACTAAGCTAGTCTTTTCTGAAACAGGATTGAGGAAAGGGCAGCCTTATGATACGAGTACAATTTGGGGACTTGGGAGATGGCTGAGTGGTTAAGGCGCCTGCCTGCAAAGCCAAAGGACCCAGGTTCAATTCTCCAGGACCCACGTTAGCCAGATGCACAATTCGGCACAAGCTTATGGACTTAGTTTGTGGTAGCTGGAGGCCCTGGTGTGCCCATTCTCTTTTTCTCTCTGCCTTTCTCTCTCACTTAAATAAATAAATAAATAAATAAATAAATAAATAAATAAAATTTCCAAGTACAATTTTGGAGTGTTGTTCTGTTTTGTTTTGTTTAGACAGGGTCTCATGGAACCTGGACTATCCTCAAACTCCCTATGTGGCTGAAGATGAACTTGAACTTCTGCCCTTCCTTCCTCTACCTCCCAAGTCTAGGATTACAGGTGTGCACCACCACATCTGGTTTTATGTAATACTAGGGATTGAATTTGGCTTTGTGCGTGGTAGGTAGGAACTCTACCAAATGAGCTAGATCCCAGCTCTGGAATGACTATTATTATTTTTAATACTTTTTATTAATATTTAATTAATTTATTTATTTGAGAGAGAGAGAGAGAATGGGCGCCACAGGGCCTCCAGCCACTGCAAACGAACTCCAGATGCGTGTGCCCCCTTGTGCTCTGGCTAATGTGGGTCCTGGGGAATTGAACCTGGGTCCTTTGGCCTTGCAGGCAAACACCTTAACCGTTAAGCCATCCCTCCAGCCCATGGAATGACTATTATTAAGAAGGGGTTTAAAAAGGGTTTTTAGAATCATTCAGACTCCAAAAGTAACATGTGATTTATAAGTAGTCATTTATCAACCTTAGCAAATTTCTTCTCCAGGGAAGAAAACTCCTGGAAGATTGATACACATGCATATAGTGATTGCCAACAAGCACATGACACCACCATCAATTTAGAAGCAGAGAATCTGAGATCATTAAAAAGAACTGTATTCATTGACAGGGACAGATTTACATGACCTACGGAAAATGAACTCCTGCCATGTGCATTTGGAGTATAATAACTTCAAACCCATCAATAGTGTTACAGAACCCCCAGGCACACAGAGAACCCTCCTTGGGTATTGCAGTAATCACAAAGTAATAAGCAACAAAACACACATCTTCGTGTCTCAAAGACCTACTTACTCCTGCCTGGGTTGCAACATCCCACGGAGCACCATTCAAATTTATTGGAACCAATAGCCAAGAGAGAAACTGAAAGTGTTTTTAGAGAAATTGCTTCCGTAAGTGAGCTTTGGCACCAAGCGGCCACCCTGCCCACACTCTCACTTTGAGGGAACAAGTATTTCCAGTGACATAGAAAATGTTCCAGGATATAAGGAAAGATTAGACCTAGCCAATTTGTTTGATGAAGCTAACATAACTGATAGCAGACCCTGACGTGACCAACGCAATAAAAGAAAACATCTCCATTCGAGAGCCTGTTTGCGCATGACTCAGCCACATGGAATACGCAGGTGCCCTCTGACTCAGAAATTCCACTGTTGAGCGCAGGTCCTGGGCAGGCCAGGCAGGGGAATGTCCACAGCAGACCATTGCAGCACAGGGGTGGCAGGAGGCAGAGACCTGGTAAGTGCGTAAAACATGATAGGTGCACAGTATTTATTTATTTTATTATTATTATTATTATTATTATTATTTTGGTTTTTCAAAATAGGAACTCACTCTAGCCCAGGCTGACCTTGAATTCACTCTGTAGTCTCAGGCTGGCCTCGAATTCATGGCCATCTTCCTACCTCTGTCTCCCAAGTGCTGGGATTAAAGGCGTGTGCCACTACACCCAACCTGATGCAGTTGTTTATATATATATATATATAATTATTTTTAAGTCAAAGTATGCAACAAATAAAACCCACAGAAAACAGATTTTCCCATCAAAATCTGTTGCTTTACCAGGTAAATATATTGAAAGCACATTCCTTCAGTCATTATAAAGTTCTTAAACTACAAAAAAAAATAATAATAATAAGTAACTCTGTAGAAAGTCTAGTAGACCAGGTGCTGTTATCAGGACTCGTGTATTGGTGGCTTTGTCTTCCATGCCATCCACCTCCACTCATGCCAGCTTGCCCACAGTAACCTCCACCGCCTCCACCACAACCACCCAGGCCATCAGGGGCGCCACATCCTCTGCTGGAATTGCTCCCCATTCCCATTCTTCCAACAGATCCGCATCCGCCCTGGTTATCCATTCCTTCTCTTCCCGTTCCAGAACCTCCTATTCCAGAGCCACCTCCAAGTATAGAATTTTTTTGTTTATTTTTATTTATTTATTTTTTTAAATTCTTTTTGTTATATTTATTTATTTATTTGAGAGCAACAGACAAAAGAGAGAAAGAGGCAGATAGAGAGAGGGAGAGAGAATGGGCACGTCAGGGCCTCCAGCCACTGCAAACGAACTCCAGACGCGTGCACCACCTTGTGCATCTGGCTAACGTGGGTCCTGGGGAATCGAGCCTCAAACCGGGGTCCTTAGGCTTCACAGGCAAGCACTTAACCACTAAGCCATCTCTCCAGCTCCATAGAATTGTTTTTATTACTTATGTATACAGTCATGTTGGTACCATCGTTAGCCTCCTCCCTGTCCTCAACCCTCCACAGGCACCCACCTTGTTGGGGAATATGGGTCGTGCACCAAGTATAGAATTTAAGGAGTTCAATGTATCGATGTTGCATGCTATGTTTATCTTTAGACATGGCAGCCACTGCATCTTCATGTGTCACAAACTCTACATCCGCTTCTCCCGTGGCTCTGCCATCAGCTCCAATATCAATATGAACTCGTACTGGTTTTAGTGGTGAGAGGAAATTAGCAATGTCATTTTCAGTTGCACGAAAGGGTAATCCTCTCATAGGTACAAAATGACCGCCATGAAAACCTGAACTTGCATCACCAGCTCCACGGGAGCCATGCCCTCCCATACCTCTTCCATCTCTCACTCTGTCATCAAAGCCATCAATTCCACAATTAATATAGCCTCCATTGTCATCAAAACCACCACAGCTTCCGCGCCCAGCTCCATAGTAACCCCTCCTCCGCCTATTGGTCTCTCATTATGGCCCCGGTCGCTGTCCCAGCAATCTTCCTGGTGGATCATAAAATCCTTTGATTTCATTCCTGCTACTCCTGAAGATCCCAACATACCTTGGAAGAACTAAACTATTTCCTCTTTGCTGCAACCAAATGGCAGTCCACAAAGTCGTAGTGCCCCCTCGCTAGCGTCATTTGGACCATTATGTTTCATAACCCAATCCATCTCAATACCGTTTGATTTAAATGCTTAAAAAATGCAAAACCAAGGGGCTGGAGAGATGGGTGAGTAGTTAAGGCACATGCCTGCAAACCAAAGGCCCTGGTGCACCCATTCTTTCTCTCTCCCCCTCTCTCTGCCCGCCCCCTCTCTCCAGGTGCACAGTATTTTGCAGCAGATAGAAGTAATGGGTTAGACACATGTGTAGCAAACCAAATTCATCTTATTTTACTTTATTTATTTTAGAGAGGGAGAGGGAGAGAATTGGCACACCAGGGCCTCAGCCACTGCAGTTGAACTCCAGTCGTGTGCGCCACCTAGAGGGCATGTGCGACCCTGCACTTGCCTCACTTTTGTGCATCTGGCTTACATGGGATCTGGAGAGTCAAACATGGGTCCTTAGGCTTCGCAGGCAAACACCTTAACTGCTAAACCATCTCTCTAGCCCCAATTTTATTTTTGAAATATTTTTATTTATTTGTTTGCTAGCAAAGACAGAGTGGGTATGAGTGCCCTAGGTCCTCTTCCTGCTAGGACCAGCCCCAGATGCATGCATCACTTTGTGCATCTGGCTTTACATAGGTGCAAGGGAATTGAACTTCAGATCGGCAGGCTTCGCAAGCAAATGCCTCTAACCACTGAGCATCTCCCCTGCTCAAAAACCAAAGCAAGGGAAGGACAATCCTGTTTCTCCCACCTACCACACATGCTCAAAGTGCTCTCTCCTAATCCAAATGAATGTCACCCTTTCTCTCAAGACCCTTTTCCCAGCTGCCAGTCAGGTCCCAAGATGCCCGGGCAGGGCACACTCACTGCCTCTTGGACTCAGAGCTATTGATGTGTGAATTATGTTTCCTCAGAAGTTCTTCCTTGGGCTGGAGAGATGGCTTAGTGGTTGATATGCTTGCTTGTAAAGCCTAACGACCTGGGCGACCCAGGTTCGATTCCCCAGTACCCATGTGAAATCAGATGCACCACGTGGCACATGCATCTGGAGCTCATTTGTGATGGCTAGAGGTCCTGGTGCACCTATTCCCCACCTCTCTCCTTGAAAAGAAAGAAAGAGAGAGAGAGAAAGAGAGAGAAAAGAAAGAATGAAAGAGGGCTGAAGAGATGGTTTAATGGGTAAAACACATGCCTGGGAAGCCTAAGGATCCAAGCTCAATTCCCCAGTACCCAGGGAAGCCAGTTGCACAAAGTGCGCCCATTTTCTCTCTCTCTCTCTCTCTCTCTCTCTCTCTCTCTCTCTCTCCCCTGGGCATGGTGGCATATACCTTTAATCCCAGCACTCAGGAGGCAAAGGTAGGAAGATCACTGAGTTCGAGGCCAGCCTGAGACTACATAGTGAATTCCAGACCAACCTGGGCTAGAGTAAGACCCTACCTCAAAAAATAAAAAAAGTGCTATTACTGTGAAAGCCACACTCATCCCCAGCACCCCTCAATGGCAAGGCTGTGTGTAAGTACCACCCCCTTGCTAGTCCTTCTGTGTACGTTTCTCTCAAAATTTCAGGCGTGCGTGGAGGAGGAGACCTATGGGTCAGTCTCCCGGACATAGAGCAGAGCAGAAAGGGAACAGAAGATGGATTTGCTGGGAGTAAGCTGAGACAAGAGTCTGAGGTGAAGTATTTAGGGAGTCTCGGATTTCTCTCTGGGAACTCTAGGATACCATCACTGAGCTGGGGACTTTGATTTTCCTAAGGACTGAACTCATGGCTTCCTGGCTCTGTGTGATGGGTGTGCACATGTTTCCTGACATTGGCATCATGGATCTAGGACAGAGAAGAGGAAGAACTAACTTATTTTCATTTTTTCCTTCTTTTATTTTATTTATTTATTTAAGAGGGAGGGAAAGAGGCAGAGACAGAGAGAGAGAGAATTGGCATGCCAGGGCCTTCAGCTATTGTGAACGAACTCCAGACATGTGTGCCACCTTGTGCATCTGGATTTATGTGTGTCCTGGGGAATTGAACTTTTGGTGTTAGACTTTGCAGGCAAGCACCTTAACCACTGAGCCATCTCTCCAGCCCAACGACAGCACTTTTATACCCACACATGGCAAGTGGTACACTGGACTGGAGAGATGGCTTAGCCATTAAAGTGCTTGACTACAAAGCCAAAGGACCTAGGTTCAATTCCCCAGGACCCACGTAAGCCAGGTGCACAAGGTGGCTCATGCATCTGGGGTTTGTTTGCAGCAGCTTGAAGCCCTGGCGTGCCCATCCTCTGTCATTTAATCTGCCTTTTATTCTCTCTCCCTCTCTCAAATAAATAAATATAATATTTAAAAAAAGAAAGTGGTACATTGAGAGAAGGTTTTCTGCTTAGCATGATGACATCAGAGTTAAGATAAGACCCCTCACCCCTTCCCTTGTAGCAATCCCTGATGGAGAGAGATGGAGTTAACTAGATTTATTTATTTATTTACTTAAAGAGAGAGAGAGAGAGAGAATTGGCACACCAGGGCCTCAGCCACTGCAACTGAACTCCAGATGCTTGCGTCACCTAGTGGGCATGTGCATCCTTGCGCTTGCCTCACCTTTGTGCGTCTGCTTACGTGGGATCTGGAGAGTGGAACATGGGTCCTTAGGCTTCGCAGGTGAGCGCCTTAATCACTGAGCCATCTCTCCAGCCCATGTGCTTGGGTTTTATTTGTGTCTGAATGACCCATCAGTCCTTTGCGTGGTCATCTTCCTGAGGCCACAGGGCTAGGCCATTCTCTCCAGCACAGTTTCCCTTGCATGGTATGAGCATTTCCAGCTCTCCATCACTTAGGTAAGAGGGTGTCTAGGGCAAGTAGGTCAAAGAAAGAGCAAGGAGGGAACTTGCTCTTCCCCCGCGGGCCTGGGGGACAACTGGCACAAATCCCAAAGCATTTGGAACCTTCTGATAAGAAGTGACTTTCAGTCAGGTGAAGGGCGATTGGGGCTACACAGGAGCTTGGGCTTAGTAGAGTGCTCGTCCCGTCTCTGTATTGACATCCTTTTCCTCATTCTCCAGTCTTCAGGGAGCCATCTTTAAAACTATACATGGGCTGGAGAGATGGCTTTGTGGTTAAGGCGCTTGCCTGCAAAGCCTAAGGACCCAGGTTCAATTCCCCAGTGCCCACATAAGCCAGATGTACAAGGTGGCGCATGCGTCTGGAGTTTGTTTACAGTGGCCGGAGGCCATGGCATGACCATTCTCTCCCTCCCTCCCTCCCTCTCTCTATCCATCTATCTCAAATAAATAAATTAATTAAAATTTAAAAATCATACATGTGAGGATTTAAGAGCCAGGAGTTTAAGCCTCATCCTCTCCACCTGTGCACAGAAAAGGATTCCCGTGAGAGTCAGTCATTGACAAGGCAAAAGCCAGAAATCCAGTTGAGAAGACATAGGCAGATACAATAAATACTGGGGGTCATTTAGAAACCACTAAGCGACAGCCTGAGAGGAACTAATTTCCGGTAACAATAATTTGGATTAAAGGTTATGGGCTGGAGAGATGGTTCAGTGGTTAAAGGCACTTCCTTGCAAAGCCTGCCAGTCTGGGTGTGATTCCCTAGTACCCACATGAAGGCAGATGAACAAAGTGACAGATGCTTCTGGAGTTGGTTTGCACTGGCAAGATGCCCTCTCTCTCTCTCTCTCCTCACAAATAAATAAAATATTTAAAGGCTGTGCATTTGTTCTGTTGCTATAACAGGTTACCTAAGGCTGAGTAATATTCAAAGAAAAGAGGTTTATTTAGATCACAATTTTAGAGGTTAAATGTCCAAGGTCAGACATCCTCGTGTGGCCAGCCTCATGGCTGGAGTGTGAAGGAGAGACCACATGACAAGACAGGAAGTCAGACAGCATCACAAAAATCAGGCTCAATCTTTTTTTTAATTTTTTTTAATTTTATTTATTTCTAAGCAAAGAGAGATAGAAGAGAAACAGACAGAGAGAATAAAAGTACCAGGGCTTCCAACTGCTGTAAACGAACTCCAGATACATGTGCCACTTGTGCGCCTGACTTTACATGTGCACTGGGGAATCAAACCTGGGTTGTTAGGCTTTGCAGGCAAGCGCCTTAACTTCTGAGCCACCTCTCCAACCCCAGGCTCAATCCTTTTATAATAACTCATTCTCATGGGAACTGATCAAGAGAGCAGACCCCTCCTCCCAGTAACCTAACCACCTCCTACTAGGCCCATCTCTTAAAGGTCCCCGAGCTTCAACACTACCACCTTAAGGATCAAGTTTCCAACACATGGACCCTTGGGGGACATGCCACATGCAAACCACAGCAGGCAGGATACACAGATTCAGGTAATTCAAAGAGACGCATATTGGTTACATCTAACCTTGAGATACTCAGTTAAAATTTGAGGCATTTGACTTTAAAAACATCACTGTAGCCAGGCATGGTGGCACACGCCTTTAATCCCAGCACTTGAGAGGCCAAGGTAAGAGGATCGCTGTGAGTTCAAGGCTAGCCTGGGCTACATAGTGAATTCCAGGTCAGCCTGGGCTAGAGCGAGACCCTACCCTGAAACATCCCCTGCAAAAAAAAAAAAATCACTGTAAATCATATATGAACATCTTTTACCCAAGGCTCGTGCAGTGCAAATCTAAAATAAGTCAGTTAAAATTCTGTCCCTGTATTGGAACAATGAGATAAATTTACACTCCCAACAGCCAACTTGATGTGATGCTATAAATAGACAAGAGCCCTTTCAACACGCATCTCCCTGAACCTCTCATGTCCCTGGGATGCTGAGACAGTTAAATGGATTGTGTGCTACTTGATCAATGATCTCTGGCCATACATAATACTCCTCTCAAAGTGTATTCAGGCCACTCGTTAATGGCAGAGTCATGAATCACGAGTCTGCCCAGAAGAATGGGAGAGAGGTAATTATATCGGGTAATAAAGGCAAGAAATAGCCAGTCATTTTGGACTTGGGAAGCTATTTTTGTACAAAGGGAGTATCCAAACTACAGGATCATTGTGACATATTCAGGCCAGCAGCAGCAGAGGTTTGGAACGTCCATCCCCAACGTACATGTTTCTACTTCATAAGGTCCAGGCGGACTTAATGCCCAAAATCATTTCTGGTGGGGCATAGCACCCAGTAACTGGGACCCAAGCAGTCATTTCACATCTCTGGAATTCAGAATCGATACCGCTAAAGTTTCTCTCTAGCTCTAATATTCTCTTTATAACTGGTACAGAATTCGTTCAATACTTGGAAACCAAAGACACAAACCTAAACGTGGTTGTAGGCTCTGGTGATCTTGCCCGGGTTCTGGTCCTTGGTGTCCACATGACCTTGTAGGAGATGCCCCCATCCTAGGCCTGCTGGCTCTGACCCTGTGGATCTGCAGTGGGCACCAGACAGTGGGATATTTTGTAAGTTCCCAAGTGATTCTTGTGGCTTCTGGAATTTTTAAAAAAATATTTTATTTATTTAGTATTTATTTATTTGAGAGAGAAAGAGGCAGACAGAGAGAGAGAGAGAAAGAGTGGGTATGCCATGGCCTCCAGCCACTGCAAATGAACTTCAGATGCATGTGCCACCTTGTGCATCTGGCTTATGTGGGAGCTGGGGAATCGAACCTGGGTCCTTTGGCTTTGCAGACAAGCAATTTAATTGCTAAGCCATCCCTCCAGTCCTGGAATTTTTTTTAATTTTTAAAAATATTTTATACATTTATTTATTTGCAAGTATAGAGACTGGGAGAGAGAGAAAAGAAGAACAATGGACAAGCCAGGGCCTGTAGCCACTGCAAACAAACTCCAGATGCATGTGCCACTTTGTGCATAGGGCTGTACATGGGTCCTGAGAAATCAAATCCAGGTTGTTAGGCTCTGCAGGCAAGTACCTTAACTGCTGAGCCACCTCTCTAGCCCCTTTGAATTTTTTTTTTTTCGAGGTAGGGTTCCACTCTAATCTAGGCTGACCTGGAAATCACTCTGTATTCTCAGGGTGGCCTCAAACTCACGGTGATCCTCCTACCTCTGCCTCTACAGTGCTGTGATTAAAGGCGTGCACCACTACGCCCGGCTCCCTCTGAAATTTTTATTTATTTATTTGAGAGAGAGAGGAAGCATGGGTGTGGCAGAACCATATGCCACTGCAAACAAACTCCAGATGCATGTGCCATTCTGTGCATCTGGCTTTATGTGGTCCTGGGTAATTAAATCTGGGCCAGCAGACTACGCAAGCAAGTGCCATTAACAGCTGAGCCACCTTCCTAGCCCAGAACTCTAAACTTTGAGAACTTCCAGAACTTCTTGCTCTGAAGTCACTAGAATGGTGATCCATTATTGGAAGGGATTTTGAAAGGAGAAGTGCTTGGCTCTATGAAAATCCTGAACATATATTTCGGGTTTTTCTTCATAACAGTTTTGATTCAGAAAAAAAAAGGAAATATTTTCTTAGATGGAAAACTCAACCACAGATGAAAATGAGGCAATAATACAGAATTGTACATAATCCGATAAATTAATGTCTTGCATTGATTCTTGCACGGTTGGATGAATAAGTTAATCGTATGTATTTTTGCACATTTTCTTTCTTCTTGGGTGGTCCTCTTAAGAAACCATTCATTACATTCAAAGTGATGTCCTTTTTACTACAATTACTGTGTAAATTAATGCATATGTATTTATTGTAGCAACTTTTGATAAATAAAGGGAGAAACAGATTTCAACTATTCACAGAAAGACAACATGCCGGTTTTACATGTGAGCTAATTGAAAGAACAAGAGAAGCAACAGTGTGAATTAGCACCATTCATGGGCAACTGAAACTTGTCTAGGCAGAATTCCATTATATAATTCATTTCGTGTGGGCCAACCAACATGCCAGACAAAGATTTATGTAGGTATAGCCAGGCGTGGTGGCACATGCCTTTAATCCCAGCACTCAGGAGGCAGAGGTAGGAGGATTGCTGTGAGATCGAGGCCAACCTGAGACTACAGATGAATTCCAGGTCAGCCTGAGCTAGAGTGAGACCCTCGAAAAACAAAACAAAACACACAAAAAAAGATTTATCTAGCTATAATCAAAAATTAGAAGCTCTTGCCGGGCATGGTGGTGCACGCCTTTAATCCCAGCATTTGGGAGGCAGAGGTAGGAGGATCACCGTGAGTTCGAGGCCACCCTGAGACTACATAGTGAATTCCAGGTCAGTCTGAGCTAGCATGAGACCCTACCTCAGAAAACAAAACAAAACAAAAAATTAAAATCTCGGGCTGGAGGGATGGCTTAGTGGTTAAGGCATTTGCCTGCAAAGCCAAAGGGTCCTGGCTCAATTCTCCAGAAGCCACGTAAGCCAGATGCACAAGGTGGCACATGCATCTGGAGTTCGTTTGCAGTGGCTGGAGGCCCTGGCACACCCATTCTCTGTCTCTTTGTCTCTCTGTCTCTCTTTCTCTCTCCCAAATAAATAAATAAATTAAATATATTTTAAAAATTCAAATCTCTAATACCTTACATCTTATAAATAAACTGTTAATTAAATGGTATTTGTATCATTTTCACCTCACACATGCCAAATATAAGGGAAGACATCTCAAAAATGTTAAAGGGCTGGGGAGAGGCACTTTATAGGCACTTGCTTGCAAAGCCTGCCAGCCTGGGTTCGATTCCCCTGTCCTCGCATAAAGCCATACACACAAAGTGGTGCATGTGTCTGGAGTTCTTTTGCAGAAGCAGGAGGTCCTGGTATATCTGTGTTCATTCTCTCTCTCTCTCTCTCTTCCTCTCCCTTTCCCTCCCTCCCTCCCTCTCTCTTTTTCTCTCAAATAAATAGTTATTTTTTTTAAAAAAATTAGGGGCTGGAGAGATGGCTTAGCGGTTAAGTGCTTGCTTGTGAAGCCTAAGGACCCCGGTTCGAGGCTCGACTCCCCAGGACCCACGTTAGCCAGATGCACAAGGTGGTGCACGTGTCTGGAGTTCGTTTGCAGTGGCTGGAGGCCCTGGAGCACCCATTCTCTCTCTGTCTCTCTGTCTCTCTGTCTCTCTCTCTCTGCCTCTGCCTCTTTCTCTCTGTCTGTCACTCTTAAACAAACAAACAAACAAACAAATAAATAAATAAATAAATAAAATTAGACTTCCAGGTTTCAGGCTGGCAAGATGGCTCAGTGGGTAGGAGCACTTCCTCTGTAAGCATGAGGACCTGAGGGGTCTGAGACCACTACGTTCCATTCCCCAGTGGCCACATCAACAGGTGGGTGTGGCCACACACTTCTGTCACCCAAGTCCTGTGGAGAACATACACTGGAGAATTGCTGAGGCTTCCAGAAACATCAAGCTCCTGAATCAAGGAGAGGTTCCGTCTCAAACAAACACACTGAGCAGTGGTGGAGGGGGAGACACCCAGTGTTCTCCTGTGGCCCTCATGCACATTGCACATACACGCCACAAACACGACACCACCCACGCCACACACACATGCCAAAAGAAAATAGCCAGGTTTCCAGAACCCGTTGTTTATATGTTCTGAGGTGCAAATCTCTCTTCTCGAATATGCTAAGGGAAATTATCATCACTAAGAAATCTTTAGGAATACTCTCAGGGCTTTACCCAAAATATGTACTAAAATGCCACTGCTCTTTGCGGTTCCCTGTTTCTTTCTTTAGTAACTTGGAGCAGTGTGCATCATGTGGTCTCAGAGTTAGCATTTGATGAGGCCTTTACACTCCACTGGTTCTTCAACCACCAAAGAAGGGGCATGGAAAGGCATTTTGAACCATCAGAGTAAAAACAGAATTTGAAGCCGGGCGTGGTGGTGCACGCCTTTAATCCTAGCACTCGGGAGGCAGAGGTAGGAGGATCACCGAGAGTTCGAGGCCACCCTGAGACTATATAGTGAATTCCAGGTCAGCCTGGACTAGAGTGAGACCGTACCCTGGAAAAAAAAAAAAAAAAAACAGAATTTGACCCTTGGAAGGGTGGGGTGAACAGAAACATATTCAATATTTGTTTTTAGTATCCTTTCTGATCTCGGGTCATTATGATCAGGAACGTGGAAACTGAATTATGATTAACTGACTTACCAAATTATTAATGTGTAGTTTTTATTTTTTAATTAATTTATTTACAAGCAAAGAGAGAGAGAAGAGAGAGAGAGAGAATGGGTGCACTAGGGCCTCCAGCCACTGCAAACGAACTCCAGATGCGTGCATCCCCTTGTGCATCTGGCTAATGTGGGTCCTGGGGAATCAAGCCTCGAACTTGGGTCCTTAGGCTTCACAGGCAAGCGCTTAACCGCTAAGCCATCTCTCCAGCCCTAAATGATATATTTTTAAAGAATAAAAGAAAATGTGACTTACTCTTGATTACATGAGTAAGACTGTCAGCAGACATAGTTAACCAGATTACTCTTTTCCCTGGACAGAGAGAGTGGTCCCAGGGTGAGTGGCGACTTCAGTTCAGTCTTTCTGGAGCCTACGGATAATGGAGAAGAGGAGTTCCAAGCTGGGAGAATGGATCCTGTTCACTGCCAGCTGTCACGACTAGTTGGAAGAGGCCAGTCTACAGAAGGAAGCCAGAAGCACAAACCAACAGAGAGCAGAGCAGAGATTCTGGCAGCGCCTGTCGCAAACCCCTGGTCCTGTGAGCTGCTGCAGGAAACCAGTTCCCCAAACCCACATATTCGCCCTTGGCTTTGGGCCAGCTGGTTTTCAGTCTCCTGGAATCGGCAGAGCTTTCAGAAGTGCGCTTGGTTATCTTTGCCAGGAAACGAAAATTCTTTGGGTCGCAACCATGTCTCCAGTAACGAACTCCTCGCCTGATTCAGCTTACAACGCCCCGCAATGAGCTCTTGAACTTGAATCATATTGCCACTCATCAGGGCCGTCTGTTGACTCATAAAGAAATAAAAACACCCTGCAGAAACGAAGTTCTGGTTACAACATGTAGTGAGGGTAATAAAATATACACAGGGAGCTGCGGAAGAGTGCTTTCCTACCATGTGGTACAAGGTCCTGGGTTCCATCCCCAGCCCCACAAAATAAAGACAGGTGAGGTGATAGATTATTACACTTATAATGTGCATGAATGCACATCCCACACACATTGATGACCACTGAGCGGGCACTGGTGGCTCAATCCCACAGATGCGTGGAGTCAGTTTTCATTTCAGTTTGGCATCTGTCCTCACGGGATTTCAGCTTCATTACCTGATCTCACTCACAGCGCAGTGCATTTTGCCCTTGCAGAGCACGTGCCAACTGCTTACGGTGTAGGTGTGTTTCCTCCAGGGCTCTCAAGAGCAGCTCTGTGGCACTGGGGTCTGGATAGTCATTTTCTCTGAAGCCTATTAGGATATTTACCTGGTCTCCACCCGCATTTCCCTCCATCTGTGGCAATAAAAAAAGGTCCCCAGGCATAGTCAAATAGTCCCTAAGGGGTACTATCATCTTCTATTGAAAACCATTGGTTTAGCCAAGCGTGGTGGCACACACCTTGAATCTCAGCACTTGGGAGGCAGAGGTAGGAAGATTACCGTGAGTTTGAGGCCAGCCTGAGACTAGAGAGTGAGTGTCAGGTCAGCCTGGGCTACAGCAAGACACTACTTCAAAAAAAAAAAAAAAAGAAAAGAAAAGAAAAGAAAGAAAGAAAGGAAGGAAGGAAGGAAGGAAGGAAGGAAGGAAGGAAGGAAGGAAGGAAGGAAGGAAAAGAAAAGAAAACCACTGGTTTAGATCAGTAACCAAGTTTGGACTTTATTTCTTTAGAAATCACTTGTGTTTTCCAACTACTGTCCTCTAAAAACCACTTGCTTACCATCTTCAGAATCACAATTAATTAACAACATTTCTTTAGCAGATTCTGGGGTTGGGCTGTTAATTTGCATTTCAAGCAAATTTCACTAACTTGTAGTTACGTTTTGATTGCTGGCACAATGCACCTGACCAAAAGCATCTGCTGGGAGGAAAGGTTTATTCTGGCTTACAGTCTCAAGGGGAAGCGCCACGACGGCTGGGGAACATGACATGGGCAGAGGCTGGACGTGACCTCTGCCACAGCAAGAGAGTGAGCTGAGCTCTGGCAACAGGGAGCTGGCTAGAACACCCCTAAACCTATCCCCCAAAAAACACACCTCCTCCAGGAGGCTCTAATTCCCAAATTACCATCACCTGGGGACCAAATATTCAAAACACATGAGTTTGTGGGGGACACCTTAATTCAAACCACCACAGTAACTCATGATACACACACGTGCGCGCACACACAGTTTGTGCCCAAGCTTCATTCCCACATTTCTTCTGATTAAACTATCTCACGATCGCCTCAGACACAATCAACAGAACAAAGACATCCATCAAGACCTAATTCCTAGCTGGGCATGGAGGCGCATGCCTTTAATTCCAGCACTCTGGAGGCAGAGGTGGGAGAATCACTGTGAGTTCGAGGTCAGCCTGAGACTGCATAGTGAATTTCAGGTCAGCCTGGGCTACAGCGAGACCCAAGCTCAGAAAACAAAACCAAAAACACTACAACAACAACAACAAAAAGATCTGATTCCCATGCCCAATCTCCCACCCCCGCAAACTGCTCCCCTCCTTATGCCGCACAGCCCAACATGAAAACCAGCTTTTACCATGAAGGCATCCTCTATGAAGGTTGCCAAAGTTAGCAAATAAAAATGCAAGACACAGGCTGGAGAGATGCCCTAGTGGTTAAGGTGCTTGCCTGCAAAGCCTAAGGACCCAGGTTCGATTCTCCAGGTCCCATTTTAGCCAGATGCACATTGTGGCGCATGCATCTGGAGTTGGTTTCCAGTGGCTGAAGGCCCTGGCACACCCATTCTCTCTCTCTCTCTCGTAAATAAATAAATAAAATTTTTTTAAAAAATTGTCACCTATCTCAGTGGAGGCAGTCTAAGTTCTGGGCTTGGAGGTGGGCTCATAGACCTTAAAGCCCACCCCAGGGACCCTTCTCCTCCAGCAAGACCCAACCCGAATCCCTTAGCTTAGAGCCTCTTCCTCACATCACTGCAAGTTCCAACTTCTGTCTTCACACCTCCTTCCATGGCCTTCGATTTTCTTGCCTCCCCCTTCTGTGAGCCCTGTGGTGGCCTTGGGTAAGGGGACACGGTTACAGGTTCTCAGGATTGGGACACAGATCTCTTTGGCGGCCATTAGTCTCCACAGTCCTCAAATGATGTCAGCGGGGTGAGCCCTACCTCACAGGCTGCGGTGTGAGTAGAAGATGAACTTCCGTGGCACTGACGTGTGCGGACTCATTTACCACAGCAGTTTCTGTCCACATGCATTCAGTCCCTACCTGCCTCCTGTCTGTATTTTGTGTTATTTAAAAATAACCTACAGTGTCATATATGACTGTTTTCTATACCAAATATACTTTCAAGGTGTATGCTGTGACTGATCAATCTCTGAGCAGACCAAGGGTGTTTTTGTTCCCGGACAAAAGTAACTTTAGGGCTAGAGAGATGGCTTAGTGGCTAAGCGCTTGCCTGTGAAGTCTAAGGACCCTGGTTCGAGGCTCGATTCCCCAGGACCCACGTTAGCCAGATGCACAAGGGGGCGCACGCGTCTGGAGTTTGTTTGCAGTGGCTGGAGGCCCTGGTGCACCCATTCTCTCTATCTATCTATTTGCCTCTTTCTCTGTCTGTTGCTCTCAAATAAATAAAAAATAAACAAAAACATTGTTTTAAAAAAAGTAACTTTAGAGGCTGGAGAGATGGCTCAGAGGTTAAGGCACTTGTGTGCAAAGCCTAACAACCCAGGTTCAATTCCCCAGGACCCAAATGAAGCCAGATGCACAAGGTGGCGCATGCATCTGGAGTTTGTTTGTAGTGGCTAGAGGCCCTGGTGTTCCCATTCTCTCTCTGTGTCTCTCTCCCTCTCAAATAAATAAATAAAGATAAAATATTAAAAAAATAAAATAAAATCAGGGCCGGGGGAGCGGGGAGAGCAGTGCAGCAGGACACTCAGTGTTTGGCTCCGACCACGCACCGCAAGGGAACATAGAGAGCACACAGCACACCACCACACCACGTGGACACCAGAGACCCTCACGCACCACATTACACATGCACACAGCAAGGAAAAAAGAACAACTAATAAGTTATCAATGTCAACTTGCTCAGATGTTGAACCAGATAAAGGTAAGAAGAAAATAATTCTTTGAAAGATTAGTAAACCTTGACCTGCTTGTCTAGAAATTCGGGGACAGTAGGTGGCCGGGGTTTTTCATGACAATAGAAATGAAAGGAACTGGGCTCTAGACGCGGCTCAGTGGTTAAGGCGGTTGCCTGCAAAGCCTGACAACCCAAGTTCAATTTCCCAGTAAACTCATGTAAAGCTACATGCACAAAAGTGGTGCATGTGACTGGAGTTCATTTGCAGTGGCTAGAGGCCCTGGTGCCCATTCTCTCTGTCTCTGTCTCTGCTTGCAAATAAATGAATAAAAATACTTTTTTAAAAGAAGAAAGAAATGAAAGGAACTAGCTGAATTTCTAAAGTACACTCCTAAAGCATGAAATTCGGCCACATGTCATAAAACTAGGGTGATAAATGTTTTATAATCTTGAATTAGAGTCCAAGTCATGCCACCACCCACATTTAAGTGACACAGACCTGTGGGCATGCCAGCCCAGGCCAGCGGTCACCAGTTTTTTGATTATGCCCCTCATGCAGCCAAAAGTTCAGTCCATCCTTCCAACATGTGCCTACCAATGTGTGCTTATAACATGTGTAAAAAGATACCACAGGGCTGCAGAGGTGGCTTAGCGGTTAAGTGCTTGCCTATGAAGCCTAAGGACCTCGGTTCAAGGCTCGACTCCCCTGGACCCACGTTAGCCAGATGTACAAGGGGGCGCACGCGTCTGAAGTTCATTTGCAGTGGCTGGAGGCCCTGGGGCACCCATTCTCTCTCTCTCTCTCTCTCTCTCTCTCTCTCTCTCTTGCACACTCGTTATCTCTTTCTCTCTAATTAAAAAAAAATTCTTCCTGTCTAACTATATCTTGACACCCACTATCCACCCCTCTCTCCCCCATGCCCCTTCCCCTTCCGGACAAAAACAGAATGTTACACTTGATACTCTGCTCTGCCTTTATGAAATTTAGCCCATGCTTCCAACATGTACCTACCTGAACATTTTTTTTAAGTTTTCTAAAACTATATTTTATTTATTTATTTATTTATTTATTTGAGAGAGAATGAGGGAGAGAGGCAGAGACAAAGAATGGCCATACCAGGGCCTATGGCCACTGCAAACAGACTCCCGATGCACGTGTCACTTTGTGCATCTGGCTTATGGGGAAGTGAGCATGCGTCCTTAGGCTTTACAGGTAATGCCTTAACCACTAAGCCATCCCTCCAGCCCTACCTACCTGACTATAAGATATTTTTTTTTTAATTTTTGGGTTTTTTTTAAATTTGAGAGCAACAGAGAAAGAAAGAGGCAGATAGAGAGAGAGAGAGAGAGAGAGAATGGGTGCGCCAGGGCCTCCAGCTACTGCAAACAAACTCCAGATGCGTGTGCCCTCTTGTGCATCTGGCTTACGTGGGTCCTGGGGAATCGAGCTTTGAACCATGGTCCTTAGGCTTCCCAGGCAAGCACTTAACCACTAAGCCATCTATCTCTCTAGCCCATAAGATAAATTTTTGGCATATGTATGCACCTAGTGTGCGGGTATGGTGTGGTGTGGTGTGGTATGGTGTGGTATGGTGTGATATGGTGTGGTGTGTGTGTGTGTGTGGTATATGCACATGTATGTACTCAGCCTCTGCAAGTATGTGGAGGCCAGGGGAGGATGAGGAGTGTCTTCATACGTTGATATTCCATGTTGTACCCTTGAGACAACAATCTCACTGAATCTGATGCTGCCATTTTTTTTTTTTTAGTCAAACTAGTTTACTGACAAGCCCAACAGTTTTGTGTCCACTTCCCCCACCCCGCCACACACACACACACACACAATTGTGTGGCTATTCCCAGCTTTTTAAGTGGGGGCTAAAGATGGAGCTCGGGCTCTTATGCCTGTGTGATAAGCAGCTCTACCCACTGAGCCATTTCCCCAGCCCCTGCACACTATCTTTAATTCCTTCACAATCATGATGGCATTAATACTCAGTTCATCTTTCAACACAGAATCTTCCCTGAAGGTGACATTTTCCATTCATGACAGTAGGTGTAAATGTCATTGAAGGCATCTTCCAGATAATTTTGAATGTCTTGCCAGACTTCTCATCAAATCTGATTTGACTTTTATTATTTCTTACCTCCTGACGGGCAGCAGAGAGCTGGTCTGCTCGGCTCCGTTGTTTTTGTCATTTGCTTGCACCATGTGTTATCGTTTTGGCTTCATGGTTTCTTTGCAGAAAAGAAAAGGTCATTTGTTTTATGGGAATTAATTTAATTAAAACCAGACACTATTGTGGAAAGGAAGTTATGGTCATATCTCTACGCACATGCAAACAGTCCTTCACCACACGGGGCTGAAAGCACGTCAAGGAGGGAAGAAACCACCACCAACCCTTCCATGTCCCAGAACATTCTCAGGATGCCACCCAAAGCCAGGTCAGGGGCCAGTGTTGACCCACGTCTCCCCTCCACCATTCCTCTGGTATGCATGTGAGACACTCTGTTAAACTCTAACACAAACAACTAAAATGCACGTTCTTGGGCTGGAGAGATGGCTTAGCTGTTAAGCACTTGCCTGTGAAGCCTAAGGACCCTGGTTCGAGGCTCGATTCCCCAAGACCCACGTTAGCCAGATACACAAGGGGGAGCATGTGTCTGGAGTTCATTTGCAGTGGCTGGAGGCCCTGGCGCACCCATTCTCTCTCTCTCTCTCTCTCTCTCTCTCTCTTTCTCTCTCTGTCTGTCGCTCTCGAATAAATAAGAATAAACAAAAAATTAAATAAATAAAATGCACGTTCTTCAAAGCCCACCCCCATTTATGTTTGGGGGCTGGAGATGGGACCCAGGACCTTTTACATGCTAAACAGGTGCTCTGTTACTGATCTATGCCCCCAGTACCCCTAAAAAGGCTTTTTTATAAGAGCAATGAATTTAGGCATTGCCATTGTCCAAATTCCAAGGACGCTACAGCCCAGGGAGCCACTGTGACTTTCCCCAATCCTGCAGGAGGTCCTTGGCCAGGAAGAACAGAAACCAGACCCTCCCAGTCACAGGCCAGCGTGCTGTCCATTATACCACGAGATGATCCGTGAGGAGGAGTAGTGATTCCGTGACTGAGTCAAATCCTGCCGCCTTTCTTCCAGCATCATGTTATGTGAGGAGACAGGAAGTCTCACACCAAGGGTGGGGAGAAGAATCCAGAGGTGGCAGGTGCCACTTTGGAGAAGGGAAAAGTTCTTCGTTTTTCTGCCACAGGAAGGGGGTGGGAGGGAAAGTTCCCCTTTATTGTGTTTTTTTTTTTATCAAAGAATGAACTTTTTTATATTTTTATTTATCTGAGAGAGAAAGAGGCAGAAGGAAAGAGAGAGAGACAGAGAGAATGGACACTGTCTCTAGCCACTGCAAACAAAACTCCAGACGCATGCACCACCTTGTGCATTTGGTTTACATGAGTACTGGGGAATCGAACCTGGGTCGCTAGTATTCTCAGGCAAGCACCTTAACCGCTAAGCCATCTCTCCAGCCCCGTTTTCTGCGTTTTTAGCTCTATGTCTAGCTGGATTTTTAGACTGGTTCATTAAAGTCCTCCCCACCCCCCAAGACTTCCTCTATGCCTCATAGGTATTCAAGGGCATTTTACCCATTATGACAGGATTATATTAATACATGTTGATTATATTCGAAGACAGCCAGCCAGGAAGGTGTCTGGTGTGGCAATCTGTGAGGAGCGATAAAATGTCGCTAGAAATATAATAACAAAGATAATTACGGCTTCCTCCCGCACCAGTGGGGTTGGGTCAGGGAAGAGAGAGCTCTGTGAGTACTGTGAGTGCTCTGACCACAGAGCTTCAGCCCACAGCCTAGGGAGGGAGGGGAGTACAGCGAGCCCAGCTCCAGCCCTCGTGCAGCTGCAGAGCTGGGTGGGCACGAGGTAAAGGGAAGCACGGGCACTGGGAGTGTAGCTCAGTTAGTAGCGTACTTTCCCAGCATGCACTAGGCCCTGAGTTTTGTTGCCTACGGCACCTGTGGCCTCTCTCACACTCACTTGGAACTTCCAGCCTTCCTCAGCAGATGTCCCGCATATCTGGATGTCCATTGTCCTGGGGTCTCCATGGCAACTTGGACCTCATCTTCACAGCCTCGCACGCAGCCCACTCGGCATCTCCACGAAAGGGACTCTGAGACTCTGACCCTGCCTACGTGTCGCCTGACCTCAGGGGCTTTCTGGAACCTTGATCCCCGATCCCTCACTCGTGCATGATGCGTGTCTCACATAAGCGGCAGCACGTGGGTGGTGCCAAGTTCTGTTGCCAGCTCAAGATGTAGCCTGGCGTCTTTCACAGCTGTGAGCACCTACCTGGCTGGACTAGGGAGCACTTGCCAAGTTGGCAGAGCAGAAGGTCCTAGAATGCTCTCTTTGTTCAGGAACTCTCCTTTCAAGTGAATTTGTGTTTTTTTTTTTAATAAATATTGTATTATGTACATATATGAAAATTGCCAATAAAAAGGTTCTGGGGCTGGAAAGATGGCTTAGTGGTTAAGGTGCTTGCTTGCAAGCCTGGTGGCCCAGGTTCGATTCCCCGGTACCCACATAAAGCCAGATGCACAAAGTGGCACATGCATCTGGAGTTTGTTTGCAGTGGCAAGAGGCCCTGGCATACCCATTCTCTCTCTCTCTTCTTGCTTGCAAATAATAATAAATAAATTTTCACAAAAACGTTTTGCAAGCTGATTCTACTTGCCCATCTTTCATAAAAGGACAGACTTAGAGGGCGAGTGTCAACATGACACCTTGGTTACATTTTTTATAGTTTTATTTATTTGCATGCAGAGAGAAAGTTAAAGAGAAGGCAGGCAGACAGAATGGGTGCACCAGGGCCTCTAGCCGCTGCAAACTCCAGATGCATACGCCACTTTGTTCATCTGGATTTACGTAGGTACTGGAGGATTGAACCCAGGTCATCAGGCTTTGCAGGCAACCTCCTTAACTGCAGAGCCATCTCTACAGCCTGACCTTGGTTACATTTTTTTAATTATTTTTTATTTTATTTATTTGCTTGAGAGAGAGAGAGAGAGAGGAAGAGGCAGAGAGAAAGAGAACGGGTGTGCCAGGGCCTCCAGCCACTGTAAATGAACTCTAGACGCACACGACCCCTTGTGCATCTAGTTTACATGGATCCTGGGGAATCGAACCTGAGTCCTTAGGCTTCGAAGGCAAATGTCTTAACCACTAAGCCATTTCTCCAGCCCCTTGGTTACATTTTAATCAGAGACCAGGTGATCTCATATTTCCTCCTGGGCCACTGAGAAGAGTGATTTCTTAGTGGGTGCCCTCACAAGCTCTCCAACACGTAATGCCCAGCCGACCCATCTAACTTCCCAATGGCACTTCGAGTGTGGGTGTTCTTGGCTGTCTTCCCTTCCTCAGAGGACTTAGAAGTGCTGGGTTTCTCTTCCACAGTCCACGACAGAGGCAGATGGACGCCCACTAGGTTCTTCTCAGAATCAGAGACCTCCCGGAATGGTTCATTCTCTTAACGTTGTGTTCCTCCAAGAAAAGCCACTCAAGTTCAAATGTGGCACAGCTCGGAGTGACGGCTGCCTCTCCTCCCCAGCGTACCTGAAGGACAGGATGATCCTCCAAGGTCTGCTGGAATAGTTATTTATACTTTTTGTCCTTCATGGGGAAAGAGTCCCTTCAAGTAAGAACCCTCTCCCCCGGGACTGAGGAATTACTGTCACGTCAGCTTGTGTTGGTCCCCCTTCTAAATCGCCCCATTTTGTCCATCGTACCTCCTTCAGTCTGACCCATTCTCAACTCTTCTCCTCCCAGCTCCATGCCAAAGACGAGGTTGGAGATGGTGGCATGGGGTTTGTGGAGAGCAAGTGTACAGAGCGGGTGCTAAAAATGATAAAAATGGAGGGGTGGGTGACCACAGAAAGATGGGTCAGCATTCAAGCAGGGCTGTGGCAGCTTGGATCAAATATCCCCCATAGACTCGTGTGATTTGACTGCTTGGTCCCCAGCTGGTGGACATTTGGGAGGTGGCGCCTTATTGGAAGAGGCGTATTGTTGCGGGTGGGATTTTGGGGTGTTATAGCCAGATCCCTCTTGCTGCTTTCTGCCAACCCCTGTGGCAAGGAGATAATGCCCAGCCTCTCCTCGTGCCGTGCTTTCCTCACCACGAAGAAGCTCGCTTTCCAGACTGTAGGCCGAAATAATCCTTTCCTCCCATCGGCTGCTCTTGATGGGGGGTTTGTCCCAGAAACACAAAGCGCCCAGCTGTCCCGCTGGAGAGATTTTTCCGGAGCCACACGTGCGGAGATGAGGACCACCTGGCCACTGAGACTCTGATCCTGGCGCACAGCCCCGTGCCCTCTTCCTGTCTTCAACTTCCGATCTTTCGCAAAGATGACATGAAATGCGTCTACAAGTCCCTGGGAAGAAGTGACATCGTCGTCTGCTCCCTTCCTGTAGCGACACTGTGGTGTCCTCTCTGACCCCCCCGCCCGACCCCCCCCCCCCCAGAGTAGCGTGCAAGCTCTAGCTGCCGCCAGGGACCCACAGCTGTCCGGTCCCTTGGGAACTGCCTTGGCCAGTGGGGTGCCATGTCCCCTGGCAACTTGCTGCTGAGACAAGGAGGCGAAAGTGCAACTCTCTTATCTTGGGGTGGGGACCCAGTTTAAGGTGTAATTCTTTCCCCCGAGCTCCAGCCTGGGGCTCAGTCCACACCCTTGCTTAGCTCCTCCCATTCCCTTTGGTGGCTTCACACCATCTTAATTGTGTGCCTCTCGCATAAACTTGAAGTCTGCTTCCAAGGAGGCCCAAGGGCGACAACCCCTCTCCACCAGCTCCGCGGATAAAGGCCTTGCTGCTCAACTATGAGGAGCAGGGCTCAGATGTGGCTCAGTGTGGTGGCTGCCTATAAGCCCAGCACGAGGGCAGAGGAGACAGGGGGCTCTGGGTGCCATATGCCATGCTGTGACTTAGCTAAGGGGGCCTTACTAGAGGCCAAACAGATAGGGCTCACCTAACCTTGGACTTTAAGCCTTCAAAAGTGACTAGGACCTTCCCCCACCCCCACAACGATAACTGACTGCTGCTCCCATAATGCATAAACCACAACCCCATGGGGAATACCTGCAACCCCACTGAGGAGCGTCACCAACGGAATGGGGGGGGCAGGGATGAGGGCAAAGAGGGTACCAACACATGATGTATCCATTCAAAACATCTTGTTCATAATAATAATAATTATTATTATTAATAATAATAGCCAGGCTTGGTGGCACACGCCTTTAATCTCAGTGCTCAGGAGGCAGAGGTAGGAGGATTGCCGTGAGTTCAAAGCCAGCCTGAGACTGCAGAGTTAGTTACAGGTCAGCCTGGACCAGAGTGAGACCCTGCCTCGAAAAACCAAATAATAATAATAACAATAATAAACATTTTAAAAAAAAGAAAAAAAAAGCAACTAGGAGCTGAGGATGAGGCTCAGTTGGTAGAATGCTTACGTAGCCTGCCCAAGACCTGGGTTCCAATCCTCAGCACCACGTCGAACCTGGTATGGTGGTGCAAGCCTGGAATCCCAGCACTTGGAGGAGGACACGTGTGGATCAGAAATTCAAGTTCATTCTTAGCTGTATAGCGAGTTTGAGGCCAGCCTGGGGTCCATGAGACCCTATCTCAAAAATAAATAAATAGATAAAGATACTGAGTTAGATAAAGCTTTCTAAGCTGGGGGCTGGGCTGGGAGCCTGGCACTCTTCTTTCTTCCAGAGGCTGAGGCAGGAGACTGAGCACTGAGAAGTTTGAGACCAGCCTGGCAACGTAGAACTCAACTCAAAATAATAATAGCTCTAAAAATAAAGTTTAAGGGCTGGAGGGATGGCTTAGCAGTTAAGGCGTTTGCCTACAAAGCCGAAGGACCCCAGTTCGATTCCCCAGGACCCACATTAGCCAGATGCACAAGGGGGTCGCACGCGTCTGGAGTTCGTTTGCAGTGGCCAGAAGCCCTGGCGCGTCCATTCTTTCTCTCTCTCTCTCTCTCTCTCTCTCTCTCTCTCTGTCAAATAAATAAATAGTTTTTTAAAGTTTTAAAAATAAAGCTTAGGACTGGAAGATGGCTCGGTGATTAAAGACACTTGCTCTGCAAGCCTACCTACCCAAATTCAATCCCCAGCTCCTACATAAAGCCAGACTCAAAGTGGCACCCGCAATCCTGATGTACCTACAGTCATGGGAGGGTCTAAAGTTTGTGGAGCACCTAGACTGACCTTCCCAGTACAGAGAGAGACAGACAGACAGAGAGCAAGAGTGAGTCTCACAAAAGGTGTAAGGAGAAAACCAGTATATCAAGGTTCTATCCCTGACTTCCACATACATGCACACACACATGCACACACACACACACACACACTTAAAAATTAAAGCTCTTTAATTCACAAAGCATTTGACCTCAGTTATTTCATTACAGTATTATCCTTAAATATTTTCAAACTATATGCTTTCTATGGCTTCAAAGTCTTCTTTCAAGATTCAAGGGGGAAAACAGATTTCAATGGGGTGAACTGGTTATTCTAATCTCATACACATCTTGATTGCTGGAGTAAGAACCTTTTCCTTCCCTGTCTTGGTTCAAGTCTGTAATAAACTGAATGCAACACTAGGCGCAGTGATTGTTAAATACGTGGCTCGCATTTTGTGACCATGAGCACCAGGCAGCTGTGTAATCATTGACTGAGATAGGGATCTGGCGTTCTCAGAGCCAGAAGTGCATGGATTAAATGTGTGCACTGTATTATTTTATTATCAGTAATAATATTAATTTATTTACTGTTGAAGCAGATTCAGCTGCATTTCCAAGGGAGAATGACCCCCCCCCAAAAAAAAAAAAAACTACAGCAATGGGCAGCAGAGCTTCACCTCCCAAGGTGCCATGGCTTGGACATGCTCCGAGTGCATCTCTAAGGCTCCTTGGATTGAAATTTAATGCCCGGTGTTGTCAAGGCCATATCAGAGACAGCAGAGACTCTGGCCCAAGACCCGTGGTGGAAAGTTCTTCATGGTCAGAGTCATTTATTAATCCAACCTAGCAGTTCTCCTTGAACCTTCTGCAAATCCCCATAAAAGACACCTCATCCAGGTTCTGCGCCACATGAGAAACAGACCAAAAATAGGTCAGAATATCATGTTTACTACTGAGGAAGTGAACATTGCCAAAAGTGGCTTAGATGCAAGAGCCAGCTGGATTTCCTAATTAATGCTAAAACTAAGAACTAAGCAAAGTTAGTTTCCCTGGAGGACTGCAGAATTCCTTAGCTGGGCCCCTGACCTTGTAAGCTACAACACACTAAAGTCAAGGAGGATCTGACAGGGGGAGGAAGCGCCACGCCCCCTGGTTTCTCCTAAACTCACCAATTAGACAAGTCACTGCACATGCCCAAGAAAGGAACGAGTGGAGTGAGGAAAAACTCAGATGCCAGGAGTATTGGAGCATGGGTGCTAGTTCAAATGAAAGCAATCACCAAGAGTGAGGACAGGGGCTGGAGAGATGACTCAGCGGTTAAGGAACTTGCCTGCAAAGCCTAACGATCTGGGTTCAATTCCCCAGCACCCACATAATGCCAGATGCACAAGGTCGTTCATGCATCTAGAGTTCATTTGCAGTAGCTGGAGGCCTTGGTGCGCCCATTCTCTATCTCTCTCTGTGTGTCTGTTTCTCTTTTCTCTATCCCTCTTTGCTTACAAATAAATAAATCAAAATATTTTCAGTCTGGAGGGATGGCTTAGCGGTTAAGATGCTTGCCTGCAAAGCCAAAGGACACAGGTTCAATTCCCCAGGACCCAGGTGGCACATACATCTGGAGTTCATTTGCAGTGGCTGGAGGCCCTGGTGCACCCATTATCTCTCTCTCTCTCTCATTATCTCTCAAATGAATAAATAAATATAACTTTAAAAATATTGGGGGCTGGAGGGATGGCTTAGCGGTTAAGGCATTTACCTGCAAAGCCAAAGGACTGAGGTTTGATTCCCCAGGACCCACGTTAGCCAGATGCACAAGGGGGCACACACATCTGGAGTTCGTATGCAATGGCTGGAAGCCCTGGCGCACCTATCCTCTCTCTCCTTTCTCTGTCAAATAGATAAATAAATAAAAATAAAATATTTTTTAAAAATATTTTTGCTGGGTGTGGTGGCACACACCTTAAATCCCAGCACTCGGGAGGCAGAGGTTGGAGGATCACCGTGAGTTCAAGGCCACCTACCAAGTGAATTCCAGGTCAGCCTGGGCTAAAGCGAGACCCTAACTCGAAAACTCCCCAAAATAAAAAAAAAAAATCTAGGAATCAAATGGCAGCCTTTTTCAATTAATGATAAAAGTCGTGAGTATTGTTCAGAACCTCAGAGGAGAGGGAAATGTCATTTCAAGGTTCTTTCACTTCTTGTGATACAATATAGATTATTGCATTAATACAATAAAGGCTTTAAAATAGGACACACAGAGGCTGGAGAGATAGCTCCATGGTTAAAAGCATCTCAGTCTAGCCAAGGCTGACCTGGAATTCACACCCGGCTAAATAAAATATTTTTGTTTGTTTGATTGTTTTTGTTTTTCGAGGTAGGGTCTCACTCTTGCCCAGGCTGACCTGAAATTCACTATGTAGTCTCAGGGTGGCCTCGAACTCATGGCGATCCTCTTACCTCTGCCTCCCGAGTGCTGGGATTAAAGGCATGCACCACCGCGCCCGGAAAAATAAAATATTTTTAAAAATAAAATAGGTCCAGGAGTGGTGGTGCTTGCCTTTAACCTCAACACTCGGAAGGCAGAGATAGGAGGATCACTGTGAATCCAAGGTCAATTTGGGACTACAGAGTAAGTTAAAGGTCAGTCTGGGCTACAGCGAGATCCTATGTCAAAAAAAAAAACAAAAGAAAAGAAAACTCTAATAGAGCTAGGCGTGGTAGCGCACACCTTTAATCGCAGCACTCAGGAGGCAGAGGTAGGAGGATTGCTGTGAGTTCAAGGCCACCCTGAGACTACGTAGTGAATTCCAGGTCAGCCTGAGCTAGAGTGAGGCCCTACCTCGGGAAAAAAAAAAAAAACTATAATAAAATAAAATAGGATGCACATAGAAAGATCCAGAACCGCTGAGCTTGAAAATTATGCAAAGGAATTTCCTTGATATAAATATGCAGCATGATAATAATTAATTTTATATCTCCACAGTTCCTATTGAAGGTATTTCACTTGTTCATCGCAGTGTTTTTCAATCAGGAAATGCTAGGGCTACCCCTGAAGTTATAGGAAGGTGCAAGAACTGTCTTTAGGGAAATGTCAAATGCCAGAATTGCTCAGTGAGAACTACTTGCCTGTGTTAACTAGTAGCATCCCCAAACCACGAGCTATGGGGGTTGGCTATGCACCTGACTGCAGTCTGTGAGCTTAATCTCCCTCCTCCCCTCCCTTTTAGTTCCTCTCTCCCTGCCCTTCTGTTTTGTTGAGACAAGGGATTCCAGAATATTCCAGGGCAGCCCAGGCTGTGCCCGATTGGCCACCTGAGTCTGGGACTACAGGGATATGCCCTCAAGGCTGGTCTGTAGTTCTCTGTGTAGGCACAGACCGTAGTCTCCTGATGGCACCTGTGCTGCTTACACAGAGCTCCAGCCTCCTGGGCACTGTATGTTAACCCTGCATTACTCCCTCGAGGTGTTTCTGTGTGTTCCTGTGGGCAAGCCAAGTAGGTCAGGCAGGCTGTATTTGAAGGAAGAGAGAAGGTGATTGCCTAGGGTCTGAAAACCCTGCCTCACGAATTTCAGGCACCGTTGGCAAATTCAAGGGACTTACGAAAATTTTCTGGCTGTCTTTTCTTAGTGTGATGCATGGAAATCGTTGCAGATACCTAGAGCAAGAGAAAGAATTGTAATCCAGCTGGCTGGGCAGTACAGAATTGTGAAAGGTATGGCCTCCTGTTTAGGAAGCTTCACTGGAGTGAATGTTGCTTTGAAAAGATACGGAGAAATTCTGTGTGTATGTGTGTGTGTGTGTGTGTGTACGTGCACATGCATGTGTGTCTATGTCAGCGTATGTGTCTGTCTATATGTTTTGTTTATTTGTTTTAATAGCTGCTTCAAAGAGAGTGCTTTATTTTTTCCTGGAAAAGTTCAGGTTTTGAGCCAAATTTCCATTCTTCAGTGACTTATGGTCCATTTGGTGACCTTTTTCTTTCTAGAAAAACAAACCTGTTAGGGCTAACTTTCTAAGCAGGCAAGCTAGAACATGCCTAATCTTGGGAAAACTTCTACTCAGTTCTAATGGTTACCCTCACCAGTGTGTATATTTAATACTAATCACAGAAGGGTTTAATATGGGGGCTGGAGAGATGGCTTAGTGGTTAAGCGCTTGCCTACGAAACCTAAGGACCCCAGTTCAAGGCTCAATTCCCCAGAACCCACATAAGCCAGATGCACAAGGTGGCACATATATCTGGAGTTCATTTGCAGTGGCTGGAGGCCCTGGCGCGCCCATTCTCTATCTATCTGCCTATTTCTCTCTCTGTCTGTCACTCTCAAATAAATAAGTAAATTAAAAAAAAATTAAAAAAAAGAAGGGTTTAATCATTTCTTCCCATCAGCATCCCCATGCTAGTACTGGCTGGCCGAAGAATAGGTCACTGATCCAAATTTCCACCCCACCTGCATCACAGTTGGCGGTGGGATCTTGGGCCAGTCCTGTGAGCAGCCCATGGTTCATTTTCCCCAGGGGAAATACAGGGACAGGTAGCCCCTGCAGGGCTATGAGAAGTGAACAAGACACTTCATGTAAATTACTTCCATATGTACTTGGCAGACAATGTCAAGTTTTCAGAAAGCTATTCGATTGTTTATGCATAATTTAAATAATGTTTTCCTTTATGAAATGGTGATATTATAACATCATAACAAATAATTTTCTCATTCCCAAGCTATTCCTTTGGTTCTGCAGAGCTTACAAGATGCATGGTTTTCATTTGTATTTTCTTTTTTCATGACTGGAAACTTTAACTAAGCTACATAGCTTTTGTTTCGATACACATGTGCACTTAATCTTGAAGCTTTCTATTTATTCTAGAATTAGCCATTGGTCAGAAAGTCCTCATAATTTCTAAAGCTCCAATGTTCTTTTTTTTTTTTTTTTGTCATTGTTGCTTGTGTGTTTTGTTTTGTTGTTTTTTGTTTTTTGAGGCAGGGTCTCACTCTAGCCCAGGCTGACCTGGAATTCACTCTGTAGTCTCAGGATGGCCTCAAACTCACAGTGATCCTCCTACTTCTGCCTCCCAAGTACTGGGATTAAAGGCGTGTACCACCACACCCGGCTCTCATGTTTTTATTAGGGAAAGAAATACATGCTTAATCTACACTAAAAATCCAAAATTGAACATTTTCATGGAACTTAAAAATTAAGCTATCTTAGCTGACTCCTTAGCTTGGGCTTGAACTCATAATCCTCCTGCCTCAGTCTTCTGAGTTTTGGGATTCCAGAAATTCATCACCATGCCTGGCTTTCCAGATTTTATTCTTTTACATCCCGTGTGTGCGTGCACACACACACGTGTGCGGAGGTCCTTACCTTCCACCTAGTTTGAGGCTGACCCTCTCATTATTCACCCCTGCATTCACCAGGCTACCTAACCCATAAAGTTCTTTATTTTTATCTATTTATTAGAGACTGAGAGAGGGAGAGAAAGAGAGTGAAAGCAAGAGTGAGAGAATGGGCACACCAGGGCCTCTTGCCACTGCAAACAAACTCCAGACCAAACAAACTCCAGACACATGTGTCACTTTGTGCATCTGGCTTATGTGGGACCTGGAGAATCAAACCTGGGTCCTTAGGCTTCACAGGCAAACGCCTTAACCACTAAGCCATCTCTCCAGCCCTGACCTGCAAACCTCTGAACGTTCTTATATCTCTGTCTTCTCATCTCACACAGATTGCTGGGATTACAGATGCTCCCACTGCCATATCTGGCTTTACATAGGTTCTGGGGACCCAGACTCAGGTTGTCACACTTTCGCAGCAAGTGCATTACCCCCTGAGCCACTTCAGTCCAGCCACTCTATGGTTTTTTGCTGAAGCATTTAGAAGAAAATTACAGACGTCATGACATTCTACCCCTAAACATTTTAGTGTACAATTTTATAAAAGGAAAACAACAACAGCTCATATATTTAAAATAAATACCACTCCAAAGGACCCAGGTTCAATTCCCCAGGGCCCACATAAAACCAGAGGCACAAGGTGGAGCATGCATCTGGAGTTTGTTTGCGGTGGCTAGAGGCCCTGGCACGCCCATTCTGTCTTCTCTATCTGCCCCCCCTCTCGTAAATAAATAAATATTTTAAAAAAAAATAAAAAGTAAATAAATACTACTATGCCCAAGGAGCCATAATAATCTCTTAATGAGTTTTAGGAACTTGACCCAAGCCATATTCCAATTTCGTCACTTTCCCAAAGATAGTTGTTATAAATATTTAAACCACAAACGAGTTATCAAACCATGAGAAAGCATCAAGAAATGCATGTGACTAAGTGAAAGAAGGTAATCTGATGGACTACATACTATAAAGTTGTAATTATGTGACTGACTCTCTGGAAAGACAACTCTTATAACTCTATAAGATCAGTGCTTCCAAGGATACGGGATAAGACGAAGAACAGGAAGACTGTGGAGGATCGTTGGGGCAGTAAAAATACTCTCCTCCCCTCCCCCAGGTAGTGTCTCACTCTAGCCCAGACTGACCTGGAACTCACTCTGAAGTCCCAGGATGCCCTCAAACTCATAGCAATCCTTCTATCTCTGTCTCCCGAGTGCTAGGATTAAAGGACTGTCTATACCTTTGACTCGATCTTTTGTGTACTTAAAACTGCTATAAAGGACTGGAAAGATGTCTCAGTGGTTAAAGGGGCTTGCTTGCAAAGAAGTCTGATGGCCCAGGTTTGATTCTCCAGTACCCAAGTGAAGCCAGATGTACAAAGTGGTTCATGTGTCTGGAGTTTGTTTAAGCAGTAAGAGGACTTGGTGTACCCATTCCTGCTCCCTTCTCTCTCTTCTCACAAATAAATGATTTTAAAAAAAAAAACTGTTGTGAAGAATATGAAGAAGGAGGAGGAAGAGAAGAAAGGAAGGAAGGAAGCTGGATGTGATGGCACATACATTTAATCCCAGCACTCGGGAGGCTGAGGTAGGAGGATCGCTGTGAGTTTGAGGTCAGCCTGCAGCTACAGAGTGAGTTTCAAGTAAACCTGGGCTCAAGTGAGGCTCTACCTTGAAAATAAAACAATTCCATGTCAGCTTGGCTAGAGAGAGACCATACGTCAAGAAAACCAAAAAGAAAGGACCCATGTTTGAAGCTCGATTCCCCAGTACCCATGTAAGCTAGATGCACAAGGTAACACACACATCTGGAGTTCGTTTGCAGTGGCTGGAGGTCCTGGTGCACACATTCTCTCTCTCTATCTGCCTCTCTCTCTCTCTCTCTCTCTCTCTCTCTCTCTCTGTCGCTTTCAAATAATTTTTTTTAAAAAAAAAAAGAGTCTAGAAAATTCCTCTCTAAAAGACAGTTGTCCCACAATAATAAAACCGCTGCTAGCATAGACTTGTGCCCTGCCAGGATCTGTTGTGAGCATTCATTCTTTCCCTGAAAAATCCAACAGCTTTTTTCCTAGCTGCCTATAGCCAGGCAGGAAGAAGGCTGAGAGAGGTTTGGGACAGGTGATGGACAGCGAGATGACAGCGCCCACACTCTTGGTTGAGGTTGAGGTTGAGGGCAAAACTGCTACGAGATATCACTCGCCTCTGCTAGACCACATACTCTCTCTGCCACCCCAAAGAGCATCTTGGGTTTTGCATGTCACTGGCTATGGAAAGCAGTTCTGGAATATCGAAGGAGTAAATTTGCTTTCGGGGTGTCTGTTTTCAGCATATGTGGGGGAAATGAAGGAAAGGCCTGTCTTTGGGGGTGACTGGACCCACAGGCAAAACATTTTCTAAAAAAAAAAAAGAAAGGAAAGAAAAGAAAAGAAAAGAGAAAAAACAGCGCTCGGGAGGCAGAGGTAGGAGGTTCACTGTGAGTTCGAGGCCACCCTGAGACTACATAGTTTATTCCAAGTCAGCCTGGACCAGAGTGAGACCCTAACTCAAAAAACCAATAAAAAAAAAAAATCTTCCAGTTTCAGCTGTTTCCCATTTGGGTGAGAATTGCAGTCCCTGGGGCCTGCACTGTCGCTCATGGAGTGTGGCAGATTGCACATCAAATCCAGGCGAAACTCAAGCAGCCAGCGCTCTGGGCTGGTGGCTCGTACACCCAGCTCGGTGCTGACAAGGTGTCTAGGCAGACATCCTCGCCCCCCATCTGGGAAAGCAGACCCCTGTGCCCCGTCTCTGGGTGACACCTCAATGAAAACCGGCTGCTCTGTTTGTTGTTGTTATTGTTGTTGTTGTTTTTGGTTTTTTGAGGTAGGGTCTCACTTTAGCTCAGGCTGACCTGGAATTCACTATGTAGTCTCAGGGTGGTCTCAAACTCACGGTGATCCTCCTACCTCTGCCTCCCGAGTGCTGGGATTAAAGGCGTGCGCCACCACGCCCAGCCCGGCTGCTCTGTTTTTGTGAACCATGATGTTATTTATTTTTCAGAGAGGGAGAGAGTGGCTCTCAAGATCCTGTGATGCTCAGGGCTCCGTGCAGAGCAAGGCAGCTGGCAAGTGGCGCCGGGGCAGGAGAAACGGTGGCAGAATGAGGCGTGCCCGCTCTTGCCGCTCTGTGGATATGTAAGATAGCCAACCGCCCCTCCCCCCGGCCACCACCACCCACCACGAACCAGCCAGAACCCCTTCTGCAGAACAAGGAAGAGGTGACTTTCAGTGAGGCCTGGAAAGTTCCCGCCTGCATTTTGTTTAAATCCATCTCCACTCTAGGTTCGGTTTCATCAAGACCACGTCATAGAGGTTCAGAGCTTGAGGGCCAAGGCCAAGCCACTGTGGTCCAGGTCTTGACACTGACATACTCCAGGCACAACCTTGGTCGTGTTACTTGTCTTTTCTTTTAGCTATTTATTTGAGAGAGAGAGAATGGGCGTGCCAGAGCATCCAGCCACTGCAAACAAACTCCGGATGCATGCACCACCTTATGTATCTGGCTTACATGGGTCCTGGAGAATCGAACCAAGGTCCTTTGGCTTTTGCAAGCAAACGCCTTAACCACTGAGCCATCTCTCCAGCCCTTACTTGTCTTTTCTGTGCCGTATTGACTCACCTGTGAAGTTGAGATACCAGTGTATATGTATAGGGGATTTATTATTATTATTATTACAGAGAGAGAGAGAGAAAGAGAGAAGGAGAGAGAGAGACAGAGAGAGAGAGAGAGAGAGAGAATGGGTGTGCCAGGGCCTCCAGCCACTGCCAGGCGTGGTGGCGCACACCTTTAATCCCAGCACTTGGTACGCAGAAGTAAAAGGCTCACTGTGAGTTCCAGGTCAGCCTGGGCTAGAGTGAGACTCCACCTCGAAAAAAACAAAAAAATAAAAGATGAGAAAAGGGGCTGGAGAGATGGCTCAGTGGTTAAGTCGCTTGCCTGCAAAATCTGACGACCTGGTTTTCATTCCCCAGTACCCACATAAAGTTGGACACAGTGGCACGTGCGTCTGGAGTTCCTTTGCAGCAGCTGGAGGCACTGGTGTGCCCTCTCTCTCTCTCTCTCTCTCTCTTCTTTCTCTCCTTGCAAATAAATAAATAAAATATTTTGTAAAAAGCAGGCTGGAGTGGTGGCACACCATCTAGAGTAGCTCTGGCATACCCATCTCTGTCTGTCTGTCTTCTACCTCTCTGTGCTTGCAAATAAAATATTTTTTTAAAGATGACAAGAGACCAGAAGACAGCTGCCAAGATTTGAATGTGGTTTGAATGACCTCCAAGGCCGTGCGCATGTGTGTGTGTGTGTGTGTGTCTTTCAGAGTGAGACCCTGGGGGGGGGGGGGGGAGGAAGAAGAGGAAGAGAAAATCAAGAAGCAGAGCAAGGTTGGTTCAGACTGAGCCACAGCTCCTGCAAAATCGTGAGAGGAGGGAGCATTAGTCATCCCACGAGAGCCTAGGGGAGAAGAGTGGGAAAGGCAGGTGCCAGGTGAATCGCTGCCCTGTTAAGAAATTCAAATGCTGCCTGAGGGAAACGTAGGGCCTTCCATGAATAGACTGGCATGTTCTAAACTAGCCATGCTTTCATAGCATCAGCCAGCTTGGTAATCACTATCCTGAGGCCCTGCAGGGTGTGGAAGCTCAGCCCAACATAGACTCCATTCAGTGTCGCAGACTCCCAGGGGCCAAGTTCATGTATGCCGATTCCTTGGGAAGGGATAAATCCTTTGTGGTAAAGGCCCATGTCTGCCTGCCTGTCTTCTCTCCTCTCCTTTCTTTTCTTCCTCCTCGTCTTCTTTTTCTTCTTTCTCTCTCTTCTTCTCTCTCTCTTTCTGTGCTTACAACAATTCATGGACACAACAAATTGGTCAAATACCACTTGAAAAACTCATAATTCAGCCGGGCATGGTGGTGTATGCCTTTAATCCCAGCACTCTGGAGGCAGAGGTAGAAGGATCGCTGTGAGTTCAAGGCCACCCTGAGACTACATAGTGAATTCCAGGTCAGCCTGAGCCAGAGTGAGACCCTACCTCAAAAAACCAAAAAGAAAAAAAAAAAAGAAAGAAAGAAAAATTCCTAATTCCTGCACATTGCATTCGAGCAATTTAAAGTAATTTCCAGAAACATTCTGGTAGAAAGGAGACATGGAAGTGGGGCAGGGACTATGCCGTGGCAAGACATTGAAGAACAAAAGCCCCTTCAGATGTCTGTTAGATCGACGTCACTGTGTAGAGTACTGTTCGCGCATATCACAGACGCAATCTCTAGAAGGCTGATCCCTTCAGACCACAAAGTGGGAGAAGCTTATCTCTGACTTGTGGTAACACAATGCAGTTCGCAGATTTGATCCCCTTTTGGAGTAGAAATGGGTTCCAAAAAATAATAATAATAACAAACATTGTAGAGAGAAAGGTCACTGACTCACATAGAAGGCCTTGGTCTGTGGCAGGCTACTGAGGAACATGGATCTTCTAAAACAACAGTATCTTCACAGTCTTTTAAAAACATGTTGTGAGGGCTGGAGGGATGGCTTAGTGATTAAGGTGCTTGCCTGCAAAGCCAAAGGACCCAGGTTCGATTCCTCAGGACCCACATAAGCCAGATGCACAAGGTGGTGCATGCATCTGGAGTTCGTTTGCAGTGGCTGGAGGCCCTGTCGTGCCCATTTTCTCTCTGTGTCTGTCTCCCCCTCTTTCCCTCTGTCAAATAAATAAATAAATAAAATAATATATATATATATATATATATATATATATATATATATATATATATAGTTAGCCAGGCATGGTGGTGCACGCCTTTAATCCCAGCACTTAGGAGGTAGGAGGATGGCTGTGAGTTCAAGGCCAGCCTGAGACTACAGAGTGAACTCTAGGTCAGCCTGGGCTTGAGCAAGACCCTACCTCAAAAAAACAAAAGAGAAATATATATATATTGTTTATTTGCACGTATGTGAGTGCATGCACATGCATGCTCATGCCAGAGTCTCTTGATATTGCAAATGAATGTCCATGTGGCCTCCCATGGGTGGCTGGGGAATTGAACCCAGGCAGGCAGGTAGGATTTGCAAGCAAGTAAGTGCCTTTAACCACTAAGCCATCTCCCCAGCCCCTCTTGACAGTTTTCAACTCAAGCTTATTTGGTCATTCATTCATGCAACAAATATTACTGAGTCCTTCTATCTGAGATGCTATGAACACAATGGGGAATAAAACGGACTGTGTTTAGCCTGGTGTGGCCTTTCATCCCAGTACTTGGGAAGTAGGAGTCTTGCTGTGAGTTTGAGGCCAGCCTGAGACTAATTCTGGGTCAGTCCGGGCTAGAACAAGACCCTACCTCAAAAACAAAAACAAAAAAAGACTTTGTTTTCTGAACTTCACAAACTGAAGTGAAGGGGAGGGAGGACACAAACAGTGACTGAAGCCATCCGCTTGCTACTTGAAAGGCCAATGGTCAGGCACAGTTGCTGGGGTCAGGAAAAAAAAAATTATTTGGAAAGTCAGTAAAGCAAAGAAGATGAGAGACTGTTGCCCACAAAGAGCATCCTTGTTCACAGCGTAGCTTTCAGGTTCCTTTCCTAAGACTTAGGTCCGGAAATAGTTGATGGCTAAAGATTTCTAGGCACTGGTCCAGAGAGCGCGGTGTTGTGAAATCCGGTGCGTGGCACTCTGCTGACCACGGTGCCTGTGACATTTGAAGACATCTTACTCTTACCTCGGTGTCTTCACACTTGAAGGGGAAAGACAGAGACTAGATAAATCTAGGACTGACCAATCTGTATTATCAATTCCAGAAAAACAACCTGTAAATGACTAACATGTCCATGTGGAGAGCTCAGCAGAAATGTGATCCAAAGGTCAAGGTGCAGGTGGCTCAAGTTCAGAAAACATAGTCTTTTTTTGTTTTTGAGGTAGGGTCTTGCTCTAGCCCAAGATGTTCCGGAATTAGTCTCAGGCTGGCATCAAACTCACAGCAAGACTCCTACTTCCTAAGTACTGGGATTAACTATGTGACCTCCAAATTTAGTGGTTCTCACAGTCAACTAAAAGCAACTAAAGGGTTTCCCTCAGTTACACATATACCTCAATCAATACACAAAAATACATACATATGGGCTGGAGAGATGGCTTAGCGGTTAAGGCATTTGCCTGCAAAGCCAAAGGACCCAGGTTCGATTCCCCAGGACCCACGTAAGCCAGATGCACAAGGTGGTGCATGCATCTGGAGCTCGTTTGCGGTGGCTAGAGGCCCTGGCGTGCCCATTCTCTTTCTGTCTGTCTGCCTCTCTTCTCTCTCTCTCTGTTTCTCTCCTTGCAAATAAATAAATAAATTTTAAAAGGGCATACATATAAGAATAACACCTTGTGAGCTAACGAGATGGTTCAGTGGTTAAAGGCACTTACTTGCTTGCAAAGCCTGTTAGCCTGGGTTTGATTCCCCAGTACCCATGTAAAGCCAGATGCACAAAGTGGCACATGTGTCTGGGGTTTATTTTTAGTAGCAGGGGGACCTGGTGTGACCATTCAATTCTCTCTCTCTCTGTCTCTCTCTTTCTCTCTCTGTGCAAATAAGTGAAAATTTTAAAAATAATGGCATCTTCTGTGAAACAGAAGAAAGGAGGCTTGCTTAGGCCATGCTGAAGAGCAAGGAAGATGAACAGTGGGGAAGCACGAGAGAAAATGGCCAGGACAGGTCCTGAGACAGGGAATGGGCCAGGCCTTCACATGGAAAGTCACTGTGTGAATGTGAAGACAGGAAGGAATCCAGGTAGATGGGAGGCATGGAAAAAGGCTGCACTGCCGGGAGGTATGGGGGCGCCGAGCTGTGGGGAGGACTGCGCTGTGGGGAGGTACGGGGAGGACTAAGCTGTGGGAGGTATGGGGGGGCCGGGCTGTGGGAGGTATGGGGAGGACTGAGCTGTGGGAGGTATGGGGAGGACTGAGCTGTGGGAGGTATGGGGAGGACTGAGCTGTGGGGGGTATGGGGAGGACTGAGCTGTGGGAGGTATGGGGAGGACTGAGCTGTGGGGGGTATGGGGAGGACTGAGCTGTGGGGGGTATGGGGAGGACTGAGCTGTGGGAGGTATGGGGAGGACTGAGCTGTGGGGGGTATGGGGAGGACTGAGCTGTGGGAGGTATGGGGAGGAGCTGTGGGAGGTATGGGGAGGACTGAGCTGTTGGGGAAGGGGAGGACTGGCGCTGTGGGAGGTATGGGGAGGACTGAGCTGTGGGAGGTATGGGGAGGGACTGGAGCTGTGGGAGGTATGGGGAGGACTGAGCTTGTGGGAGGTATGGGGAGGACTGGCTGTGGGAGGTATGGGGAGGACTGGGCTGTGGGGAGGTATGGGGAGGACTGGGCTGTGGGGGTTATGGGGAGGACTGAGCTGTGGGAGGTATGGGGAGGACTGAGCTGTGGGAGGTATGGGGAGGACTGAGCTGTGGGGGTATGGGGAGGACTGAGCTGTGGGAGGTATGGGGAGGACTGGGCTGTGGGGAGGTATGGGGAGGACTGGGCTGTGGGAGGTATGGGGAGGACTGGGCTGTGGGGAGGTATGGGGAGGACTGGGCTGTGGGAGGTATGGGGAGGACTGAGCTGTGGGAGGCATGGGGAGGACTGGGCTGTGGGAGGCATGGGGAGGACTGAGCTGTGGGAGGATGGGGAGGACTGGAGCTGTGGGAGGCATGGGGAGGACTGAGCTGTGGGAGGTATGGGAGGACTGAGCTGTGGGAGGTATGGGGAGGACTGAGCTGTGGGAGGTATGGGGAGGACTGAGCTGTGGGAGGTATGGGGAGGAGGACTGAGCTGTGGAGGTATGGGGAGGACTGGGCTGTGGGGGGTATGGGGAGGACTGAGCTGTGGGGGAGGCTCATGGGAGAGGACTGAGCTGATGGGAGGTATGGGGAGGACTAGCTGTGGGAGGTATGGGGAGGACTGGCATGTGGGAGGTATGGGGAGGAGCTGAGCTGTGGGAGGTATGGGGAGGACTGAGCTGTGGGAGGTATGGGGAGGACTGGGCTGTGGGAGGTATGGGAGGACTGGGCTGTGGGAGGTATGGGGAGGACTGAGCTGTGGGAGGTATGGGGAGGACTGAGCTGTGGGAGGTATGGGAGGACTGGGCTGTGGGCGGGTATGGGGAGGACTGAGCTGTGGAGGAATGGGGAGGACTGTGCTGTGGGAGGTATGGGGAGGACTGCGCTGTGGGAGGTATGGGGGACTGCGCTGTGGGGTGTATGGGGAGGACTGAGCTGTGGGAGGTATGGGGGTGGACTGAGCTGTGGGGGGTAATGGGGAGGACTGAGCTGTGGGAGGTATGGGGCAGGACTGGCTGTGGGTGGTATGGGAGGACTGAGCTGTGGGAGGTATGGGGAGGACTGGGCTGTGGGGAGGTAATGGGGAGGACTGCGCTGTGGGAGGAATGGGGAGGACTGGGCTGAGGGAGGTATGGGAGGACTGGCTGTGGGAGGTATGGGAGGACTGCGCTGTGGGGGGTATGGGGAGGACTGAGCTGTGGGGAGGTATGGGGAGGACTGCGCTGTGGGAGGTATGGGGAGGACTGGGCTGTGGGAGGTATGGGGAGGACTGCGCTGTGGGAGGTATGGGGAGGACTGGGCTGTGGGAGGTATGGGGAGGACTGCGCTGTGGGAGGTATGGGGAGGACTGAGCTGTGGGAGGTATGGGGAGGACTGAGCTGTGGGAGGTATGGGGAGGACTGGGCTGTGGGAGGTATGGGGAGGACTGGAGCTGTGGGAGGTATGGGGAGGACTGAGCTGTGGGAGGTATGGGGAGGACTGAGCTGTGGGAGGTATGGGGAGGACTGGGCTGTGGAGGTATGGGGAGGATGGCTGGAGGTATGGGGAGGACTGGGCTGTGGGAGGTATGGGGAGGACTGAGCTGTGGGAGGTATGGGGAGGACTGAGCTGTGGGAGGTATGGGGAGGACTGAGCTGTGGGAGGTATGGGGAGGACTGAGCTGTGGGAGGTATGGGGAGGACTGAGCTGTGGGAGGTATGGGGGAGGACTGAGCTGTGGGAGGTATGGGGAGGACTGAGCTGTGGGAGGTATGGGGAGGACTGAGCTGTGGGAGGTATGGGGAGGACTGAGCTGTGGGAGGTATGGGGAGGACTGAGCTGTGGGAGGTATGGGGAGGACTGAGGCTGTGGGAGGTATGGGGAGGACTGGGCTGTGGGAGGTATGGGGAGGACTGAGCTGTGGGAGGTATGGGGAGGACTGAGCTGTGGGAGGTATGGGGAGGACTGAGCTGTGGGAGGTATGGGGAGGACTGAGCTGTGGGAGGTATGGGGAGGACTGAGCTGTGGGAGGTATGGGGAGGACTGCGCTGTGGGAGGTATGGGGAGGACTGAGCTGTGGGAGGTATGGGGAGGACTGGGCTGTGGGAGGTATGGGGAGGACTGTGCTTTGGGGCGTATGGGGAGGACTGAGCTGTGGGACGTATGGGGGCAGCAGGGCTATGGAGAGGTTTGGGCTCTTAGGAGGTTTGGGAAGCCTTTGCTAAGGCTGAAAGCAGGGAGACCAGTTCAGACAGGAGGAAAGGGTGGGAAGCGCTTGGGGCCCCACGTTGTTCACCATCTTCCTCTTCCTAGACAAGGTGAGGGTGATGCTGTAGGTAGGCGAGGCCCTTTCGCCTCACCTGCTCAAGGTGTCGGCCTGAGGAGTCAGAGGTTGGGATGGGGATAGCCTCAGGATGGGAAGGGCCAGCGAACCCAGCCGGCCTGCATTGGACTCTGTGGTCTTGTGCCAGCCAGCTGACCAGTCCTGGACTGGAGGGTGGTGGCGCTCACCCTGCGGAGAAATGCCATCGCTTGGCCCTGGGGCTGTTCAAAGAAAGCTTTGCTTTGGGATCAGAGGTCAGGACAAGGCGGGGCTGGTTTTGGTCCTTTGTCGTTTGTCCCCGGCCGGCCGAGCAGGGGACCGCAGGCGGGGGCGGGCAGCGCTGGGCGCGGTGGCCGGGGCGGGCGGGCGAGCGCTACGCAGCGAGGTGGAGGGCGGAGCGAGAGCGCCGAGGGGAAGGAAGGAGGGAAGGAAGAAAGGAAGGAGAGGAAGCTCGGGAAGAGAGGTGAGGGTCGGGGATGGGGACCCGGGGACCTTAGGCTGGGGCGAGAGGACGCGGGGAGGTCGGGGAGCGTCCGGCGGTGCCGCAGCGCTGCAGCGAGGCCAGCTCTGCACCGGACGGGGCCTCGGAGGGACGCCCCCCATCTCCGCATGTGAGACCCCCCCATCCCCGCATGTGAGACCCCCACCCCCGCAGGTGGGACCTCTATCCCTGCAGGTGCAGCCCCCATCCCCGCATGTGAAACCCCCATCCCCGCAGGTTGGACCTATCCCCCCAATTCCCGCAGGTGAGCTCCTCCCCAGCCCACCCCGGAGGTGACAGCCGGGAGAGGTGGCCCGGGGTTGAGTGTCCACCTCCGCTGGCCTTCCTTCAGGACCGTGGGGACACGGGTAGGGCAGCCCTTTGGAGATTGCGTGACTCCGCACCGTGTCGTCTTTCCATCCTCTCCGCGGGGGGCGAGGGGGAATTGGGGCTCCCCCACACACACCGGACTTCCCTGAGGCCCAGAGCGGGGGTGCAGGACATGGGGTTCTGATGCAAGGCGGCTCTGGCTTTAGCTGGCGGCGGATTAGAGCTTCCTGATTCTAGGTCACCTCCCGCTGCCCTCCATCAGCAAGTGCAGTGCACCCCTGTGTCCTAAGCGCGTCCCCCCACCACCACCCCCCCTCAGTCTGCTTCCACCGTCCACCTCCCAGCTTCCCGACCCTCCTCCCCCATCAATGAAGAGGACCCCAGTCCTGGCTGTGATGTGGGCGCTGACCTTGTAAAGGCAACAGCTGGGGAAGGCTTGCTTAGATGCCCAGGGGGCATTTATCTGGGCGCATGGGGACCTGAGCTACCAACGCTGAGGCCAGTGGTTATCTTTGTGTTCCCGATTCCTGCAAGGGCCAGATGCCTAAGCCAAAATAATCTAATTCGGTGTCCGGGGAGATGGCTGAGCATAGCAAGCGCGATGAGCTGAGCTCCGGTCCCCAACACCCATGTAAAAACCAGCGTGGGGGGCGCCTGGACCCCCAGGGCTGGTGGAGGCTGACAGAAGAGGCTCCCATTTCCCCTTGCCAGCTAGCTTATTTATCTAGCCAAATAAATGAGCCTGGGTTCAGTGAGATACCCTGTCCAAAATAATAATAATAATAATAATAGGGCTGGAGAGATGGCTCAGCAGTTAAAGGTACTTGCATGCAAAACCTGTCAACTGGAGTTCGAGTCCCAAGTACCCAGGTAAAGCCAGGTGCACAGAGTGGCACATCTGGAGTTCATCTGCAGAGGCAAGAGGACTTGGTGTGCCCATTCCTTCCCTCTCTCTCTCTCTTTCTCTCCTTGAAAATAAATAAATATATGTTTTTTAAATAAATATATAAATAATAAGGTAGAGAGTGATTGAGGAAGATACCCAAAGTAGACCTATGGCCTTCGTAGGCACAGCTTGCACGAGCTTGGACAATGCACACAGGCGCGTGTGCGCACACGCAAGCACATCTAAAATGGCAGTGACTCCCCATGTACACCCACCATTTTCATCCTCATCTTTGTGACTGCCCCTTGTGTCCACTCAGCAGGGTGAAAATGCGGAGGTCCTTGTCCTAAAGCACAGGGCAGGTAAGGGGTAGAGGTATAATTTGATCTCAGGTCCCTCTGACTCTAAAACCTAATACTGCAGGTCATCATGCCACCTCGAGAGTTACCTGAGTCACCTACAGTGAAACCTGGCACAAGCAGAGGACCCTGGGCTCGTATGCCTTGCTGCTGGGTCATTAGTATTGGTGACACAATTGTGTATAAAATGTTCATTAAAAATATTTTATTTATTTATTTGAGAGAGAGAATAGGTACTAGGGAATCGAATCTGGGTCCTTTGGCTTTGTAGGCAAGCTCCTTAACCCTGAGCCATATCTCCAGCCCATTTTTTTTTAAATTTTTATTTATTTATTTGAGAGAGAGAGGGGAAGACAGCGAGCATGTCAGGACCTCCAGCCATTGCAAATGAACTCCAGATATATAATTCACCTTGCATGTCTGGCTTATGTGGGTCCTGGGAAATCAAACCTAGGTCCTTGGGCTTTGTAGACAAGTGCCTTAACCATGAAGAAGCCATCTGTCTAGCCCTCTTGGTTTTTTGTTTGTTTGGTTGTTTTGTTTTGTTGTTTGTTTGTTTGTTTTGAGGTAGGGTCTTGCTGTGTAGCCCAGGCTGACCTGGAATTCACTATGTAGTCTCACAGTGGCCTTGAACTAATGGTATCATTCTATCTCTGCCTCCAGAGTGCTGGGATTAAACGCATGTGCCACCATGCCCAGCTAGATGCAAATTTCTCGTCCTGGTCTTTCCCGCAGGGGTCATGGTTCAGGTGTTGCAGCTTCTTGTGCAGACTATTCAAATACTTTCCAAACAGGTCCAGCCAGGAGGCCATGGCCCACATCCCCTCCCCCATATCCTCTTGTCGCAGTGACCAGTTCTTGACTTACAGGCCTTCCCCTTTAGACTGTGAGCCCCTACAGGAGGGATTTTATCCTGGCCTCTGCATTTCTCAGGCCTGGCACGTACGTAATAGACAGTCATTCAGTAAATATTTGTGAACTTAATTGCCTTGAAACAAACTGAGACTTTTTAGGGCATAGTTTATAGAGAGTAAAACATGGACACTGTGACATTTTTCTCAAAATCTAATCCGTCACTATTAGTGAACTGGTGTGTGGTATTTGGAGGGGTCCTTAGAAATCAAGTTTGTGAGCTGGAGAAATGGCTCAGTGATTAAAGGCACTTGCTTGCAAAGCCTGATGGCCCGGGTTCTATTTCCTAGTACCCACATGAAGCCAGAGGAACAAAGTGGCACATGTGTCTGGAGGTTGTTTGAAGTGACAGAAAGCCCTGATATACACCCATACTCATTCTCATTCTCTCTGTCAAATAAAAACATTAAAAAGAGAGAGAGCCAGGTGTGGTGGTGCACACCTTTAATCCCAGCACTTGGGAGGGAGGCAGAAGTAGGAGGATTGCTGTGAGTTCAAGGCCACCCTGAGACTACATAGTGAATTCCAGGTCAGCCTGAGACCCTACCATGAAAAACCAAAAAAAAAAAGGGGGGGGGGAGAAAGAAAGAAAGAAATTGAGTTTGTAAGCTGGGCTTTGTGGCACACGCCTTTAATCTCAGTACTTGGGAGGCTGAGAGAGGAGGATGGCTCTGAACTTGAGGTCAGCCAGAGGTACAGTGAGTAACAGAGTGAGAGGTCAGCCTGGGCTAGAGTGAAACCCCATAAAACTAGTTACAAAATGGGGCTAGAGAGATGGCTCAGCCATTAACGTGCTTGTTTGCAAAGCCTGCCGACCTGGGTTCTATTCCCCAGCACTCCCATAAAGCCAGATGCGCAAAGTGGCGCGTGCATCTGGAGTCCATTTGCAGGGGCAGGACCACCTGACACATACATACTTTCTCAATCTCTCTCTCTTTCTCTCTTTCTGCTCCCTTGCAAATGCATAAGTAAATAAAAATTTTAAAAACTAATCTCATGGGCTGGAGAGATGGCTTAGCTGTTAAGAGGATTGTCTGCAAAGCCTAAGAACCTGGGTTGAATTCCCCAATATCCACGTAAGCCAGATGCACAAAGTGGCGCATGTATCTGGAGTTTGTTTGCAGTGACTAGAGGCCCTGGTGTGCCCATTCTCTTACCCCCCCCCAAAAAAATAAATTTTAAAAAGCTAATCACAAAATGAAAATAAACTTTCCAAATAACTTCCACTGGTGTAAAAGATGATTCTAAGCTTTGCGTGTAGATGGTTGGTCATGGTACAAGAGTCTTTTCTACGTTCCTCAGACGTTGGGTCAAGGAGTAACCAGAGAACCCCACAGGAGGAGAAGAAAGGATCGCATCATGGCCTCGGTGTCCACTCACGGAAGCCAAGAGAAAGGGCCCCATGTGCCACCACTGAGCAAGCAGGTATGGCCAACGGAACGTCACTGTACCTCGACCTTGACCGGTCCTCTGACTGACGGGTTTCTCAGCCTGGTACTTTGTGGGATGGGGTACAGGCTTGTGTTTATAAATTCCTTCTGGGGCTGGAGAGATGGCTTAGCAGTTGAGCGCTTGCCTGTGAAGCCTAAGGACCCCGGTTCGAGGCTCGATTCCCCAGGACCCACGTGAGGCAGATGCACAAGGGGGCGCACGCATCTGGAGTTCGTTTGCAGTGGCTGGAGGCCCTGGCGCGCCCATTCTCTCCCTCTCTCTCTCTCCCTCTCTCTCTCTTTCTCTCTCAAATAACAAAAAAAAAAAAATTTAATTCCTTGCTGGACTCTTTTCCTGTTCGGAATCCAGCTCAACTAGCTTACGGTAGCTCTCAGTGACTGAGGCAGCGTCTGTAGCCGAGCAAGACACATGACTGTCTCTACCAGAATGGCTGCGCTCCTTTTTTTTTTTGTGTGACTAAGGGTAATCACACGGAGCATATGTTCCTGCCAGGTGTTGATTTTAGCTTAGCAGAATCCTTAATGACTAATTAGCATCAGATTGAGAGTCCAAATGGTAACGTGGGCACATTTTTTTTTTTTCAGCTTGTTAGGAATGAATATTATGTGGGTCAGGAACACAAAAAAGAAAGAAAGAGAGAGAGAGAGAAAGAAAGAAAGTTTGATGGGTAGCTTGAGTTCATGTTCCTTAGAGTCAAATTTTAACCTAAAAAATGGCTGATGAAGCCGGGCGTGGTGGTGCACGCCTTTAATCCCAGCACTTGGGAGGCAGAGGTAGGAGGATCGCCATGAGTTTAAGGCCACCCTGAGACTACAGAGTGAATTCCAGGTCAGCCTGGGTTAGAGTGAAACCCTACCTTGAAAAAAAAAAAAGGCTGATGGAGGAGGTGACATTTAAGGAGCAAAATGTAAGAGAAGCAAACAGACAAGTGGTCACAGGACACAGGGAGAGCAGAGCAAGGACACCTGAGCCCTGAGCCGCGTGCAGAACCATGAAACATTCATGGATCTCTGGACAAGGATCTCCAGGGCTCTTGTAGACTGCAGGAATGCTGGTCACCACCGCAGGGCTCCACACAATTACGGTGGTCGGGTGTGAACCTATGTGAGTATTTGAGGAGGTTTTCTTTTGGTGTATGCGCATCTGTGTATGTGTGTGTCGGCAGGAATTTATAAACACACATGCATGCGTGGCAGCCAGGGGACAACCTTTGGTGTTGTTCCTCAAGTGCTGTCCCCATTTGTGAAACAGGATCTCTTAGAGGCCCGGAGCTTGCCAAGTAGGCTAGACTGGCTGACTGGCGAGCCCTAGGGAATACCTCCTGTCTATGCCTCCCCTCCCCCCCCCCGCCATGCTAACATTACAAGCTTTTATTTTTTTCCCCACATGAGATCTGCAACTCAAACTCAGGTGTTCACACTTGCATTGCATAGCAAACACTTTACTGACTGAGCTGTCCTCCGAGTCCCCAAATTGTCTTTATTTTTGCTATGGCCGCAGACTGGACAAAAGAAAATCGATTTTAAATGTTTTATTCATTTATTTGAGAGAGAGAGAATGGGCACACCGGGACCTCTAGCTACTGCAAAAGAACTCCAGACGCATGCGCCACCATGTGCATCTGGCATACGTGGGTTCTGGGGAGTGGAACTTGGGTCCTTAGGCTTCGCAGGCAAGCGCCTTAACTGCTAAGCCATCTCTCCAGCCCCCCAAACAAATAGAGATACTGCTTGACTTACAGTGGGATTACAGCTCAATAAACCCATTGTACATTGAAACCTTCATCAGTTAAAAAAGGCATTTAGGGACTGGAGAGATGGCTTACCAGTTAAGCGCTTGCCTGTGAACCCTGAGGACCCCGGTTCAAGGCTCAATTCCCCAGTACCCACATAAGTCAGACGCACAAGGTGGCGCATGCATCTGGAGTTCATTTGCAGTGGCTGGAGGGCCTGGTGCACCCATTCTCTCTCTCTCTCTCTCTCTCTCTCTCTCCCGTCTGTCACTTCAAATGAATAAATAAATTATTTTTTTAAAGGCATTTAGCACATCTAAGCTCCAGGACATCCTAGCTCAGTACCACAGTCCACTGTAGAGCACTGGGGACATCCCCCGTGGTCACATGGCTGATGGGAGCTGTGACTCAGAGCTGCTGTCTGGTGTCACAGCACAGTGCCGACTAGCCCAGGACAAGGTCAAGATTCACACTTCAAGGTGGCATTCCTACTGAGTGCAAATTGTTTTCACAACATCCTAAAGTTAAAAAACGATGAAATGGGAGTGGAGAGATGGCTCAGCTGTTAAGACACTTGACCACAAAGCCTAACGACTTGGGTTTGATTCCCCAGTACCCACGTAAAACCAGATGGACAAGGTTGTGTATGCATCTGGAGTTCATTTGCAGCAGCTAGAGGCCCTGGTGTGCCCATTCTCAATCTCTCTCTCTCTCTCTCTCTCTCTGAAAATATATTTTTTTAAGTTTTTAAAAACGGTTGAGCAGGGGCTAGAGAAGTTTTGCTCAATAGTTAGGTGCTTGCTTGCAAAGCCTCATGATCCGGGTTTGATTCCCCAGCGCCCATGTAAAGCCAGATGCACAAAATAGCACATGTATCTGGAGTTCATTTACAGTGGCTTGAGGCCCTAGTGTGCTCATTCTGTCTTTCTCTCTCTCTCTCTCTCTCTCTCTCTCTCTCTCTCAAATAAATAAATAAATAAATATAAATATATGAAGTATCAGAAGTCATGAAACATCTGCATTTACACAGGACACAGGGAGGAGTGCTTACTGAGTGACTCTGGTACCAAGAAACTAAGGCAAGTGGATGGTGACAGCAGTTACTTACCCACTGGGTTGTCTAAGAATGTGACATATATGGACCACTGTATTTGTCTACGGTGAAGAGTTGTAGAGAAATTAAAAAAAAAAAAAGAGGTTACTGGCTTGTAATGTTGGAAGAGCTCTGAAAGTACAGGTGCCTCCGGGTCTGCCCACCCTGTTAATACAGTATCACGCGTGTCAGATGCTCTGCACGGTGCCTGGACCAGGAGAAAGTCCCCAATAAACCGTGACTGGCTGTGATGGTTTGATCCAGGTGTTCCCCATAAACTCAGGTGTTCTGAATGCTAGGTTCCCAGCTGATGGAGATTTGGGAATTAACGCCTCCTGGAGGCAGTGTATTATTGGGGGTGGACTTATGGGTATTATAGCCAGTGTTCCCTTGCCAGTGTTTGGCACACTCTCCTGTTGCTATTGTCCACCTGATGTTGGCCAGGGGGTGATGTCCACCCTCTGCTCATGCCATCGTTTTCTCTGCCATCATGGAGCTTCCCACTCCAGCCTGTAAGCCAAAATAAACCTCTTTTTTTCCCACAAGCTGCTCTTGGTCAGGTGATTTCTGCCAACAATGCCAACCTGACTACAACAGTAATGTTGGTACCAAGGAGTGGTGTCATTTGCTACTAGACACCTGATTGTGTAGCTTTGGCCTTTTAGAGCTGATTTTCAAGAGGAATGTGGAAGGATTTGAAAACTTGGCCTAAGAGATACCTTGCAGTGCTGTAAGTACAGCTTGATGGACTATTCTGGTCAGAGTTGAAAGACCTGAATGCAGTAAGAACTATGGACTGTGAGGTTTGGCTTATGAGGGTGAGAAAAAGCTTTGCTTGGACTGTGCTAGAAGCAGTTTGTGTGAGAAGCTTGCTGTTATGTCCATGTCCTGAGAAGTTGCGCAGGGTTGCATTGTGTAGAAATGGATTGGTGTGAGCTGAGGGATATGACACAGAAATAAAATCTTTGGGTGAACTGCTGACCACTCAGGTGTAATTGAGAGATTACAACCTTTGAGATTGGGCCAGCTGACCTGCACTGGGGAAACAGGAAGAATGTAGACTCTTTTGAAGGGGCCTTAGTGCTCAAGAAGTGTCCTGTTCTTCAAAGTCTGCTTTATTCCCCCCTGGATTAATAATTTGGCGCCCTGCCTGGTATTGTGGAGTATAAGAAATATAGGAAAGAGGGTCCTTGAGTTTGCAACATGGTCTTGTGTTTTGGAAATGGCCACGGGCAGTGTGAAGCAGGTTTGCTGGATGCCTGCATGGAGACCCCATGGGGCCATGAGGATGAACCTTGGGTTGCAGTGGAGATGCCAGGACCACGAGATGGCTGCCAAGGAGAGCTGATGGCCCCAGATGAAGTTTTCCAGGACTGTGAGTAGCCTAGCTGAAGGGGCAGAATTGGAACTCCAGAGATTTCTTGCTGGTTAGGATTATCGGGTTTAGAGACTTGTTACTGGCTAGAATTGTTGGACTTGGAGCTACAGAGTTTGGTGTTTGCCCTGGTTGTTTTAAATCATGTATTGCTTGAGTATTTCTTTGCTATGCCCAATGCCATCTTTTGCAGTGTGAATGTTTATTCTGTGCCATTATGGGTTTTGGTGGGGTAGGGGATATTTTTGCTACTATGGCTCAGTTAAAAGATCTTGGACTATGGGGATGTAAGAACATCATTGATTAAAAACTATGGGGACTTTTAAACTTGGGTGAATTCATTACATTTTACATCATGTATGGTTATCAGTTTATGGGGGCAAGAGGTAGAATGTGGTAGTTTGATTAAGGTGTCCCCCATAAACTTAGGTGTTCTGAATGCTAGGTTCCCAGCTGATGGAGATTTGGGAATTACCACCTCCTGGAAGGAGTGTATTGTTGGGGGTGGACTTATGGGTGTTATAGCCAGTTTCCTCTTGCCAGTGTTTGGCACACTCTCCTGTTGCTATTGTCCACCTGATGTTGGCCGGGGGTGATGTCCACCCTCTTCTCATGTTGTCGCTTTCCCTACCATCATGGAGCTTCCCCTCGAGTCTGTAAGCCAAAATAAACCTCTTTTTCCCACAAGCTGCTCTTGGTCAGATGATTTCTGCCAACAATATGAACCTGACTGCAACACTGGCCATCATCGACGTTGATACTGCAGGGTCTCAAGAAAGAACAGGGGCCAGGCATGGTGGCACACACCTTTAATCTCAGCACTGGAAGGCAGAGGTAGGAGGATTGCTGTGAGTTCAAGGCCAGCCTGGGACTACAGAGTGAGTCCCAGGTCAGCCTGGACTAGACTGAGACCCTACCTGGGGGGGGAGGGAGAAAAAATAGCAAATCTATCTCTACAGAGAATGCAACCCTGATATGGGGACCACATAGCAAAAGGAAGCGAGGAGCATTGTAACTTCAGGGAGCCACATGGAGGGAGGAGTGATGGTGAGAAAGAGTGTGTTGGGGTGATTCAGCCCAAGAGACACTGGCTGCATTCACTCTTGTCCCTGAGTTCGTCTCTCTGGCTGGGATTCTCCCTTGCCCAACTCTGTCTAGCACGAACAGTTAGAAAGCATGAGTCTGGGGCCGGAGAGATGGCTTAGCAGTTAAGCACTTGCCTGTGAAGCCTACAGACCCCGGTTTGAGGCTCGACTCCCCAGGAGCCACGTTTGCCAGATGCACAAGGGGGCGCATGCGTCTGAAGTTTGTTGGCAGTGGTTGGAGGCCCTGGCGCGCCCATTCTCTCTCTCTCTCTCAATCTCTCTCTCTCTCTCTCTCTCTGCCTCTTTCTCTCTCTGTCACTCTCAAATATATATATATGAAAGAAAGCATGAGTCTGTGTGGGCAGCTGACGCAGAGCGTCCATGAGAGTCAAGAGAAGCGGCTTCCCCATCCTGCCCCAGAGAAAACAAAGTGGACCCTTGCCTGATGATCTCAATTTGTTGATGTTTGGTTTATTCATTTGTTCATTCATCCACCTATCAATCTATTATTTATGTGCAGTGTGTGTGTGTGTGTGTGTGTGTGTGTGTGTGTACAGAGAATAACTTCAAGGTGGCCGTGCAATCCTTCTACCTTCGTGGAGACAGTGTCTCCTGCTGCTGTAAGCCAACACCATACTAACTGGCTGGTGAGCTTCAGATCATCCTGGCCCCGCCTCCGATTGCCATCGGTGCCTCCGGATCACAGACATGGGCACCACTTTGCTTACATCTTTGCACCGGCGATGGAGACTCAAACTCGGGCCAGCAGCCTTTGCAAGAAAATGCCTTTAACCGCACAGCCATCTCCCGTGCCCTTGTCTGGTTTTTTCTTTGGTTTGGAGATATGGTTTTACTATATAGCCCAGGCTAGCCTTGAACTTCGGATCCTCCTGTCTCAGCCTCCCAAGTGCTGTGATTACAGGCACATGATACCATGCCTGGCTTGGTCACAGTTAACTCATCGTTATGTTTTCCTACAGAGCCTGTTGTTTTGTCCAAAATCAAAACTACATATCCACCGAGGAGAGATTGCCAAGATTATTCGAGAATGTCAAGAAGAAAGTTTCTGGAAGAGAGGTGATTGCATGCCTCCTGACCTCACTCCCCACTAGTTGCTGCAATTAACTACCTTCATATCCTATTCAAACTATGGCGACGATCTATTTCTGAGCAGGGATTTTTGCCTAAATCCCCAAAGAACTTCAATATTTAGGGATTTTTAGTTTAAATCCACATAGAGATTCTTTTCTAGGGCAGAGGTAATGCCCACTTATGGAGTGCTTTGCCTCGTGTAGTAAAACATCACGCACGCATACTCTTTCCTTCATGCAGGTATGAACAGGTACTGAGAACACGGCATATAGCATGTCTTACTACCAAGGAAAGACCTTCATAAATTACACCAGAGTCTCAGCTCCACAGAGCCCAGGATCAATATTGAGTCCGTCTTGGGTTTCATCCCATAACGGAGCACAATGCCTCACACACAGAAAAAATGCCAAATAAGTGTCTGTTGAATGAAAAGGATACCGGTATTCCATGAATACTTCCCTTACATTGTCTCTGAATTTCCTATTCTGATGTGTGGCTTCCTCTGGTCTTGCCTAACCTAAGACAAGGGTATGGATTCAGGCTGTCCATCAAAGTCCCTGCCAATTTAACTATTTATTTATTTTAGAGAGAGAGAGAGAAGGAAAATGAGAGAGAGAATGGGTACGCTAGGGCCTCTTGCCCCTGCAAACGAACTCCAGATGCATGTTCTACTTTGTGCACCCAGCTTTTTATGAGGGTACTGGGGGATTAAACTTGGGCCATCAAAGCACCTTTAACCACTAAGCAATCTCTCCATCCCCAACTTAAAATTTTTTTAATTTTTTTTGTTTATTTTTATTTATTTGAGAACAACAGACAAAGAGAGAAAGAGACAGATAGATAGAGAATGGGCGCACCAGGGCCTCCAGCCACTGCAAACAAACTCCAGATGCATGCGCCCCCTTGTGCATCTGGGCTACGTGGGCCCTGGGGAATCAAGCCTTGAACTGGGGTCCTTAGGCTTCACAGTCAAGCGCTTAACCACTAAGCCATCTCTCCGGCCCCCCCAACTTAAAACTTTTATGATTTGTCATTTGAAAATGGCATAATAGACCCTAGCAATATAGCTCCAATACTGTGCACCATTGTACACAGAGGGATAATTTGCACTTTGCAATACTCTTTTTAAAATATTTTATTTATCTATTTGAGAGAGAGAAGTAGAAAGAGGCAGAAATAGAGGGGGGAGAATGGGCACACTAGGGCCTTCAGCCACTGCCAACAAACTCCAGACGTGTGCACCACCTTGTGCATCTGGCTTACATGGGTACTGGGGGATCAAAACTGGGTCCTTTGGTTTTGCAGACCATCGCCTTCAAAGCTAAGCCATCCCTCCAGCCCTGCAATATTCTTCTTAGTGTCGTAGATCCCTTGCACTTGGTATCAACAGCTTGGGAACTAACGCTGTCGACAAGCTGATACTTACCATGTGTCCGCCGTGATTCGATTCGTTGTTCTACAGATTCGTGTCTTTCCTGATAAGCTATGAGCAACGATGTTAACTGAGCGCTAGTGGACTCACACTTCAGTGTGGTCTATTTGCACACCATCTGGTTCCAAGCTCTGAGCAGGAAGGCTGGTTGCTTTTCAATCGGTCTTGGTTGCTAGGAACAGGGAGATGATTTTCACTGCTTTGCACTTTTGGAAGAAGTCACCTGACTGACACATTACGGCAGAACTAGAAACTGCCTTGCCAGACTAAATCACCTGTCTTAAAAACCATAACTGAGCTCCACATGTGTGTGACACGAATGTCATCTTCTTACAATCTTCAGTGTACCCAAATTGTGGGACAAAGAAAGCCGGGCATTGTGGTGCACACCTCTAATCCCAGTATGTGGGAGGCAGAGGTAGGAGGATCGATGTGAGCTCAAGGCTAGCCTAGGTCTATAGAGTGAGTTCCAGGTCAGCTTGGGCGGGAGTGAGACCCTGCCTCAAAAAAAAGAAAGTTATGGCTTTGCGGTTAAGCGCTTGCCTGTGAAGCCTGAGGACCCCTGGTTCAAGGCTCGATTCCCTAGGACCCACGTTAGCCAGATGCACAAGGGGGTGCACGCATCTGGAGTTCATTTGCAGTGGCTGGAGGCCCTGGTCTGCCCATTCTCTCCCTCTATCTATCTATCTATCTATCTATCTATCTATCTATCTGCCTCTTTCTCTCTCTGTCGCTCTCAAAATAAATAAATAAAAATATACAAAAAAAGTTATAAGAGAAAAATCACAGGGCTAGGGAGATAGCTGAGTGGTTAAAGGTATTTGCTTTCAGGAGACCAACTGGCCCAGGTTTGATTTCCTGGCATCTACATAAAGCCAACCAGAATGACACAAGCATCTGGCACACCCAAACATACATGTGCAAATAAATAAAAATATTTTTAAAATAAAATAGAATGAAAACAAAACAGAAACAGCAGGGAACTGTCCTAGATTAAAGCAGATTAAACAGCAAATGTCCTACATAATCTTTCTGTATTAGAAGAAAAAACCTGCAGCTATTAAGTAGTATATGATTGGGTTAATTGGAGAGATTAGAAGACAGGCTGTATGTTTTCTCATGTAATTTATCATGAGTAACATAAATTTCTTGAGTATGCCAATGGTATTGTGACCATAAGGGGTATGTTCTGGATCTGAGAAGACACCTGATAAAATATTCAGGGAGGAAGAGTCATGGTATTTATAAATTTCTAATGCCTCAGAAAAAAAAAATAAAGATACAAAGCAAAATGTGTAGCGAGATATAGCCAGAGATAAAATATTTAATGAATTGATAGGAAGACTGTGCAGGACGTTATTGAACTGCTTGTTAACATTTATGGAGGTTGAAAATATCAAAATACATAGCTACAAGTAACTCACAAAGTCAACAGCTAAGTGTCTGCCCACACTAAGAGGCCCACGTTGGGTTAGGGATTAGAGGCTTGTGCACTTTGAACATTCAGTAAATGTGGGTGTTAGAGATGGAGACAAGTGCGGTTTGAGGTTAGATTAATGCAGGCCAAGTAGCCAGGGTAGATTCCAAGAAAATTCTCCATGTAGTGCCTAATAAAAAATTGTTAGCCGGGCGTGGTGGCGCACGCCTTTAATCCCAGCACTAGGGAGGCAGAGGTAGGAGGACTGCAGGTGAGTTCGAGTCCACCCTGAGACTCCATAGTGAATTCCAGGTCAGCCTGGGCTACAGTGAGACCCTACCTTGATAAACAAAACAAAAAAAAAAAAATTGTTGAAGGCTGGGTGTGGTGGCGCACGCCTTTAATCCTAGCACTTGGGAGGCAGAGGTAGGAGGATCGCTGTGAGTTCAAGACCAGCCTGGGACTACAGAGTGAGTTCCATGTCAGCCTGAGCTACAAATGAGACCGTACCTTGAAAAATCACAAAGAAGGCAGAGGTAGGAGGATCACTGTGAGGCCAGCCTGAGACTACATAGTGAATTCCAGGTCAGCCTGAGCTAGAGTGAGACCCTACCTCAAAAAAAAAAGAAAAGAAAAAAATCACAAAGAAAGAAAGGAAAGGAAGGGGAAAAGGGAGGGGAAAAGGGGGAAATTGTTTCCCAGCGTGGTGGTGTACACCTTCAATCCCAGCACTCAGGAGAGAGGTAGGAGGATCACTGTGAGTTCGAGGCCAACCTGAAACTACATAGTGAATTCCAGGTCAGCCTGGACTAGAGAGAGAGACCCTACTGCGAAGAGCCAAAGAAAAGTGGGGAGGAAAGTTGTTAAAGAAATAGAATAACAAGCAAGTAAAACTCATTGCCAAGCTAGGTAAGAGAAAGAAAAAAAGAAAGAAAGAAAGAAAAGCTCAGAGTAGTTCTCCCCCAATTTCTAGGTGAGGGGCTGTGTTTTAAGATGCCAGCATTGAGGGACATTTTTCTGTTTTGCAGCTCTGCCGTTTTCTCTGGCAAGCATGCTTGTCACTCAGGGACTTGTGCACCAAGGTAAGCCTCAGTGTAAGAGCCCAGTTCTCTGTGACTATTCCAGAAGCTTTTAGGCCCTGGCTACTTATTTTATTAGTAGAGGTTTTTTGTTGTTGTTGTTGTTCACACAGGCTTTTATCAGTTTTCAACCTAAATCCCCTTAACTCTCGGAAAGAGTTCCTGATCTCCGGAATTGGTGAATGAATTGAACTGCTATACAGAGGACTTAAAGTTGCAGGTGGAACGAATTAAGATTGTTAATCACTTGACTTAAATAGATTGTCCTGGGGCTGGAGAGATGGCTTTGCAGTCACGGCGTTTGCCTGCAAAGCCTAAGGATCCACGTTCGACTCTCCAGGTCCCACGTAAGCCATACGCACAAGGTGACGCAAGCACGCAAGGTCGCCCATGTGCACAAAGGGGAGCACACATCTGGAGTTCAATTACAGTGGCTTGGAGGCCTTGATGCACCAATTCTCTCTCAGTCTCTCTCTAATTAAAAAAAAAAAAAAGCATCTTAAGGAAGGAAGGGTTTGTTTTTCTCACAGTTTAAGAAGGTCTTTCATGGTAGAGAAGGCATAATGGTAGATGTAGGAGGCATTTGGTCACCCCATATCTGTAGTCAGGAAGCAGAGTGGACTGGAAGGGGGGTCCAGGCTGTGAAACCTTAGGGACCACCCCCCAGTGGCTCACTTCCTCTACTTGGGCTCCATTTCCTACAGTTTCTACAACTCTCTAAAATAGCACCAAGAGCTGGTACCAAGTATTCAAATGTGGTGGATATTTCACAGCCAGATCACAATAATGAGCTAAGGAAAGTGGCGGCCTCTAGGAGTTAGACCAGAAATGCTCGTCTCCAGAAAAGACAGCAGACCCACTGAGGAATGCAGCGGGGACAACCTTGGTTTTAAACCAATGAGATTGTTTGGACTAATTTTTTAGTATTTTATTTTTATTCATCTATTTATTTGAGAAAGAGAGAGGAAGAAGCAGAGAGAGAGAAAGAGAAAGAATGGGTGCCCAAATGAACTCCAGATGCATGTGCCATTATGTGCATCTGGCTTACATGGGTCCTGGGGAATCGAAACTGGGTCCTTTGGCTTTGCAGGCAAGTGCCTTAACTACTAAGCTATCTCTCCAGCCTGAGTTTGGACTTTTCACCTCAAGAACTATAAGATAATAAACTTGGGTTCTTTTAAGCCACTGAGTTAACAGTCATTTCTTTAAAAAAAAATATTTATTTGTAAGCAGAGAGAGAGAAGAGGAAACAGACTGGCAGAATGGGTGCACCAGGGCCCCCAGGTGCTGCAAATGAACTCCAGGTGCATGTGCCACTTTATGCATCTGGCTGTATGTGGTTACTGGGGAGTTGAACCAGGTTCCTTAGGCTTTGCAGACAAGCGCCCTACCCACTGAGCCATCTCTCCAGGCCAGTATAGTCATTTCTAAAAGCAGCCATGGCAAGTTAGTACAGTTCCTTTCTGTATACCAAAGTCCCTGTGTCTCCCAGAGCCTCTGTGACTAGACAGATCACTGACTGTACAAGATGCTCCAGGGAGGAGCTGTGAGGTGGCGGAACCCACCTAGGTTCTGTCCACAAGGCCACTTGTCTGGGTAAGAGGCTACATGGCTGACGGAAGGACAAGCATCTGAGTCACACAGTCACCATCACAGCTAGTTGCTGCCTCGCAACTCCCTCACGGGCCTCTCCTTGCCTATTTTCCTCTATGTCTCCTTCCTCACTCCCTTCTTTATTAATTATTTATTTATTTATTTATTTGAGAGCGACAGACAGAGAGAGAAAGAGGCAGAGAGAGAGAGAGAGAATGGGCGCCCCAGGGCCTCCAGCCACTGCAAATGAACTCCAGATGCGTGAGCCCCCTTGTGCATCTGGCTCACGTGGGTCCTGGGGAATCGAGCCTTGAACCGGGGTCCTTAGGCTTCACAGGCAAGCGCTTAACCGCTAAGCCATCTCTCCAGCCACCTCACTCCCTTCTTCCTCCTCATCGCCACTGACCAGACAATGCTCGCACATTGCTTTGTCCCCAGGTAACATGGTACCTGACCCTGTGAAAGCCCACTTTAGAATATTGCTAGCAACCAGGATTTTACATGAAAGAAATGTCTGACAAAAAAAAAAAAACCCTTTAATAAAGGTAGCATGTGATTGAAACATTAAGAAATATACCTGGCATGGTGGTATATGCCTTTAATCCCAGCACTTGGGAGGCAGAGGTAGGAGGATTGCCGTGAGTTCGAGGCCACCCTGAGACTACATAGTGAATTCCAGGTTAGCCCTACTAGATGAGACCCTACTTCAAAAAACAAAACTAAACAAACAAAAAAAAAAAAATTAAGAAATAAGGGCTGGAGAGATGGCTCAGCAGTTAAGGCATTTTTGCCTGCAAAACCTAATGACCCAGGTTCAATTCCCCAGGACCCATATAAAGCCAGATGCACAAGTAGTACATGTATCTGGAGTTTGTTTGTAGTGGCTAGAGGCCCTGGCGCACTCTCTCTCTCTCTCTCTCTCTCTCTCTCTCTCTCTCTCTTTCTCTCTCCTTGCAAATAAATAATTTTTTTGAGGAAGGGTCTCACTCTAGCCCAGGCTGACCTGGAATCCACTATGTAGTCCTAGGGTGGCCTCGAACTCATGGCGATCCTCCTACTTCTGCCTCCCGAGTGCTGGGATTAAAGGTGAACACCACCATGCCAGGTATATTTCTTAATGTTTCAATCACATGCTACCTTTATTAAAGGGTTTTTTTTTTTTTTGTCAGATATTTCTTTCATGTAAAATCCTGGTTGCTAGCAATATTCTAAAGTGGGCTTTCACAGGGTCAGGTACCATGTTACCTGGGGACAAAGCAATGTGCGAGCATTGTTTTTTTAAATTAAGAAATAAATGTAAAGCTGGGCATGGTCACACATGCGTTTAATTCCAGCACTTGGGAGGCAGAGGTAGGAGGATCACCAAGAGTTTGAGGCCACCTGAGACTACATAGTGAATTCCAGGTCAGCCAAGGATTGAATAATAACACTTCTAAGACCATTTCTTTGCATTAAAAAATATACACAGGGCTGGAGAGATGGCTTAGCAGTTAAGCGCTTGCCTGTGAAGCCTAAGGACCCTGGTTCGAGGCTCAGTTCCCCAGGACCCACATTAGCCAGATGCACAAGGGGGACGCACGTATCTGGAGTTCGTTTGCAATGGCTGGAGGCCCTGGCGCGCCCATTCTCTCTCTCTCTGTCTCTCTCCCTCTTGTTCCCTCTTTCTCTCTCTGTCTGTCACTCTCAAAAAAATAAATAAATGAAAATAAAAAATATTAAAATAAATATATATATGTAAACAGCCAGGTGTGATGTTGCATGCTTTTAATCCCAGTACTTAGGAGGCAGAGGTAGGAAGATGGCTATGAGTTCAAGGCCACCCTGAGACTACATAGTGAATTCTAGGTCAGCCTGGACTGGAGTGAGACCCGATCTAGAAAAAACAATAAAATATATATATGCATTATATATGTATATATGTATTTATTTAACAAATGTTTCATACTAAATTTGAAGGTCTTCTTATAAATTCAAAAATAACACATTTCATTATCCCTCCTCAGGTTATTTAGCTGCGAATCCAAGATTTGGATCATTGCCTAAAGTTGCATGTAAGTCATTAGGTTAAAAAAAAAAAGGGGGGTAAAAATAAAAAACAAGATTCGGGCTGGGGATGTAGCTCTGTGGTAAAAAGCACTTACATCACATGTACTAAGGCCCTGAGTTCAGTCTCTAGAGCTAAAAAAGGCAGATTTATTCTGATAAAAGTTTATATAAAAACTCGAGATCTAAATGCCCAACTTAACCACATTGCTTCCATTGACTCTGAAAAACTGGTCTGCGTCTTCGCCCACTGGTAGTTTCCAAGTTCACACCAGCACTTTGTGACGTAGCTTCCCAGGTGACAGCTGTCTTCCTTGGAAGCATGAACTAGCGAGGAGTGACAAGAGGAAGAGTCTCCTCGGCATGCACGGGAGATCAGTCCCAGGAGCTCTGAGGATATCAGAATCTGCAGCGCTCGCGTCCAGTATAGGCAAGGGTGTAGCATTTGCCTATAACCCGTACATGTCCTTCTGAGCGCGGAGAGCATCTCTAGGTCACTTACGTGATGCGGCAGGAAATAATCAGAAGTGGGTCTGAACATGTTTGGTACAGGTGTAAATTTTCCCCAAATATTACTCTGCTGTTGTTTAAGCCCACAGATGTGGGGCCTGTGAATAAGGAGGGCTTAGTACATAGAATAAGATTATCAAGGGCAGACTCTTTGAATGAAAGATTCATTAGATGCTGGGTGCGGCCTTTAATCCCAGCACTCCAGAGGCAGTGGTAGGAGGAATGCTGTGAGTTAGAGGCCATGCTGAAGACTACACGGTGAATTTCAGGTCAGCCTGGGTTAGAGTGAGACCCCTACCTCAAAAAAAAAAAAAAAAACTGGGCATGGTGATGCGCACCTTTAATCCCAGCACTCAGGAGGCAGAGGTAGGAGAATCGCTGTGAGTTCAAGGCCACCCTGAGACTCCATAGTGAATTCTAGATCAGCCTGAGCTAGAGTAACCCTACCTCGAAAAACAAAAAACAAAAAAAAAAACAAAAAAAAAAGATATATTAGAATGGTTATTTGTTTTTCTTTTGGTTTGGCCAGCCTTTTTAAACTATGATCTACAGTGAATATTAAAATCAGTATTTTTTTTTTTAATCAAAGGCTTTCAAATAAAGAACTTTACCACAAGCTGCTTGGCATACACAGGTCTTTGGTGGGAGGAGATACAGTTAGACTACAGTCTGAATCTCATTCTCAGCTAGAGAGATGTGCTCAAGTCTTCTCCCATAAGAGGTCCCCTCCCCCACACGGCAGAGGCAAGGTGGACCAAAGCACACGGCGACTCCAAGTGACCAGGCCTCACTTTCCCTTCCCTGGCAGCCTCAGCCATTGGTTGACAACTGGGCCACCCTCCGGCCGCCCACTCTGGGACAGCAATACCTTCTGCTGTCAGCTCAAAGCAGAGCTCAGAAAGTCTCCGGCTGCCGGGCTGGCTCTGTAGTGGGGTCCTGTTCATAGATTTGCCGTGGGACTTTTACTATAAAAATTACTAGTGCACGCCTTTTAATCCCAGCACTTGGGAGGCAGAGGTAGGAGGATCGCTGTGAGTTTGAGGCCAGCCTGGGACTGAGTGAGTTCCAGGCTACCCTTGGCTAGAGTGAGATCCTTTCTCAAAAAGTAACTATTGTCAATCAAGAAAGTGCTAGATGATAATTAGCAGAGAAAGTTCGGAGTCTTTCAATTACCTGTGTATCCTCACCTGCTTTGACAGTGGCTGGTCTCTTGGGATTTGGTCTTGGGAAGGCCTCCTACATCCGAGTATGCCAGAAGAAATTCCATTCCTTGGAAGATCAGCTCCGTGGGGCGGGCTTTGGTCCAGAGCATAACAGGTTTGTGCTTTGATGGAGGGACTGTAAAGAAGGCATTTATAAAAAATAAAAAAATATATAAAAAAAAACTAAGTGAACTGTTACTATAACATTAAGCACATTTTAATTTCTTTAAAGTACCTCTTTAACCTTCAACTTTTGATTCATCACTACTCAACTTTGATGAGTATTTTTGAGCTTTTTCTCATTTTAATTTCTAATAATTTCATATAGTATACAATGCATTTTTATTTTAATTATTTTTTATTTTATTTATTTATTTATTTACTTGGTTTTTCGAGGTAGAGTCTCACTCTAGCCCAGGCTGACCTGGAATTCATTCTGTATTCTCAGGGTGGCCTCGAACTCACGGTGATCCTCCTATCTCTGCCTGCCGAGTGCTGGGATTAAAGGCATGCGCCACGCCCAGCTGCATTTTTAATTTTTTTTTACTTATTTTTTTCAGTTATTTCAATTGGCATACAGAGATTTAGAGATCATTCAATCTGACATTTTCAAATAACATGTATTTTGGTTAATTCCCATCCCTCACTCCTATCCAGTCCCCGTCTTCCTCCAGTATCCTTCTTCTGTAAACTCTGATAATTGTTGATTATTTAACTTAGTTACCTATTTATTCCATTAGCTCAACACTTACTTAATGCATGCCTACTATGGTCAAGGCCTTGTTCAAGTCTCTAAAATTTTCTTTTTTTTTTTAAAGAAGACAGATTTTTAAAAATTATTTACTTATTTATTTATTTGAGAGAGAGAGGCAGAGAGACAAAGAGTGAGAGAATGGGCATGCCAGGGCCTGCAAATGCACTCCAGATGTATGCGCCCCCTTGTGCATCTGGCTTATGTGGGTCCTGGAGAATCAAACAGGAATCCTTTGGCTTTGCAGGCAAATACCTAACTGCCCCAAGAAGACAGATTTTTTAAATATTTTATTTATTTGAGAGAGAGAGAGAGAGAGACAAAGAGAAAACGAGAGCACAAGGGCCTCTAGCCACTTCTCAGAGTCTTTAGTATGCAATATATATATATGTGTGTGTGTGTGTCTTCGTTCTCCGTAGGGGACAGAAACAGCTGGGCTGTGGAGTTCACAGCATGACCTCGGCTGCTTATAAACTTGTGCCCTTGGATGGCTTCCTTAAACTGTCTAACCTTCAGGGCCAAGTTCTCTTTCTAGTTGTATGACGTTGGAAAGCTATGGTCCAGTAATAGTCGATGGAGTCTTAATTGTCTCTTGCTTAGGAGTGACATGTGGCCCAGAGGTGACCAGAGAGACACTTTGGTGACATCGTGAGCAGAAGGGACTCTAACCTCAGCCTGCTTCCCAACTTTTCCATTGCTATGGGAAGGCTGGGGTAGGCATTGACCTGGTGTTTACAAACAACTCCGCCTTCCCTCCACCCCTGCAAAGCTGTGTTTTACTGTCAACTTCCTGAAGAGAAGTTGATCACAGGATTCCATGTGCGAATGGGAAGTCAAAAACAGCCGTGCAAAAGACACTTCTCTCCCTCGTCAATTTTGGGAGGTTTCTGTTTTTGTTTTTGTTTGTTTGCTATTAACTGGCATTGGGTTCCAGAATAATTATATTTACATTTCTCAGACAACTTCCAGCCATTGATCTGTACTTAGAAGGAGGTGCTGGAGTTCAGTGGTCCCTGGAGTCTCTATAATATGGTCCATGTCACCTCACTCCTGCAGCCACACACTAATCCCTGTGGGAAGAGCCAGTACTCACACATCTCACCAGGTGATTTGGTTTCCTAGAGAAGGAGAAAGTAAACAGGGTACCTAACCACTGAGGTCAAGGACTTCTTGGTGACAGTGATGATGTGTGACTTGAACCTCAAAAAACATGCAGCCACAGTAAAGCTGACGAAGGAAATCCCAGGCCAGAAATGGCAAGTAAAAAGACGAGGAAGAGCCGGGTGTGGTGGCGCACGCCTTTAATCCCAGCACTCGGGAGGCAGAGGTAGGAGGATCTCTGTGACTTCAAAGCCACCCTGAGGCTACGTAGTGAATTCCAGGTCAGCCTGAGCTAGAGCGAGACCCTACCTCAAAGAAACAACAACAACAACAAAAGCTTTTTAGACCTTAAAAAGGCATGTGCATGTACACATGTTCAGACCTAACTCCATAGCTCTATGGTTAAATCCTAGATGAATATATTATGTCTGTTATGATTATTTTATTTTGAAAGTAAAAGAGGCAGAGAGAAAGAATAGGAGAGAATGGGCACACCAGGGCCTCTAGCCATTGTGAACAAATTCCAGATGCATGCGCCACCTTGTGCATCTGGCTTCCATGGATACTGGGGAATCGAACCTGGGTCCTTGGGCTTCACAGGCAAGCACCTTAACCACTAAGCTAGCTTGCCAGCCCTTTTTTTGTTTGTTTGTTTTTGTTTTTTGTTTTTCAAGGTAGGGCCTCACTCTAACCCCACGCTGACCTGGAATTCACTATGTAGTCTCAGGGTGGCCTCACACCCATGGTGATCCTCCTACCTCAGCCTCCCGAGTGCTGGGATTAAAGGCGTGCGCCACCACACCCAGCCCTGTCATAATTTTTTATTTTTTAGCATGGGGGTCTCACTATGTAGCTAACACTGGCCTTCATCTGAATGCAAGCAATCCTCACATCTCATCCTCCCAAGTCCTGAGACTAGAACCACTGTTTTGTGAAAATTTGGGCTAGTGCACTGTGGAATCAAAGATGTCTGTAAATATATCACTGTGCTGGTCATTCATGATCCAAGTACAAACCACTACCTGTTCTCCCTTCTCCTCCTAGGCACTGCCTGCTGACATGTGAGGAATGCAAAATAAGACGTGGACTGGGCGAGAAGGGAGAATCCCAACCCTCTGCTTCCTAAACTCGGTGTCTGTGGCTTTCAATGAGTTTTTAACCTCCGACCTGCATAGTTAACTTTTCAAGTGTACTTTAAAATAACATACTTGTATTGGATCAGAAACCTTGTAACCCTCACCTTCCTTTGACATGCTTTCTGTGGGAGGCTGTCAATTTGAATTGAGCATGGCACATCTCTTCTTTAAGAACATGTTGGGAGCCCTCACATGCTATAAAAGAAATGAACTTACACCCTCCCTTGCTTATAGCTACGTAAAAGAATTTTGAGTAGCCTCTGATTATCCTCCAACAATTCTTTCCCTCTGCTTTTTTTTTTTTTTTTTTGAGTTTTCTGGTGGAGAATTGGAAGGAATGATATGGAAATTAGTTGGGAAGTCCTGACCGAAAAAAAAAAAAACTCATGTATATGGAATCATAAATTCAAAATAAGAAAGATCGTGTTTCATTATTAGAAATGCTTCCTAGCCAGGTGTGGTGGTGCACACCTTTAATCCCAGCACTTGGGAGGTAGAGGTAGGAAGATTGCAGTGAGTTTGAGGCCAGGCTGAGACTCCGAAGTGAATTCCAGGTCAACCTGGGCTAGAGGGAGACTCTACATAGAAAAAAGAGAGAGAGAGAAAGAGAGAAGGAAAAGAGAAAGAAATGCTTTCTAAAGTGTCGGGGCCCAGATCTTTAAGTTAATGGAAAATATTATGCTTGAAAGGGTCCCGGTATAAATCAACTGTGTTTTCAATGACAAGGGTAGTGAGGATAGCCTGACTGCCGTATCTAGGGTGACATTTGGACTCATCAGTATGGTGGGGTTTTAAAAGCACACATCAGGGCTGGAGAGATGGCTTAGCAGTTAAGGCCTGCAAATCCAAAGGACCTCGGTTCGATTCCCCAGGACCCACATAAGCCAGATGCACAAGGTGGCGTGTGTATCTGCAGTTCATTTGCAGTGGCTGGAAGCCTTGGCACGCCCATTCTCTCTCTCTCTCTCTCTCTCTGCCTCTTTCCCTCTCAAATAAATAGAAACAAAATATTTTCTAAAATATCTAAAAAGTACACGTCATCCTTAGGGTCCCTGCTTGGTCACTGGGTACATGCTAGTTATCAGCACTCAATATACGTGGTTCTTTTAAAGATGACTTTAGTGGCTCCAAAGAATCAACACAACTTCCTAGACTGTTCTCCCAGGAAAAAACTTACTGGAAGGGCCACTGGAGGAATGGATTCTTAGATTGACAAACTCTTGGAATGTTAGGGAACTCTGAGCTGAAGCAACTCCAAGAATTGGACTCCTAATCTCCACCCAGATTTGTTGCATGAAAAAAAAAATATAATGTATTTTTGGGAAACCATTTCTTTCATAGGCAGGTTGGCTGAACATACACAAAATTTTCTCTGCCACCTTTGCATCCTCTCAGGAAAATGCTTCAAATGTGTCCTCATTTCTCTACAGGGGGTGTGGGGGGTATGGGGGTGTATGTGTATACATCTTTGTGTTTTACCAAATAGAACACATCTTAAAGTCTGCGCTATGGAGGCAAAAAGGGAGACGTCATCGAAAATCAATTCTTGATGTGAAATATCTGACTTTAAGCATCAGAAATACGTGGAAATTTATTTTTATGTGAATACTGAGTGTACGACACAGTGATTTGATGGGGTCTGATTTTTATATGACTTCCTGTTTTTCAGTCAATAAAGTTCTATTTCTGTACATCAGAATGCAGAGACAATATGGTGGCTTTTATTCTTGGTAGATGTGCTGAGGGGTGAACCCAGAGGCTTGTGATGCTAGGCAAGTGCTCTGCCTCTGAGATACATCCCTTCCCCTATCGCAGCTTCTTGAATGCAGTTAACTTTTGGCCCTGACAACTAGAAATTAGTGCCTCCTTGATATGTCAGCGACTGACAGAAATTCAGAATTAAACCCAATTACTTCCTATATCCCAGCAAATAATTTTCCAGGAATGAAAACACTTTTGTCTTGCTAAGCACAGCAAATTAATGTTAAAATCAACCTCGGGGGCTGGAGAGATGGCTTAGCTGCTAAGGCACTTGCCTGAGCAAAGCCAAAGGACCTCGGTTTGATTCTCCAGGACCCTCATAAGCCAGATTGCACAAGGTGACACATGCGTCTGGAATTTGTTTGCAGTGGCTGGAGGCCCTGGCATGCCCACTTTTTTCTCTCTCTCTCTCTCTCAAATAAATAAATATTAAGTTTTTTTTTTTAAAATCAACATCAGGGTACTAGGAAAAGGTGCATGCAAGACTGTCATCCAACAGGAACTTTTTATATAGTCAACCCTTCCCAGTTCTCAAACTGCACAGGGGTTTGTGGTTCAGACCTTCTTTCCACAAGTAGATAAGTTATTCATTGAAGCTGTTTGTCACAGTGGCCTGTCTTACTGTGAAAGGAAGTCAATAAAGAGAAAACGAGGTCATTCAACAACTCTTGAATTCTCTGCTGCCTGTGTGGGAAGCCGGCGGTGTCTGGGCGAAGTCGCTTTGTGTGTTGCACGGCACCATTACTCTCCTAGCATTTAGCAATCACCCGCGCTTGCCGTCGAGCTGGCCATGAGCTTATGAAAGCGGAGTCCTCACGAAAGGGAAAAACACTTGGCAAGGGGCAGCAAGATGAAATGGTAGCAAAACTTGCATGAAAGCCAGGTGTGGTGGTACCCGCCTTTAATCCCAGCAGAGGTAGGATGATGGCTGTGAGTTCAAGGTCAGCCTGGGCTACAGCAAGACATGACCTGGGGGCAGGGGGGGGGGGTGGAGGAGGGCGTGGAACCAAAAAACCTTGCATGAATATTTAAAAACAATAGTGAAGAGCGACGAGGGGTACATGGAGGTGAGAGATTGGCACTGTGAAGGACATGGGACTCCGCGGATGTGTTGAGCCCCTCCCCACCTTCCTGGATAATAAAATGGCTTAGTGCCAAAAAGAAGTTGTGTCTCTAGCTAACCTTCACTGAAGGTTTTCCCTGTGACAGTGAAGAATGGGGAATATATCCCACTTGAGATACTGCTCCGTGTATGATGGCCTGATAAACCCATCTTAAGTCCTTAATACATTTAAGAAAAAAGTTGGGGTGAATATGAACAAAATACGTATATGAAAATGCCCTAATGAAAAAAATGTCCTAATGAAACCCATTCTTATGTATAATCAATACATGTTAACATTTTTTTTAAAAAAATATACAGCTAATATGCCTAGCCTACAGAATATCATAGCTTGGCCTAGCCTAGCTAAAAAATGCCCAGAACACAGTCAAGAGTTGCACATTCATTTTGTAATTAAGTGTTGTTCATCTCATATAACTTACTGAATGTACAAGGGGGCGCACGCATCTGGAGTTTGTTTGCAGTGGCTGGAGGCCCTGGCATGCCCATTCTCTCCTTCTCCCTCTCTCTCTCCCTCTTTCTCCTTGTCAAATAAATAAATTAAATAAATAAAATTTTTTTAAAAAATGAAAACCAGGGTATTGTATAGGAACTCTTTTGCCCTGTTGTAATTTTAAAAAGTCATAGGTTGAACCATTATACACATGGGTACCATCTGTGTATTCACTTTGATTAATGGAATTTAAAATGTAATATTAAGCTATCTCTGGATCTCTCTCTGGATTTACCTAGAAGAAGAGACAAATTTGGGAAGGGGATAAAAGAGGGTAGTTGGGGGGGAGGGAAATAAGATCAAAATACATTATATAAATGTATGAAAATGTCAAAAATTGGAAAAATTACTAAAAAGGAAGAGACAGCTTTGATCTCTGAATCAACAAGCCTGTCTCACACATTTGAGGTCTGTCTAGACAACATAACGAAATGTTCTTAACAGAGCAGAATGACACTAAAAATAAAGATCATTTTCTAGCAAAAAAAAAAAAAAAAAAAATCAAGATGATTCAATCCAATGCGTGAAATGTATATGACACAATAAGAAAAAGTGGGATAATCATTTTGTGTCTGTTTGCCTTGTCAAAATAATCATGCCTTTCAGGAAGACATGTATATACGTATATGGCATATGACATACTGTATGTGCTTATTATAGACTTTTAATTCTCAATTAAACAAAGATACTCTTTCCTTGTCAGAATAGATGCTATTTTCCACTAATATTATAAAAGAAATAAAATTTGACTTAAGTCTCAAAATTTAATACAATAAATGTCATTTTCTTTGATAGTCACATATAGAGCAATAGGACTTTATCAAATTTCAACTATAAATTTTAATTCTGTAGACATTTAGAGTTGGCAGAAGTTACAGTAATTAACCCAGAGGCTGCAGGGTCCACAAGGAGCCTGACACGTAACTTTGTGGAAGCTAGACTATCAGCGTGTTAACAGGCATGCACTTCACTTCCCTCCTACACACAAGTAAGTGGGCCCTCTGGTCCTATCTTCTAGCAATTTCTTTCTTTTTCCTTCTTCTTTCTTTCCTTCCTTCTCTTTCTCCCTCTTTCCTTCTTTTTTCTTTCTTTCTTCCTCCCTACCTCCCTCTCTTTCTTTAATTCAGACAAGATCTCATATATTACAGGCTAGACTCAAACTCCGAGTTTCTATGGAATGGTAGGACTATAGGCACATCCCACACCTAGTCTATGCCATACTGGAGATCAAACCCCAATGTGTATCATATGGTAACTAATAACTGAGCTCTATCCCCAGCCAAATCTCCCAATTTTCCAACACATTTTTTTTTCTATGAGACCTTTCTGGAGAATTTAACAGCTGGGCAGTATAGTAGTAGGTTGCGTTGTGGGTTAACGTATATTCAGATGTGAAGCACGCACTCTGAGCCACACTTTGTCCATGTGCCGGGAATACAGAAGCAGTGCCATTGTCTTCCGGGAGCGTATATTCTAATCAGCAGTGCTTGGCTGAGACCCACGCCAAGCTCCCACTACTCCCTATGGAAGTCCCCTCTGCTCGAAGGTGACACCCGGGACCTCTGTGCTTCAAGGGAAGAATACCTGCTGGCCCTCAGTGTGGTCAAGTTCACTGCCCACCTGGGTTTGAGTATAAGGAATGCAGGAAAGAGAGGGTCGTTGAATTTGCAACAGTCTTGTGCTTTGGAAATGGCCATGGGCAGTGTGAAGCAGGTTTGCTGGATGCCTGCGTGGGGACCCCATGGAGCCATGAGGATGGACTGTGGCTTGCAGTGGAGACCCAGTGGAGATGACGGGACCACGAGATGGCTGCCAAAGAGAGCTGCTGGCCCCAGATGAAGTTTTCCAGGTCTGTGAGTAGCCTAGCTGGAGGGGCGGAATTAGAACTCCAGAGACTTGTTGCTGATTAGAATTATCGGACTTGGAGGTTGACGCTGACTAGAGTTGTTGGACTTGAAGCTACAGTTTGATGTTTGCCCTGGTTGTTTTAAATCTTGTATTGGCTGAACGTTTCTTTGCTATGCCCAATGCCATCTTTTGCAGAGTGAATGTTTATTGTGTGCTATTATGGGTTTGGGGGGGGGGGCGTTGGTATTATGGCTCAGTTAAAAAAGACCTTGGACTGTGGGAATGTTTGAACATCATTAGGATTGATAAAAACTATGGGAACTTTTTTAAGTTGGATGAATGCATTGCATTTTAAATCATGTATGGTTATCAGTTTATGGGGGCCAGGGCAGAATGTGGTGGTTTGATTCAGGTGTTCCCCATAAACTTAGGTGTTCTGAATGCTGGGTTCCCAGCTGATGGAGATTTGGGAATTAATGCCTCCTGGAGGCAGTGTATTGTTGGGGGCGGCCTTATGGGTGTTATAAGACAGTGTCCCCTTGCCACTGTTTGGCACATTCTCCTGTTGCTTTTGTCCACCTTGTGTTGGCCAGGGGGTGATGCCCACCCTCTGCTCATGCCATTTCCCTGCCATCGTGGAGCTTCCCCCTCGAACCTGTAAGCCAAAATAAACCTATTTTTTCCCACAAGCTGCTCTTGGTTGGGTGACTCCTACCAGCAATGCGAACCTGACTGCAATATAGGGGCACAGCAGCACGCCCTGAGGACCCCGTTGTCTGTGTCTTGCTTCAACAGTATTTGGACAGAAGAGAGCAGGGACTTCCTTTTTTTTTATTTAAAAAAAAAAATCCAATTGCCTTCCTGTCTGTCCAGTCCTAAACTCTGGGACCATCTCGTAGTCTGGAGCCTTCCAGGACCAGTCAGAACCTTCTAACTTCTTATTACCGGACCAGCCATGACCTCCCAGATTCATCAGAATTATTCAGCTGAGGTGGAGGCTGCTGTCGACCGCCTGGTCACCTTGCACACCCCCCTCTCTCTGGGCTACTATTTCCACTGGGAAGATGTGGCTCTGCAGGGTGTTGGCCAAGGAGAAGTGCAGCGATGCTGAGCATCTAGTCAAGATGCAAAACCAGCGCGGTGGCCGGGCGCTCTTCCAGAATGCGAAGAAGCCTTCTCCAGATGAGTGGGGGGAAAACCCAGGAGGCCTGGAGGCCACCTTCGCCCTGGAGAACCTGAACCACGCTGGTTTTGGATCTTCATGCGCTGGTTCTAGCCGCACAGACCCCTGTCTCTGTGACTTCTTGGATGAGGAGGGGAAGCTCAAGATGGGCGACCACCTGACCAGTCTGCACACGCTGGTGAGCTCTCAGCCAAACCTGGGCGAATATCTCGAGCGGCTCAGCCTTCCAGGGACTCCTGCTCTGCCTTAGCCACCCTCGGGACCCCCTCGGCCCCAGCCACTAGGGAGCTTTGTAGGGCCCGGAACCCTTCCGAAGCCTTGGACCAAATGAAGTAAGTCTTGTGCAGCAATTCAAAAAACCAAAAACGGGTAACTGGTATAATGAACCAGTGTGTAAACTGATCCCTCAGAAGTCCAGGTTTAGAAAAGTATTTTATCAGCTTGGATGCGATGGTGTGAGACCTCTGGACCCTCAACTCTATGAGCTGGGTGTCAGTGGAGGAGACTCCACCGCTGTAAACATGAACTTGATGGCAGAGAAGCCATCAAACTGGAAGGACTTCAGAACTGCCATGGACAAAACAAATGCCTGGCATTTGGGTGTTTTTGTTTCTTTATTCTTCACTGGTGACAGCTAGAACAGAGATGTCGTACACAACAGATTGCTGTATCAACAGTTAGCAAAGGAGTTAAGTACAAAGGTCATCACAGGATGAGCGGAATATAACTCAGCTTTTACCCAAGCAACCTCATCCACACTTCAACCTGATTCCATGATGAGCACCTGAACTTTCAACTATTATAATAGGATATGAATTGAGGTCCTAGGATAGACCATGAGTTTATTTTGTGCAAGCTGCCAATTAATAAGGCTAAATGGGAGACTGCTTGCAAATAAATAGAAAATATTTTTTTAAAAAAATACTACTATTAACTACTTGAAGGCATTAATGTATTTCAAATAAAACCATAAAAAATGAGGATGACAGCCGTTGCATGTTCCTTTACATTTTATTTACCACAAACATTAAAATAATACAGCAAATACCAGAGAGTCTTTTGAATAATGTGATGTAAAGCTGAACACAAAACTACACTTGCTCCTCCCACCCTCCCTCCCACCCTCCCCAATGCAACATGCAGGTAGTTATCTCCACCTTCGCTCATTCTAGAGTGTCACAGTTGTGGAAGTTTATGAGCATCTTTGCCCTGTAACTCAAAACAAGTTCCCAAACTCTGCACATGTAAATCATGGTGTAAGGCCGTCATTCAGAGTCCCCTAAGACCGGCACATTGACGCGATGTTAAGCACTACACTGTTTTGTGAAGCATCCTAAGTCGAATCACAAAAGCCCAGATTTCATTTTGAATGTGTTTATGAAGACCGCTGCTGAGCTCAGGGCATGCAGGTGTCCACTGCCTAGATGAAGCTGGATATGGAACGCCCTCAGTAGGTCCAATGCCGTGATTTTTCACTCATCCCAAGTATCTCCATATTTGTTTACTTTGACTAGGAAAAAAAGCACAAATAATTGATGATTCCAAATAATAAAAGACAATAGCTGAAGCTTGAGATGATGAGGATGAAAAGTTATGTTTCTATTGTTTGAATAAAAACATCTGAGGGTCAAATAATGATTATAAAGAGGGATGGCTAGACCCTTATGAACTAGGGGTTATTATTACCTACAAATGCTTAAGAGCTTTACATAAAAACTTGATCATTACAGCAACCATATAAACACAATCCCTACTTAAGTTTGAGGAAGCAGATTAGTAACTTGCCCAAGGTACAAGTGTGAGGGTTACAACAGCATACACTAAAACAAAGTTATCAAGAAAAAAATAGCAATGTTTGCATTTTACTTTTCAAAAAAAATACAGCAATACAAATGTAGGTAATTCTATCTTCTCTCCTATGAGCTGTCACACTACAGGGAAACTATTTCCCATATTCTGGGCTTTTAATGTGATTAAATTTTTAAACAATACTGATGACTAAACTTCTGATATATAAACCAAGTGGCATGCTGTGGAGACATTTTGTAGAAAAGATTACAAAAACGAGAAAAACAACACTGCCTGCCCTCATGGAGCTTACAGTCTAATCTGTTAGTTAGCAAAAAAAAAAAAAAAAAGTAGTAGTTAACAGTTGCTAGATGTATAAAATTTGTGACAAAAATAAATGAGTGTTATAGTTTTCAAATTCATTCCAAAGGTAATTTTTATATCCAAATCATGTAGGTATTATCATTGTTATAAAAGCTATTCTAAATTATTGTTCTAAATTAGAAATGTTCTAAATTAGAAAACTGGGCACAAGGACTTATTCCTAAAGTGTTGAGGACAGACAGCCTGGGCCTGCGTATGCTGGCCAAGTGCCAGATCATTTAGTTATATCCCTTGATTATGTCTGGGCCTGTACGTGTCGGCCAAGATCACTGAGCGACACCCTTGACTATTAAACTAGTAATCAGAAAACCTGGAAATAATGGTACATCCTCTGAAATTCCGAGAAGTCATAGAATTCTATACTGAAATGGTTATAAAACCTATTCAAAATGATTTCTTCATTTAGATGTCTGTCCAAAATTAGTTTGAATAATAAATATGCAGTTCTTGCAAAAGCACTTAAATGTTACAAAAAAATGTTAAATGTTAAAAAAAATCATGGCCTAGACTAGAGTAAAACCCTACCTCAAAAAAAAAACCATATATATATATATATACATATATATATAAAATAAATTATAAAGAAAAAATTTAGGAAGAGTCATTCCTTTTCTGGAAATGCCAAACAAGCTGGTTTGTAAGGCACGTAACTCTTCCAAGTGCACAAACATACCAAAAATGAAATCTCACAATTCAATCATGATTCCATAGTTCTATTATATAGATCTCAAGTCATCAAATCTGAGGATATGAGAGTCACCATTAGGAAAAAAGGTTATCAGTTCAGTTCCCAAGGTGACTTCATATACAATCAAACGAGTAAATAACTCCTACATTGTGTTACAAAAACTAGTCTCACTGTCTTGGAAGCCTTACTGTTTGGACTTCATCGTTTTCTAACAAAATAGCCTTGAAATACAGAAAGACAGGGTAAGTAGTTAACTATAAGATAATTATTTTTTAATTAAGTTTATCTTAGTGAACTACTGTAAGAACTAAATCACATATTAATATAATTAATGCTTTAAGCTAATGCTTCAGTCCCAATCCTAAAGAGTTATGTGATTCAGACTAAACTATCATACCTTCTTTTTTTGGCACTCTTTCCTGCATAGGTCTGACTGAGGGGTCAGTCTTTTGTGTTAAAGTTACTTCATAAGACTCTCTGTTCTTATTCCTTAATTCCTCATATGTAATACTTTTTCTTTTGGGACTTTCTTCAAAGTAGGGGTCAGGTCCTAAAACAACAAACAATTAATAAGTGGTGATGAAAGGATTTAGATAAATTCAAAGTAACTAAATTTTGCAAATGTTTCTTACCCAAAATCAAAACAGAATACAGTGAAATAAAAGTACAAATTATTACCACCCATCATCAAAACAGAATAAAATGAAATAAAACTTCAAATTATTACCACCAATCTGAAGGTACTATACTTTCTCCAAGACTAAAATCTATACCCCTTAATACTTATGAATTTTCATTTCTAAAACTTAAGAGCATTAAAATTTTTAGAAAATAAGTCATGACCAAAAACTAAAGTCTATTATAAGATCTAATAGTACAATCAAATTAAAATGCAAGTGTTAGTCCTACTGCAGATGAAATTAAAGCAAAGTAGACTACTGGTAGCAACTGAACAAAACTTAACAGTAGATTTTATTAATACTTCTGTGACTACATGTTCTGAATTCAAGAATCTTTATACAAATCACTTCAGTTACTTTAAAAAAAATTAAAAGACTGATTGAAATGGGGAGAATGCAGTTTCAAAGGGGAAAGTGGGGGGAAGGAGAGTATTACCATGGGATATTTTTTATAATCATGGAAGTTGTTAATAAAAATAAATAAATTAAAAATTGTTTAAATAATGAAAATGAAATTGTTTTACCATGTTTATGGCACTTAAACAAAAATAACTTGATATAACTATTTAAAAGCATAAAGCACAGCTTTTAACCAGAGTGGGAATTATTTTCACAGGTCTAATATGTAATACTGAGGCAAGACAAAGTGCCAACTCTTCAGTGTGGAAACCTACATTTCTTCTTAGCTCTCCTAAACAGAGTGAAAGTGTGAACAATATCCCATATATTTTTTTTCTTTTTCAAGGTAGGGTTTCACTCTAGCCCAGGCTGACCTAGAATTCACTCTGTATTCTCAGGGTGGCCTTGAACTCACAGAGATCCTCCTACCTCTGCCTCCCGAGTGCTGGGATTAAAGGCGTGTGCCACCACCCCTGTGAATATGCCATATTTAAGAATCAAGTACTGACAACTATCAGTTGACAATCAAACAGTTCATGAAACATATGCACAGCCAAAAGAAAGGACACATAAACAAAAGAAACTGATCCTGGCAACCTTCCGTGAACAACTACTTGTACACTTTCATACACCACACCAAAATTATTTTTATTAAGGCAGCAAATCAGACATTTTAATATAATATATATATGTATATATAGTACATTTTAATAATATATTCATTTAATTTTAAAAATCAATTTACAAATGGTACTTATTTAGAACTCAAAGGTATGGTCCCAGTGAATAGGTAAGAATTTTCTAAACAATGCATATTAAGAATGATGTTTTCAACCCATTTATTTTACTCTGGAAAATGTCTACTGCACTGGTACAAAGCAAAGAGGATTTAAATTCCCCCTAATGAGTTCTAATACACCAGGAATGAAGACTGGGAAACAGTGCAAAGAGACAAGTTTTTCACATTGGTAGTAAACGACCCACGAACTTAGCTCCCTTCACTAAAGGTATTTCTACAGTTCTAAAGGAGATCAGAAATACTTCAGTTCACCTCCCCACTCTGCTGGTAATCGGAGGCTGTCCTTGGGCAAATCACTAAGCTTCTCTGAAGCCTGCTTTTCTCAATTGTGAGATAATTTGACTAGATGGCCTCTAGCATTCCTTCCAGGTCTAGCATTTTTTCTTTTGCAAGAGGAAAATATTTCACTCTTCTGAAAATTCTTTAATAATTGAAAACACAAATCAGACAGAAAATTGAGGAATTTTTCACCACTCATAAAGCCAAATGAAAATATGTACTATATAAAGAATAAAATTTACTATTTTGGGACGGTTATTAAGAGCTGGAAGGAATAAGAAAATATGTAATAGCACTTCTTTAAATCTAACTGTAATAAACTCTTAAGTCTTTTAAGCTATGATAGAGTACTTTCTACTTTGAAAAGAGTAATAACACTGGTTGCTGGGCAAACAGGACTCAAACAAGGGGAGAAGGTGCCCTAGAAAGGAGGTGGCACTGGTATAAAGAAGGAAGCCACTGGGGACCCATCTGGGAGCACTGGTCATGGTCAGTGTGGTTTACAAAGGGGAAACAAGAGCACCCATGGATGGCTCCTGAGGACACTACACTAACAGAAAATATGTTTGTGTACTTTTATGTGAGAGTCAAATTTTAGAATATAGACTTTGTTGATGACAATGGTAGTCATGACAGAGCTGGCAATGTCTACAATACAGAACAGATTTGAATGTGGTTGGAAAAATGAAACACAGTTGATGGACATGGACAGAGCTGCCTTTAGAGTAAGATGATGACATAACTACTTTCCAAACCTATCGAATGTCATAGTATCTTTGCTTCCAACCACAGGGGTCATGGGAGCCTGAGGATAAAGAGACTCTCAACAACTTTTCCTGAACTCAAGCATCTTCAAGTAGGTCAATTTCCATTTTCTCCTCTTTTTTCTGCAACAGTCATTCCCTCACACTGTAAGGTCATGTGTCCAGTAAATTCTCTGCACTGAGGTGCAGAGGCCACTAGCATGCAGGACTACTGAGCAACCCAAGTGCTACCAAAGCAACTAAGAAGCTGAGTTTTAAATTTTATTAATCTTGATTATTTTACCTAGCCACAGCAAGCTAGTGGACACTTTCTATGCTGACCTACATACCTTTAGACACCTCCTCAAGCTTCACCTATGATTACTTCACCATAATCGGGTCACTGCATCCTCTCCTCTCTTTAATACATACGCAGATTCAAATCTCTTCCATCTTAAAATTTAAAAAAAGGCAAATACTCAATTGCTCCTAACTTAGCTTTCTTTGCTCCCCAGTTTACTACCTTACTGAATTCCCTCCAAAGCAAGCATTTAAGGAATAAAGATTCACAATCCATGATCTAAACCCTCAAAACTGGGGGTTTCACCGATCTCAAAAAAACAGTATGATATATCAACTCGATCGAAGGATCAGAACAAGAATACACAGTACACAAAACATCAATAGCTCTCCAACAAAATACAGCGAAGATTATTTTAGGCCAAGTAAATACAGAGCATATTTAAATAACATGCCAGTGTAAGTCAGGGTTTGCTGTCAAATGAGTTCAGGACACGACTTAATTAAAAGTCTTTGGGGTTTTAGGATTTTTAAACAAGAAACTGTAAGCCTGCACTTCCTGTTTCTATTTCTTATCTTTCTCTGCAGACTACAAGGAAAGATTACACGTGTTTAGAGTAGAGTATATTACTCCCAAGTACAACATCTGATTATTTCACCTAATTCCGACAGTTCTTTGAGAAGTGTCATCACCTCCATTCACGAGATCAAGAAACTGAAGGGATTATAGTTACTTGCAATGAATATAATTACAAGGTCACAGTCAGCAAATTTTTATCATGATTCAAATCCAGACCATAATCCAAAGCTGCTGCTCCCCTTACATGTGTGATCTTCAACCTAGTGTTAAACAACCCCCACAGTACATCTCACGTGGACTTTCTCATCTGACAAGTGCTCGACAGGACAGGCACTGCTTTTCCATTCCATTCCAACAAGGAAGCCGAGGGCCTGTAAGACTGGCCCATCAGACCTTCCTGCAGCTCTGCCTGCCAGGGTGCAATTTACCACTTCTTCGCTATCCCACTAAACGCGTGACTATTTTCAACTAGTGGGATCAATTTGTAAATTATCCGTTTATTTCTCTAACTTGTAACAGTGAGGGTTTCTCAAGGACAAGAACCAAGTCTTGTCTTATTCACCTTTACTTCTTCCATATCTAACAAAAGCGCCTGACACCTACTGGTCCTCAAGGAATGCTGAAGGAAGGAAGAAGCTGGTGAGAGGAATAGCATGCTGAGTTAGGCTGACGAGTGAATGGCTGATGACTGATGGCACAGCACGGATGTGACAGCCAGCAGAAAAGGTCACCAAATAAAGTTTATACATACGTTGGACCATAAAATGCTGAAAGTCATTTCAAGAGAAGTTTCTACCTTGGGCAACATGATCAGTAATACCAGTGGGGGTGTTTTCATTCATGGAGGCGCTGAATGGAATGGGCTCGTAGCGAGGGAGCGGCTCCTTTTCTATGCTGTCGGCTGCTGGAGCACTCATGTTTGAGTCGTATCTAGACTTCTGCGAATACTGCCTACAAGGGAACATGCGGAAGAACAATGAGTCGGTGCTTGAAGAAACACCAAGCTTGGTATGAAAACAAATTATGAACCTTCTAAAATAACTACAATTCTGAGCTATTTATAAGCAGCAAGATGAAGTTTATTGTATAAAAGCATTCAAGATATGTCCTGACCCACTTATCCAACTTAATCATCACTAGCCAAGCAAGGTGGTGCACATCAATAATAATACAGTTTTAGGGAGACTTAGGAGGGAGGACCATAAATTCTAGGTCATCCTGGGCTCAAAGTGATCCTCCCCCCCCCCACCCCAATACACATACACTACCACTCAATAAATGGGAAAATACATATCCAGAGCTGGAGAGACGACTCAGCTGTTAGGGCGCTTGGCTGCAAAGCCTAACGACCTGGGCTCGATTCCCAGTACCCACGTAAAGCCAGATGCACAAAGTGATGCGTGCATCTGGAGTTCATGTGCAGCAGCTGGATGCCCTGTCACATCCCTTCTCTCTGTCTCTTCTATCGCTCTTTGTTTGCAAATAAATAAAATATTTTTAAAAAAGAAAATATATGTCCAATTCCTAAGTATTTGGTTTTGGAGACAATATTTTTAAACATTATTTATTTATTTGCAAGCAGAGAGAAATGGAGACCATGGGTATGCCAAGTGATCTAGCCACTACAAACAAACCTTAGATGCATGCACCACATTGTGCCTATGGCTTCACACGAGTATTGAACCCAAGCCATCAGGCTTTGCAAGTAAGTACCTTTAACAAGTCAGCCATTTCCCGGAACCCTGGAATTAATTTTTTTGTTTGTTTTTGTTTTCCGAAGTAGGGTCTCACTTCAGCTCAGGCTGACCTGGAATTCACTATGTAGCCTCAGGGTGGCCTCGAACTCACGGCAATCCTCCCACCTCTGCCTCCCAAATGCTGGGATTAGAGGCATGCGCCACCATGCCCGGCTCCCTGGAATTAATTTTAATGTATGTTCAAGTTCTTGGAAAGTTTTGGAAAAAAAAAAAAAAAAACCCTTGAGATCAGGTCTCATTTCAATAACCATGTCCACCTTGCAACTTAATGTGAAAGCTATGGTCTGGAGACACGAATTTGCTAAAGCAGACACAGGTCTACTGTCACGTTCACTCCCATTACCTGTCCTTATAAAATAATTTGTTGGCCTTATTTATCTATTATTCATTTACCACATACCACACAATATAAAAGCTAGTCGGAAGAAAACCAGTAATGAGTTAAACATTACTGTATTTACAAGGCTCAGATATTTACCATTTGAAGGTATTGTTTTGTTACATTTAGAGACACATTCTCAATGTGTAACCCAAGCTGGCCTCAGAATCTTAACTTTCCTGCTTTAGCCTTCCAAGTGTGGAGACTGCAGGCATGTGCCACAACACTGGGTTAACATTTCCAAGTGGTTTTTTTTTTTTTTTAGCAAACTTTTTTTTTGAAAATTACAAGTAACAAAATCATATTCTAGAAAGTTTAGAATAAGAGTTACCTCTCATATATTACAAATATTATCACTGTCTCCTTGCAATATTTTTAAAGGTATATGCTTGTCTTGAAGAAACAACTTTAGGTACATATAATTTTATACTCTATCCAGTTTATCACAAACATTTCATCACGATGTTCCACAGACTTCAGAGTCATGGTGTTAGGTAACTTCACCCTGCCCACTAATAGGCGTAATCAATCACCCTCACTGCCCTGGACACCAAGCTGATTCTGCCTTGTCGAATTGGAGTTGTGAACAACTTTGTGGCTATAGATTTTGTTTTGCATTTTCATCTGATTTATAGGCTTTGGCTCTAAAAACAACCAAACAAACCAAAATCTTGGGTACACAAATTTATACCATGAATTTATTCAGGTACCAGTAACTTTTGAAATATTTACTCAAGAATTAACTCCTGGAATGACTACTGGTATGAAGATAAAATAACAAAACAAATGTACTCAGAGAAAAGTTAAACCTTTTCAGATCAGCTCTCGCTCCTAGTTTTATTTATTTTTGTTTTTTTTTTTTTTGACGTAGGGTCTCACTCTAGCCCAGGCTGACCTGGAATTCACTATGTAGTCTCAGGGTGGCCTCGAACTCATGGTGATCCTCCTACCTCTGCTTTCCAAGTACTGGGATTAAAGGTGTGTGCCACCATGCCTGGCACTCCTAGTATTTTAAATAAAACATAAGCAAAAAAAAAACAAAAAACAGCCAAGGGCTGGAGAGATAGCTCAGTGGTTAAAAAGTGCTTGCCTGCAAAGCCTAACAACCTGGGTTTGATTCCCCAGTACCCAAGTAAAACCAGATGCATAAAGTGGCACATGCATCTGGAGTTCATCTGCAAACGCTAGATACCCTGGTGCACCCACTCTCTCTCACTTTGTCTCTCTGCTTGCAAGTAAAGAAATTTAAAAGAGTTGAGGGGATAGAGAGATGGCTCAGCAGTTAAGGAATTTGCCTGCAAAGCCAAAGGATTCTGGTTTGATTCTCCAGGACCCACATAAGCCAGATGCACAAGGGGGCGCATGCATCTGGAGTTCGTTTGCAGTGACTGGAGGCCCTGGCATGCCCATATTTTCTCTTTCTCTCTATCTCTTTATCTCTCTCAAATAAATAAGTAAAACATGTATTTTTTAAAAAAGAGTTGAAATCTGTTGAGATAAGATTAACAAAATTTGGGAAATCAACAGTTCAAAATACAGTAAACTAAAGGTGTTTGGCAAGTTGAAATGAGACTGAGTCTTTTTATTCTAAGAAATGTTTCCAACAAGGATGAAACTCTGTATTTATTTATTCTAAATATTTTTATTTATTTATCTGAAAGACACAGAGAGAGGACGGGCACACCACTGTCTCTTGGTACAATGCAGACCAACTCCAGATGCATGTGTCACTTTTTCTATCTAGATTTACATGGGACTCGAACCAGGGTCATCAAACTTTGCAAGCAAATGCCTTTAACCACTGAGCCATCTCCCCAGCCCCGAAATTCTACTTAAAATAATGGCAGCCAAGTCTTGCTGTACCTTTTCTTTTAATATCAAGACTGTCCTTTATTGTATATTGTCTGATTTATTCTTACATCACAACTTTTAATGTTTAAGGGTTAGTAAATAAAAACTAAAGTAATCTTAGTACAAAAAATTAATAAATTAAGGCAAACACTAAAGATCCAAGAGATCTACAACAGCAACAAGACAAGCTGTATCCAGGTCTAGGAATACCCAGGGATCTATTCTTTTTGACTTTTTCTTGGGTTCCAGTGAACATTCAGTACTTGCTCTACCTTTTAAGGCAAATGACCTTTAGCCTACAAATGATGGTACTTCAGTCAGGCAAGGTTTTGTGCTGGCATTTGGACAACTGTTTCTTTTCTTCAAAAACAGAAAGTGTAAGTGAAGATCAGAATCTGGCCTACCCAGGGGGTAGAGATCGCCGTGCTTGTCCTGATCGCAAAGCTTCTCCAAGTGGGGAATTTTCAAGATTCTTGAACTTCTCTTGACAAGTTTTCACATAAGAAAGCTTTCCAGCAAAGTATCCCATGATACAAGCAACTTATATGTAAAACCAAACAAAACAAGGTGTGGGTTAACAGGCCTCTTTAAATGTCTTTTTTGAAACATTTTATAAAATTCATTAAATTGAGAATTATAGTTTCTATGTCAGAAGTACTATACTAATACACCTCTAATTCTTTCCATCTTTAATATATAAAACACAACACAATGAAAACATACCAAGTCCACCCAAACGTACCTGATCCTTGTCTGAAGGTGACTGACAGCAATGGCTAAATAAGTCATGCTGCTAATTTACCTCCAAAGATTTGTCTAGCACATCAGAAATATCTTTTCTCTTGATATGAAGAAAAAAGACAATGAAATGTGCACCAAGACAGCATTTTTACAACTCTCGATTACCTGAAGTCATGTTAAAAGTATATTCAACCAGGCTCGGAGCGCCAGATTCTATGGCTACCAACCTCCCCAAAGAGAACGTGCCTGTGGGAAGCTGCCACGGCACCGGTCAGTCGTCCCACGAGAGGGCGCAGTTCAAGGGGGCTGGGTGAGGAGCGGATAAGGAGGCACGCAACCTCAACAACCTTCAAAACTGATGATTTACATAGAGTAACTAAACATGGTTCTGCCCTCAGACACCCAAAACCAAGCTTCCTTGTAAGCCACATTGCAGATGTAAATAGAAAAAAAAAAAAAAGCTTAATTCAAGTTCTTTTATATTAATCAGATTATCTACACAGCTTACTTTCACTATGGACAAACCATGTATTTATTTTCAAATACTACGTATTTACAAAGTAATTTAAAATAGTTATATTATACTATAAAAGAGGGGAAGGGGTCTGTCAAGTAATTCAGGATTTTTTATACTGATAATAAAATATCCAAGTAGTCCATTTAATGAAAAGCACAAATAACCTGACTTGCAAGAGCATGTGACCCACATAAAATTAGTAAATCAAAACATCTGATTAAAATTAGTGATTTTATTTAGGCAAGAAGGGTTAAGAAAAATACTTACATATAAGCTTAGGGATGGAACCATATTTGGGATGACTTGAAAGGATTCCTAAAAAATAGAATTAACTTTTCTGAGTAACATTGTTAGAGAAGGAAAAATGAGGCTGGACCACATGATGCATGTTATGGCAGTACCTAGAATACACCATGTCTGTTATGGAGGCTCCCCAGGACCCACATAAGCCAGATGTACAAGGTGGCACATGTGTCTGGAGTTCGTTTGCAGTGGCTAGAGACCCTGGCACACCCTTTCTTTCTTTCTTTCTCTCTCTCTCTCTCTCTCTCTCTCTCTCTCCCTCCCTCCCTGCCTATTTCTCTTCCTCAATCTCTCTCAAATAAATTAATTAAATAAATTAAAAAAAAAAAAAAAAAACAAGACCATGTGTAGGTAGAACTGGCCAGGGCAATACTGAAAAGCAGTGAAACTAGAGATCTATCGTCAGGCATCCAGAAGGATGAGAAAGCACGAGCAGTTAGGAGAGCCACGTGAAAGCCTGACACGAGGTGAAGTGCTCGGGGCTGGAAGAGCTCCGAAATGGACCAGCACCGTCCTTGATCTGTGACAAGGCAACACTAGAGGCAACAAGCGCCATCCTTTGGACACGCAGTGCCAGCGCAGTTACACACTCAGTAGGGATGGAGCCTGATCCCGCCTCACGCCACATTTAAAAACAACTCCCATCTTCACGTCCTTCTAGTCGACAGACCACAAAAAGTACTCATAGCTGGGCGTGGTGGCGCACGCCTTTAATCCCACCCTTTAATCGGGAGGCAGAGGTAGGATGATCTCCATGAGTTCGAGGCTACCCTGAGACTACATGGTGAATTCTAGGTCAGCCTGGACCAGAGTGAGACCCTACTCAAAAAGCAACAACAACAATAAAAACCACTCATTTACAAAGGGAGCAAGTTGGTAAATTCATCTATTAAATGCAGTTAGAGGGGGGGGGAAATCAAAGTACATCTATACATCCACCCCCTTCCCTCGCCCCGGGAACTATCCGCTATAACGAGTTTTGTCAATTCAGGACTGCCATGTATGTATAGCTTACTGTTAATGTGAAACGGCTAGTGTCTAATCATAGTCACATTTTCAGAGGAACTAGTAAAATTAAATGGACATGTTTTTAATATGTCGAACTATCCTAGTATGATCACACTTCGGGGTCCTTAACAGATACACGAGGCAGACAGTTTACAAGGAGATGTAGTAAGCACCTCCACTCACTGCTTGTACCTCTAAACACAGAGACTGATGCAGTCAGTGCTCAATTCCACAGAAATACACTACACTGTTTAAGCCAGCAGACCCTTGCCACACCCTGTGAAAGTCTAATGCTTTTTAAAATGCTAACTCATTCCCACCTCTTTCCCTAATAATGGTAAGACAGAGCTGGTTCGAGGAACAATGTTGGTCCTTCCGAGCCACCACTTAAAAACCACCTGACACAGACTGAGATATCCTGATTCTGTAAGACCAGGATGGCCTAACAGTATTCTAAGAATGAAGAGTGAAGAATGCTGCTACTCTACCTGCAAACCATCCCCAAGTTAAGATACTTTTCTATGCTTGTAAATTGTCAATGACACTATCAAAAAAAAACAAGGAAAGAAAAAGAACTGCTTTTTTGAGGCAGGGTCTCATGTAGCCAAGGCTCAAACTCCACTATGGAGCCAAAGATGACCTTGAACTTCTGACCCTCCCAGCTACATCCACCAAGTATTAAGAGGGTATGTGTGGGTAGGGTGGGTGTATGTATGTGCGTGCATATGTGGTGTTAGGGAGTGAAGGCTTGAACTCACTATGGAGCCAAAGATGACCTTCAACTTCTGACCCTCCTGCCTCCATCTCCCAAGTGCTGAGATTACAGGCACGTGCCACCATGTCAGGTGTGTGTTCTGATAGGGACTGGAGCCAGGACTCTGTGGTACAAGGCCAGTCACTGTACCAACCAAGCCACATTCCCAGCCTAGACGCTATCACATTCTCCAGTCAATAAACACCTAGCAAGTGGGTCTAAGAGGACGCATGGTGGCACGTACCTCTAGTCTCAGCACTCAGGAGGCTGAAGTGCAGGAGGATTGCTGTTTGAGGCCTGCCTGACCTACAGAGTGAGCTCCAGGTTAGCCTGGACTAGAGTGAGACTCTATCTCAAAGAAAACCAAGAACCAAATCAACAAAATCAGGAAAATATGGTAGAAGTAACAAGCTATCCAAAACAGGAAGTAAATTCAAAGTTTAAATATTTACCTTTACTGATTAATCCTTGAGTAATCAACATACTTGTGGCAGCCAATGGCACAGCTGTTGGAGAAAAAGAGCCAGTCATTTTCCACAAAGAAACACTGCTGCTCTGAGCAACAGTAACGTCCCTACAAGGAGACCAACAGGCCTTCAAATGCTGTACTGTGTCACAGTGACAACTCAGGAAGCAGCGCAAGCAAGCATACAGAGAATTCAGAAAACCTCCAGGGTTAGTTAGGTTCCAAATCAGCTAGCAGCTCATTAAGGTATCAACTAGAGTAAGGGTAAAATGACTAAACGCTAGTCTCTACTGAAGAAAAGGGGAAAGAGAAGGAAACAAACATCACAGTGATAACTGAGTACACCCAAGCTCTACCCAGTAAGTGTGCTACGACTCGGATGGGCATCATCTCCCTTCTTTGTCGCATCTTGCTAAGACAGGGGAGATTACCATCTTTGTAAAAATAAGAAAACTGAGAGCTGGGCATGGTGGCGCACGCCTTTAATCCCAGCACTTGGGAGGCAGAGGTAGGACCTACCTCGAAAAACCAAAAAAATTAAATAAAATAAAAATAAGTAAATAAATAAGAAAACTGAAACTTAGAGAAGTTACAAACCTTTCTCAAACCATAGTCAGTTTCAATGTCAGGTTTCACAATCTAATGACATCTGTCTGCTATCGGATCTCTTAACTTTTAGGCTCTGTATTATACTGTGTTACCCAAAACACAAAGCATATTTGACCATAATCGCAATGGCTGGGAGAATAAAAACATGTATCGTAATGATTTCTTAAAATTATATGGAAATATCAAGATGTATATTAACCCATTATAATTCCAAAATAACTTATAACTTGAAAACTGCTATGAAGGATAGGGAGATGGGCTCGGTGGTTAAAGACACTTGTTTGCAAAGCCTGACAACCTGACTTTGATTCCCCAGTGCTCATGTAAAGCCAGATAGATGTATAAAGTGGCGCATGCATCTCAAGTTCAACTGCAGTGGCCACAACGGCCTGGTATACCCATATTCACTCAAACACTCACTCTCACTCTCTGAGGTAAATAAAATATGTCTTTTAAAACCTGCTATGCCTCTCCACTCTCCACACCAGCGCCACAAGTTTTCTGCTCTGATGGGAGCGGGTCCTGCTGACTACACGGCAAGCAACTTGATCTGGTAACCCGACTATAGAACAGTTCCCTACGCTGAATGCCTGCTTTCCATCGGGAGTCTGGAATTTCAGTCCAGACAGGCGGAGAGTGTCTACGTGACCAGTCCCCACGAAGAAGCATGGCTGAGCTTCTAATGAGCCGTCATGGTAAGTAATACTAGTAGCTGGTGGACAAATTAAACAGAGCCTTTGTGTGACTCCCTGGGAGGAGACTCTCGGGGACTTACGCCTGCCTTCCTATGGAATTAACCATTCTGCTCTGCCTGGCCTCGCCTCGCGTACCATCACTGTCAGCTGTTTTAAACTTAAATAGGTGCATGTAGTTGGTGAAGACCTCACTGGGAAATCTTGCTCCTGAGCAGAGATTGCCAAACATGCTTCATCAAGAACCAGATGGTAAACCCTCTGTGCTTTGTCCCAGCAGCTACTCAAGTGCTATTTAAAGGCAACACACCCAGGGACAAAACATAAAGAAACAACCCAATACAACTTTACTTACGAACCATAAAACATTAATAAATATTAATTTCATGTAATTTGCACGTGTAAGGAAAAAATTTTCCCCTTAACCATTTAGAAATTGTAAACCCAGGGCTGGAGAGAGGGCTTAGTGGTTAAGGCACTTGCCTGCAAAGCCTAAGGACTCAGATTCAATTCCCCAGCACCCATGGAGGCCAGATGCACAAGGTGGCATATACGTCTGGAGTTCTTTTACAGTGGTTAGAGGTCCTGGCGTGACCATTCTCTCTCATGAGGCAAAAGCATATATATGTATACACACACACACATATAGTCTCAAATAATTTAAAATATTTTTAAAAGTGAGAAAGCCCAATTATTTAAGATTAAATACAAAAACTGTACTTTTTATTATTCACTTATCACTTATGTTACTATTAATAGTCAGACATTTATGGAAATCCTACCTATAGCTCACTGCCCTTCAAGGTACATTAGACATAATGATGCCACAGCTATTTCCAAGGTTATACACACGCAAATGCATACATTTATCAGCTAGAAATAAATCTGGACGTGAGTATCCATGGAGACATCAGCCCAGCATTACAGCAACCCAGCCTTATCTACCAAGTCTTGTCTTTTTATTTATTTTTGCAGCTAGGGTCTTACTATGTAGCTCAGCAACCCACGAATGCAAGATCCTTCTGCCTTTGCCTCATGAGTGCTGAGATCACACACTGGTTTTTTTATTATTTTTTTGAGGGGGGGGGGTAGTGCCACCGTGCTCTACGGCAGCCTTACCTTCCACCTTGAGGCAGAATACTTCATTGTTTGCCACAGCATTTGCCCACTATGTTGGCCTGCAAGCTTTTCATGGGCTCTGGGAATCTGAATTCAGGTCCTCACTTTGCAAGGCAAGTGTTGTGCTCACTGAGCCATCTCCCAAGCCCATGTCTTTCTCTTAATCCTGCCATCCACACTTGAAAATAATTTGTTGTACCAAAACGCAAAATGGCCATAGTGAACTTACTTCATCCTATGAACAAGAACTTCTAACTGTATCTTTCAATCAGTATTATCATAAACTGAGCATTGTGAAGATTTCATTACTTTTCCTTCATTCTCTTGTGATCAATATTATTTTAAGTTATTTGCACATGTTTTTGTACGTGTATGGGCATGCCAGAGCCTCTAACGTGAGGGTAATAATTATCAACCTTACTGAGTTGTATTTATAAGTTTATGTAACACTAATAAGGTGCCATTTTAAATTATTATTATTTGCAGGCAGAGAAAGAGAATGGGCAAACTAGGGCCTCTTGCTGGTACACACAACTCCACATGCATGCCCTACTTTGTACATCTGGCTTTACATGGGTACCTGGGAATTGAACCTGGGCCAACAGGCTTTGTGATTCCCATCCCCAATCAGTTTAAAGTGTGCACAATTCAATTTCCTTAGCTTCTACTTAGCAACAACCAAAAACATGCCAAAAGTGTGCCAATAATGTGAAATAATGTTCTATATGGAATTATCATGTCACACACAAATTCAAGTCAAATTTTCTGGTAAAAATTCTGGATCAAATTGGTGGAAAAATGACTTACATCTGAACCAGAAGCTCTCATCATTGCATTCTGCAAAGACTCTTCTCTCTTCTTCCGTTGGAATGTAATCAGCCCCTATGTCTTTTTACCAAGGAGAATTGAAAAGTAATAAAATACACATAAAATAGCCTGAAAAATTAGCTCAGTGTAATATTAACAAAAAGCACCTAGCATTTAAAAAATAAAACAAACAACTGGCTTATCATTTTTTAACAACTGTAACTTCAAATGGAATTTAATGTTACTATCCACTAATCACAGGATAATGCAGTGTTCTCAGTGCTAAATGCAAAGATGGGCCAGACAGACATGGTGGCACATGGCTTTAATCCCAACACTCGGGAGGTAGGGATAGGAGGATTGCTGAGAGTTCAAGGCCAGCCTAAGACTACATAGTGAGTTCCAGATCAGCCTGGGTTAGGACAAAATCCTACCTTGGGGGGGAAAAAAAAAGAAAAAGAAAATATGAGACCCTTGTTCATATTGTGAAGAATTTCAATCTGCCAGACATGGTAGCACACATTTAACTCTAATGCTAGGGAGGCAGAGGTAGGAGAATCACTGTGAGTTCGAGGCCAGCCCAGGACGCTAGAGTGAGACTCTACCTTGAAAGAAAACAAAAATTAAGCCGAGTGTGCTGGTACATGCCTTTAATCCATCCCATCACTCAGAAGGCAGAGGTAGGAGGATAGCCACGAGTTCAAGGACACCTGAAACTACACAGTGAATTCCAGGTCAGCCTGGACTAGAGTGAGATTCTACCACAAAAAGAAAAAAAAGAAAGCCGGGTGTGGTGGCACACGCCTTTAATCCCAGCACTCGGGAGGCAGAGGTAGGAGGATTGCTGTGAGTTTGAGGCCACCCTGAGACCACAGAGTGAATTCCAGGTCAGCCTGGGCTACAGTGAGACCCTACCTCAGAAAACCAAAAAAAAAAAAAAAAAAAATTTAAAAACCAACAAAAAATACCAATTTCAAGATGGCAACAAGAGAACATTAAAGCAGATATGAAGGCCGAGTGACGAGTGACTGTGCAGGTGAAGACACACTCATGCAGCCAGCCCAGCTGCTATTGTTACTCAAACAATGAAATCTTCTTTACACAGAAAGTGTTCCTAAGCAGAAAGACTTAATATGATAGTTACGGGGAATTGGTCTTGGGACTTCTGCATTCGGCTCCCGAAAATCAGCTCTCCCATTCATCTTTCCTGCATCAAAAACACTGCATGTTAGAAACTATCACAAGAGGCCACATATATGAATATAAATGTATGTTTCATCTATGACATAGTAAAGTTACTGATCTACACAAAAGCCAGCCAAATATTAAACACAAGATAAAATACTAGACATAATAAAAATAGCTACATGAAAGTCATAAACCTACTAATTGATAACTATTCATGTTTAGTCCTTTAGGTGAAAAAAAAAAGGTGTTTTGTTAAGTATTAGCTAATGACTACAGTAAGAAAAAAATTTATACCATCCTGTCTTGATCCTTCCGGGAATCTATGCCCAAATAGAAGAGGGGGGAAAAAAAATCCCAAGTCATCTTGTAGGCTTCCATTTTAAAACTGAAATCATCACAAAACACTGCAGTCTCCCCCACAACACTCTTCAATAACAAAGACGTCACATCCTTCTCCCCGTCCTATACACCTAACAGAAAATTCCACATCTTGCAAACTTTCCTCCCTCAGCCCAAACGTCTTCAAATTAGTCAGCTGCATATGACATCTGAGAATGCAAAATGCATCCCAAGACGACACATTTCGTCTCCCTTTAAACCCATACCTTGGGGTTTCAGACAGCAGCCTATCTGGTGACTGTATTTTTACAAAATGCCATCAAACGGTAAGGTGATGAACTATTATTATTTTTTGCACGCGTAAAGCAATCGCATGTAAACATGGACCGGTACTCACGGTGACGATGACAAATGGACCCTTCCCAGAATTCACTTGGTAACTAGGTCACCGCCCAAGGCCTACAAGGTGCCAACCCCCTTACAGAGTTGATAAAAATAAAAAATAAAAGGGGGGGGGGCAGGGATCAAGCGAATTCGTGCATGGAGGAAGCCTGAAGCCGCTCGCTCCCCTGGCACCGCGGCATCCTTGCAGGAGGCTGTGCGAGGCCGTGGCGTCCGCTCGGAACACAGCGGCGGCGCCGCGCACCGGCCGTCCCGTCTCCCCCCAGGGCCACCCCCGGCCCGGGCCCGGCGCGGGGCAGGCCAGCCTCGCGGCGGGAAAATGGCGGAGGATGGCGCAGATGGGGGTACAAAGGGGCCTTCCGCGCCACCACACCCACCTCCCGGCGGCGGCGACGACGACGCGGCGAGCCCAGGCGACAAGGACAGAGACGCCCCCACGGAGAGGAAACGGGGGACCCAGGAGAGCGCGCGCTGAGGCAGCGAGGGTGGAGGGGAGGGAAGGGGCGGCCACGGACGCGGACGCCTAGAAGTCACCCAGCTAGCAGCTCCCCGGGAGCGCGACCCGGAAGTGCTACCTTCGTGGGGGGAGGAAATGACGTCACGGCCCCCTTCCCCGTGGCGTCTAACGGGGAGCTGTCAGAGTACACGCGCTTTCTGCGCCTGCGCCTGTCGGCCCCGCCCTGTCCCTCGGCTTTGCACTGGGGCCGCGGGGCTCGGGAGCGGCACTGCGGCTGCGCAGGGCCGTCGGAGTGGGTGTCCCTGGGGGGCGCCCCTGTGTTGGTCCTGTTGGTGACACGCTAACCCGGACCTGCTAGAACCTCCACTTGTTGGCTGTGTGTAGAGTTGATGACTTTGCTTAGATGTCCCTGCTTTTAAAAGCTTGGTAGGGCTAGAGAGATAGCCTGCAAAGCCAAAGGACCCAGGTTCGATTCCCCAGGACCCACGTAAGCCAGATGCACAAGGGGGCGCATGTGTCTGCAGTTCATTTGCAGTGGCTGGAGGCCCTGGCGTACCCATTCTCTCTCTCTCTTTCTCTCTGTGTGTGCCTCCTTCTCTCTCTGTGTCTCTCAAATAAATATAAATAGGGCTGGAGGGATGGCTTAGCAGTTCAGGCGTTTGTCTGCAAAGCCAAAAGACCCAGATTCGATTCCCCAGGACCCACGTAAGCCAGATGCACAAGGGGGCGCACGCGTCTGAAGTTCGTTTGCAGTGGCTGGAGGCCCTGGCGCGCCCATTCTCTCTCTCAAGTAAATAAGTAAATAAAGTATATTTAAAATATAAAATATTATTTATTTATATTTATTTGACAGAGAGAAAGAGGGAGAAAGGGAGGGAGAGAGAGAGAATGGGCCGTGCCAGGGCCTCCAGCCACTGCAAATGAACTCCAGACACACGTGCCCCCTTGTGCATCTGGCTTAAGTGGGCGCTGGGGAATCCCAGTCAGATCCTTTGGCTTTGCAGGCAAATGCCATAACCGCTAAACCATCTCTCCAGCCCAAATAATAAATTTTTTTTAAAGCTTGAAAATGCTGAAGAGATGGCTCAGCGGCTGAAGGTACTTGTTTGCAAAGCCTTGATGGCCAAAGTTCAATTCCCCAGGACCCACATAAAATCAGATGCACAGGGTGGCGCATGAGTTTGTTTGCAGTGGCAGGAGGCCCCTGGTACAAATATTTTCTCTCTCTACTTCCAAATCTATTTTTTAAAATTAGTTCTAAACCGGTTATGGTGGTGCACGCCTTTAATCCCAGCACTCGGAAAGCAGAAGTAGAATCGCTATGAGTTCGAGGCCACCCTGAGACCACAGAGTGAATTCCAGGTCAGCCTGGGCTAGAGTGAAACCCTACCTCAAAAAAACGAAAGAAAGGGGGAAAAATTGTATTAAAGAAACAATTTAGAGTACTACCTAATCCATAAAAATGAAACCAAAGTTATAAACTTCTTTTGATTTCAGTGTCAAGAATGTGTCATTTTTTAGATGAATCCTTGAATATTCATTATCACAACTATTCAAAGTATTTCCATTTATGTTCCATAAAGGAAGATACTGTGCCTTTCTAGTTTACCATAGATTTACTTCATGTCATATACATATATATGTATATATATTTTTTTCATAAATCTACACATATTTTTTAAAATGCAATGGTAGGAGCCAGGTATGGTGGCTCACGTCTTTAATCCCAGACTTGGGAGGCAGAGGTAGGAGGATCACTGAGAGTTCGAGGCCACCCTGAAACTACATAGTGAATTCCAGGTCAGCCTGGACTAGAGTGAAACCCTACCTCAGAAAACAAACAACAACAACAAAAAAAAAGCAATGATAATCCAGAAGTGGTGGCTCAATGCTTACAATCCTAACCCTTGGGAGTCTGAGATAGGAGGAGCTCTGTAAATTCAAGGCCATCATGGGCTACAGAGTGAATTCCAGTTCAGCCTGGGATAAAGTGAGGCCTTGCCTCAAAATTTAAAAACAGTGCAGTGACCTAGAGACAAGAAAGAGACCAAATGGCTAAGTCAGCTTAAGTGTAACAAGGAAGGACCCGTTCTTTGTCACAAGGAGAAAGTAATAAAAAGGTATGTAGGTCAATTCACACACCCGTGAAAGACAGTTGAAGATATTGGCAATGGTTGTAATTATGGGCAATGGAATGGAAGTTGATTAAGGAAGAAGTGATAACAGTCTGCCTGGGGTTAAAGACAGGGGTACCTTGGGAGTTGCCAGGAGGTCAAGAGCAGGTGTACATGAGGGTATTTATGAGGGAGAGTTAGAAGGGTATGATGTTTCCTGGAGGGTAGAATGTAAAAATTTTTAAACAAGTGAAAAATGTTTTGAATTTTATTTTTACGTGCTTATTAGAGAGAAAGAGGGAGAATGGGCACACCAGGGCCTCTAATGCAAACAAACTCCAGACACATGTGCCACCTTGTGCATGTGACTTACATGGGACCTGGAGAATCGAATCTGGGTCCTTAGGGTTTACAGGTAAGTGCCTTAACTGCTAGGCCATCTCTCCAACCCGAATGTAAGTATTTTACATTCAGTAGATTTACACCATGACCACAAAAGGCTCTGGGATTAAAAGAGAGGAGCTGGACATGGTGGCGCACACCTTTAATCCCAGCACTGGGGAGGCAGAGGTTGGAGGATCGATCACAGTGAGTTCAATGGCAGCCTGACACTACATAGTGAATTCCAGGTCAGCCTAGACTAGAGCAAGACCACTACCTCGAAAAAATATATATAGAGAGAGAGGAGATGGAAGTAGAAAGGGAAAATAATTTTAGGCTGGAGTTCTGAGCTGCAGAGTAGTCTCACAGTTTGATTTGATTTCACCCGAGTCATCAGAGTAGAACTTTGAGGATTTCACAAAAATTGAAGAATCTCTGCTAGAGAACAGAAAACGATTGTCAGAACCCTGACTAATTCTTGAGCTTCTGGAGTGAAGAAAATCTAAATTTATTCACATGTTAAGGCTTACCTCAGCTTCCAGACTTTATCAAAGTACAGCACTTCTTACAGACCCTCCAAAGAGCAGGTTGCCCAAGGCAAACATGCAAATGAATTTGCTAGACCAGTATTCCCATCTCTTCCTTGCTGGTGTATTTCTAGTTCTGAGTCTTTTCTACTGGGAAATCTTGCATCTGTGGCTATGTGAGTTTAGTCTAGAGGTGACTTCAGAAATCCTGGAATCCTAAACTCTGTCTGAATCGTTATATATACGTGATGGTGGGTTTTTTTTTTTTTCAAGGTAGGCTTTCACTCTAGTCCAGGGTGACCTGAAACTCACTCTGTAGTCCCAGATTCGCCTTAAACTCATAGCGATCCTCCTACCTCTGCCTCCCGAGTGCTGGAATTAGAGGTGTGAACTACCACACCTGGCTTGAATTGAAATTTTGACCTGTTCTCCCAGACATGTTACGTGCTTGGTGTCGTTTTTTTTTTAAACCAGAAGAGATGAAAAGAAACATCAATTACATGTAAATGTTCAATTAGACATAACATTATCAATATTTATGTGATTCTAAGATGAACGAGGAGATAGCCTGGTGTGGTGGCGCATGCCTTTAATCCCAGCACTTGGGAGGCAGAGGTAGGAAGATCACTGTGAGTTCAAGACCAGCCTGAGACTATATAGTGAATTCCAGGTCAGCCTGGGCTAGAGCAAGACCCTACATTGAAATGTCAAAAAAAAAAAAAAAAGAGTACATAAATATCTGAGTTTTCAAACCATACAAAATTATTGAAAGCACCTAAGCAGCCTATCACAGGGTTCAACAGTTTTCTTACAGTAATTGTGCGCCCTTTTAAAATAATTTTTATTGAAGATTTAAAGTACTGGGAAGGAATCTGAGGGGTTGGGAAGATGGCTGTTCAAATGTGAGTACCTGGGCTGGAGAGATGGCTTAGTGGTTAAGCACTTGCCTGTGAAGCCTAAGGACCCCAGTTCGAGGCTCAATTCTCCAGGACCCACGTTAGCCAGATGCACAAGGGGCTTACGCGTCTGGAGTTCGTTTGCAGTGGCTGGAAGCCCTGGCACGCCCATTCTCTCCCTCTCTCTCTCTCTTTTTCTCTCTCTATCTCCCTCTTTCTCTTTCTGTTACTCTCAAATAAATAAATAAAAATGAACAAATGTGAGTACCTGAGTTCAGATCCCCAGACCCTGTGTAAAAGCCAGAAACCAGAAGCTGTAGTGGGCTTAAAAAAAATTTATATGTACTAACAAGCAGGTGTGTGTGTGTGTGTGTGTGTGTGTGTGTATAAATACATGGAAAGAGAGACAATGCATGTGCCAGGGCCTCTGGCCACTGCAAATGAACTCCAGGTGCATGTGCAACCTTGTGCATCTGGCTTTACATGGGTACTGGGGAATCGAACCTGAGTCATTAGGCTTTGTAGGCAAGTGCCTTAACCACTGAGCAACCTCTCCAGCCCTATAATGGGCTTACTTAATACCATCACTTCTATGGTGAGACAGGAGAATTTCCTAGAAGCTTGCAGACCAGCACAGCAGTGGACGGTGAGGACAAGAGACTCTGTCTTAAAGTGGAATATGAGGATGAACTCCAGAAAGACATCTGCACGTGCGCCATGGTACATGTGTATGCTAACATACGTGAACATGTACACACACAGACATACACCAAAAAAAGGAATTTGAAGCCAGGCCTGGTGGCATACACCTTTAATCCCAGCACTCAGAAGGCTGAGGTAGGAGGATCTCTGTGAGTTCGAGGCCACCCTGAGACTACATAGTGAATTCCAGGTCAGCCTGGGCTAGAGTGAGATCCTACCTTGGGAAAAAAAAAAAAAAACAGGAATTTGATAGAGAATGATAAGCATATAAATGATGTATACTACTGAGAGCTAAAGTTAAGTTAGAACTATTTCTAATAAAATAAGCATGGTAATGCAGGCTGTTATCCCAGTAGGGTGAAGTGGAGGCAGGAGTTCAAAGCCACCCTCAGCTACATAGCAAGTTCTGGGCTACATGAAATCCTGCTTCGAAAAAGAAATAGGATGGACTGGGAGATGGCTTAGCGGTTAAGGCACTTGCCTGCAAAGCTGAAGGACCTAGGTTCGATTGCCCAGGACCCACATAAACCAGATGCACAAGGTGGCCCATGCATCTGAAATTCGTTTGCAGTGGCTGGAGGCCCTGGAGTGTCCATTCTCTCTCTCTGTCTCTCTACTTCTCTCTAAAATAAATAAATAAAAGTAAAAAGTATTTTTTAAAAAAAAAAAAGGAAGAAAGAAAAGAAAAAGGAAACATTCCCAGAGCTGAGGACATGGCTCAGTGGGTAAGAGCATTTGTGGTAAGGACCTGGGAGGGCCAGAGACTGTCTTAATTTGATTCTCCAACACCCATGTAAACAGCTGGGTGTGGCCTCACATGTCGTCAACCCCAGTCCTATGGCTCCAAATTCAGAAAAGAGACTCCACCCCAAGGAAACAGTGGATAATGAATGATGGAGCAGTACACCCAATGTTCTCCTCTGCCTCTGCTCATGTGTGCAAGGTGCACGTGCATGCACACACACATATTACATACCACACACACACACAAATACAAAAAGAAAACACTATGCCTAATAGGTTTTTTCATCTTTAAATTATATTTAAAAGAATTTTTTATTTTTGTTTGTTTTTCGAGATAAGGTCTCACTTTAGCCCAGGCTGACCTGGAATTCACTACATAGTCTCAGGTTGGCCTCGAACTCACAGTGATCCTTCTACCTCTGCCTCCCAAATACTGGGATTAAAGGTGTGTGCCACCATGCCTGGCAAAAGAAGTTTGTGTTTAGTTGTGTTTTTTTTAAACAATTTGGGTTCTTTTTGTTTTTATTTATTTATTTATTTTTAATTTGAGAGAGATTGAAAGAGGCAGATAGAGAGAATGGGCACGCTATGGCCTCCAGCTGCTGCAAATGAACTCCAGATGCATGTGCCACCTTGTACATCTGGCTTACGTGAGTTCTGGGGACCCAAACCTGGGTCCTTTGGCTTTGCAGGCAATCACCTTAGCCACTAAACCATCTCCCCAGCCCAAGAAGTTTCTTTTTTAAAATATTTTATTTTTCTTTATTTATTTGAGAGAGAGAGAGAAATAGGCAGGTAGAGAGAGAGAAAACGGGTGCGCCAGGGCCTCCAGCCACTGCAAACGAACTCCAGATGTGTGTGCCCCCCTTGTGCATCTGGCTTTCATGGGTCTGGGGAATCAAACCTGGGTCCTTTGTCTTCGCAGGCAATTACCTTAACCACTAAGCAATCTCTCCATCCCCCCAAGAAGTTATTTTTAATGCCATCATAAGGCTTCCAAATATAAAATATTCCAGTTCTCATCAATACTGTTAGGTGAGTTATCTTAATTATTTCTTTATTCTTTCTTTAATCCTCCAGTACTCCTGATATCTGAGGTACGGTGGTCAAACATGAATCTGTGTACTTTGTTATGACTTTAAAAAAAATCAGCTTTTTGTCAAATATCAGAGGAGAACTCCTTCCATATCTGAGTCTGTATTGCAGAGAATCTTTTTTTTCCACTACAACGAACATTTGCAAGGGAAGGCTCTTTGAATAGCTATCCCCTGCTTTTCATTTTTGTGTAGTGGTTTCATTTTCTGTCTGAGGCTGGGAGGGAGGAACCCTCCCCAGGAGGTGTTTGACTGCATTGCTCCTCATGCTGTCAATCAACCAGGGGACCATCTGTCCCACTTTAGATTTCTGGAGCCATCGTGCACATCTGCTGTGTCTTTTCTGATGTCACTTAGAGAACCCACTGAAAGCTGTCTGAAAGCTGTTAGCTGAATTCCGGGAACCACAGCACAGCTGCACAAAGCTGATTTAGAAGTTTGCAGCTGGGTCCTGTGGGTCCAAGTCAGTGTGGGGGGAAAATTACCCGATTAGAATCACCAAGTGAATGATTATTTCATAATGAGGCAGTTTCGGGGTGACAGAACCCCAAAGTGAATAGCTTTGAATAAATGTGGGAATTGTCCTTGAGCCTGTAGGGAGAAATCTAGGACATCACACTGCAGATCAGAAATATCAGAAGGGTTGTGCATGGTGGCGCACGCCTTTAATCCCAGCACTCGGGAGGCAGAGGTAGGAGGATCGCCGTGAGTTCGAGGCCACCCTGAGACTACATAGTGAATTCCTGGTCAGCCTGGGCTAGAGTGAAACCTTACCTGGAAAAAAACAACAACACAAAAAGAAATGTCAGAAGAGTCTGACCTTTTCTTATCTTTGCCCCTTAGGGAGACCTTTCACCCGCTTCTGAGAAACCCTGCCTGGAGAATTGAGATTTCTGGGAAGATTGCCCTTTTCCAGAAACCCTGATCCCAGGCACCTGGCGTCAGGAGTAGACTGACTGGAGCAGCTGCCCATCCAAGGGGCTCTCATCAAAACCCCAACCTGTGTCTCAAGGTGGGCTTCTCAAAGCCCCTCTTGCTTCCCTGGGCAAAAGTTCTGCCTTCCTTCCTTTTCTTTTCCCTATAGTCACATCATTATGAACCTTTATCTTCTGGTTGGTAGGTTTCATTCATCAAATCCATAAGACAAGAACCCGGAGGCCTGTGACTCAGAGGAAGTTTTAGGTGTGACTGTTGAATTTTCTGGCACCTTTTTGAGTTGTTGCCCACCCAGCAGCCAAGATAAGGCTCTGATGGTCGCAAGCTCTCAGACACTCCAAAATTTCCATATCATAACTTCAGAGACCCTGGGCCTTAAATTTATTCTCTGTAAGTTTAGAGATGTGTGTGTGTGTGTGTGTGTGTGTGTGTACATGTGTATGTACATGTGTGTGTACATATACGTATTTCTTTGTTTGTTTGTTTGTTTGTTTGTTTTTGGTTTTTCAAGGTAGGGTTTCACTCTAGTCCAGGTTGACCTGAAATTCACTCTGTATTCTCAGGGTGGCCTCAAACTCATAGCAATCCTCCTACTTCTGCTTCCCAAATGCTGGAATTAAAGGCATGCGCCACCACGCCGGGCTTTGGCCTTAAACTCTTGGTCTTCCTGCCTCCACCTCCCAAGATTTAGGATTATAAACATGCACCAACAAGCTCAGCTGAAATTTTTTAATTTTTTTCCTTTCCTTTGCTAGGGATTGAACCCAGGGCCTTATACATTCTAGGCAACCACTATACCACACTGAGCTATGTTCTAAGCCCTTTCATGAATTCCTCTTAAAAACAATTACAAAAAAAACTTTGCAAAACTTTAATTCAAGAGGCAAGTTATGTCTGATAGGAGAGCAAATTTGATCCCTGCTATAGAAATGTTCATTGTAGAGATTCAGACTAGAGAGCAAAAATATTAACAGCTTGAATTTAGTTTTTTTTACACCAACCTCAAACTGACCAAAAGATAAATACAGTATTTACTTGTTTTTCTCTGAGGATAATTCTCACATTCTTATAATCCGATAGCATATTATTTAAAAGCTGACTGACTCAGAATGTTATTAACTCTAGGAAATTAGTCCTGGTTGCATGTTAATATGTCCTGAAAATTCTGTTTCTCAGAATTAGCTCCTTGTAGCATTTTCATGTGCCTTAATGCTCACACTTACCACATCACAAATATTTGTTATAGCCTGGTGTGGTGGTGCACGCCTTTAATCCCAGCACTCAGGAGGCAGAGGTAGGAGGATCGCCGAGTTCAAGGCCACCCTGGGCCCACATAGTGAATTCCAGGTCAGCCTGGACTAGAGTGAGACTCTACCTTGGAAAAAAAATTATATAATTCTTATAAGTAAAGGGATTTTCCACACTATGTTTGTATGGACAATATCATACATACTAGAGACTTTGTAACATGTCTAGTTGAATGACAAGTCACAGCAAGTAATTGAAGAAGTGTATAGTTCTCAAACATAACTTTAGTAGACACAACCCATAGCCATAGGCCGTTATCATAACATTCACCTGCATCTCTTCCTATATACTGTCTTTCCTCCTGTCCTTGTAAATGGCTCTTCTGCTCCTGTCAAGGTCCAGTTACTCAGGACGGGGGTAGATCTCATCCTCTCCCACCTACTCAAGGACATATCAAGTAGTTCTCTCTTCCCCAGCTCTCCATCAGACTCCTAGAATGCCAGTCACTCCTGTTTTCAACCCCTATGAATAATTTCTCCTCATCTCCTGGACTTGAAGGAACTATAGAAATGACCCCTGAAAGTATAGTCTCTATCTCCTGGACTTTAAATTTCAGGATACTCCTTGACTACATAGGGAGACCTTGTCTCAGGAAACCCATGGGAATATAGCTTAGTAGAGTCCTCACCTTTCATACTCAAGGCTCTGGGTTCAATTCCAGGCCAGAAAAAAAATAAGACTAAATGAACAGATTATAGTCATTAATGTGCATGTTAGTATATACTAAGTCCTGGGGACTGGGAAGCACAGGACTAAATCAATGAGAAGTAAACAAAATAAAACTACATGCATCTAGGATCTGGAAAGATGGCTTAGCGGTTCAGGCACCTGCCTGCAAAGCCAAAGGACCCAGATTCGATTCCCCAGGACCCACATAAGCAAGATGTACAAGGTGGCGTATGCATCTGGAGTTGGTTTGCAGTGGCTGAAGGCCCTGGTGTACCCTTTCTCTCTTTCTCTCTCTCTCCCTCTTACTCTCCCTGAAATAAATAAAGAAAACTAAAAGCCGGGTGTGGTGGCGCACGCCTTTAATTCCAGCACTCAGAGGGCAGAGGTAGGAGGATCGCTGTGAGTTCGAGGCCACCCTGAGACTACAGAGTGAATTCCAGGTTAGCTTGGGCTACAGTGAGACCCTTACTTCGAAAAAGCCAGATGCACAAAGTGGCACGTGCCATCATGCCTGGCTTTTATCACAGTTTTTGAGGGTGAGTCACGTGGGAGTGGTCTAGGTGTGAAGTTGTCGGGGTCTCTTGGGAGACGTGGGCCGGGGTTACAATCATCTGAAAGCATTACCTGAGGCTGTGGCAGGGGGGAGCTCACTTCCTTGATCGCTTTCTCACGGGGCTGCTGCCAGAGGGCTTTTGGGTCCTTTCCACAGGGGCTGCTTGACATTCCTCTTGTTTAGTCCTCAGGCGTGTGTGGTGAGTGGGCCACAAGAAAGGGGAGGCAGCTGCCATGGCCTTTATGACCTGATAGTGGAGGTCACAAACATCACCTCCTCCCTATTGTCAGAAGCCATCACTAAGTCCAGCTCACACTCAGGGGAGGGCTGGGGTGAATCTCCATTTCTTGACGAGAGGAAAAGCGAAGTTTCTGCGAGTCTATTTTCTTTTCATTTCTAACCTTGAGAAAGGGCCTGGCTGTATTACCTGGGCTGGTCTGGAACCCTTGGGCTCAGTGATCCTCCTGTCTCACCTTGACACTGTCCCGCCCCGCCAAGCTTCATGAGCATATTTTAAACTATAAAATATGTAGAACTACTTGTTACTAGCAGGTAATCTATAAGCTGAAGTTTTTTGTTTACTGGAAAAAGGAATCTGCCTTCTATGTTTTCAGGGTCTTGATTTCTAAATTGATTTTTGGTTATTTTTATTTATTTACTTGAGAGCAACAGACAGACAGAGAGAGAAAGAGGCAGACAGATTGAGAATGGGCGTTCCAGGGCCTCCAGCCACTGCAAACAAACTCCAGATGCATGCGCCACCTTGTGCATCTGGCTTACGTGGGTCCTGCGGAATCGAGCCTTGAACCGGTGTTCTTAGGCTTCACGGGCAAGTGCTTAACCACTGAGCCATCTCTCCAGCCCCCAGGGTCTTGATTTCTATTACTCCTCAAACAATTGTTTCTTTTCCTTTATTTATTGCATCTGGCTTTACATAGGCACTGGGTGAACTAAACTCCAGGCCATCAGGCTTTGCAAGCAAGCACCTCTAACTGCTGAGCCATCTCCCTAGGCCCCAAATGGATAATTTACATACCATTTTTTTTCTTTTCTTTTCTTTCTTTCTTTTTTCTTTTTCTTTTCTTTTTTTTTTTTTTTTTTTTTTTTGGGGGGTTTTTTGAGGTAGGGTCTCACTCTAGCCCAGGCTGACCTGGAATTCACTATGGAGTCTCAGAATGGCCTTGAACTCACGGCGATCCTCCTACCTCTGCCTCCCAGGTGCTGGGATTAAAGGCGTGTACCACCACACCCAGTTTATTTTATTTTTTTATTTATTGGTTTTTCGAGGTAGGGTCTCGCTCTAGCCCAGGCTGACCTGGAATTCACTATGTAGTCTCAGGGTGGCCTTGAACTCACAGCGATCCTTCTATCTCTGCCTCCTGAGTGCTGGGATTAAAGGTGTGTATTACCACACCACCTGGCTTTTATTTTTCTTTATTTATTTCAGAGAGAGTAAGAGACAGAGAGAGAGAGAAAATGGGTATGCCAGGGCCTTCAGCCACTGCAAACAAACTCCAGATGCATGTGCCACCTTGTGCATCTGGCTTATGTAAGTCCTGGGGAATCAAACCTGGGTCCTTTGGCTTTACAGGCAAACGCTTTAAGTGCTAAGCCATCCCTCCAGCCCAAGAAAATTATTTGTATAAAAAATGAAAACTTCATGGTTAAAGGAATGATTATCATATCAAAATTTTGTTTTGTTTTGTTTTTGTTTTTCAAGGTAGGGTCTCACTCTAGCCCAGGCTGACCTGGAATTCACTATGTAGGCTCAGGGTGGCCTCGAACTCACAGCGATCCTCCTACCTCTGCTTCCTGAGTGCTGGGATTAAAGGTGTGTGCCACCATGTCCGTCACTCTCTGTGTTTTTAAAAAATATTTATTGCCGTATGTGTGAGTGTGTGTGTGTGATGTATACACATCTATGTGCCTTGGTGGCATCCCATGAACTCACCTGTAATGACTGGAGCTGCACTGGGAGTCCAAGTCTATTACTGTTGCAGCCTTTCTTATTTGAGCTGAGTCACTTTCCCTGATATCAGAGCTTGTTGGGGTTTGTGGGGTTTTTTTTTGTTGTTGTTGTTGTTTGCTTTTGTTTTTTTGGTGTCTTTTTTGTTTTGTTTTGTTTTGTTTTTTGTTTTAAAAAAAAAACTGGCATTTCCCTAGTCACTTTGCTCCCTTTGATCCCTTTTTTTTTTTTTTTTTGGTCTGGACTGGGGCTATAGGCTCACGTGGCCAATCCCAGCTGTTCACATGGGATTTGGAGATCCGAACTTTGGCAGTTTCAGGCACCCCCTGGGCCCTAATGCTTACCCAGGAAGTGCACTTAACTGCCAGGCCACCTCTCCAACCCCCATTTCTTAAGTTTTTGTTTGTTTGTTTTGGTTTGGTTTTTCAAGGTCTCACTCTAGCTCAGGCTGACCTGGAATTCACTATGTAATCTCAGGGTGGCCTCGAACTCACGACGATCCTCCTACCTCTCTGCCTCCCTAGTGCTGGTATTAAAGGTGTACACCACCACTCCTGCCTTATCTCTTAAGTTTTTGAGAGGAGATCTTGTTACATGATCCAGGTTTATAACTGCCTTAAGCTCCCAAACTTCTGGGATTACAGGCATGCAGCACGATACTGCACATTCTCGCAGTGTTAATTCAACTATGTGGTTGAAATCCATGCACATCGTTACTGAGTGTGTCGTCTCGTGCTTCTCCCTGCTGCACAGGGCTCCGTGGACTGCACTGGCCACATTTCATCTTCAAACTCATCTGGGCACGGACACCCAGGCTGCGTCAGATGTCTTCACCCGGTCAGCAATACAACAGTATCCTTGAAAGCACCCCTTCACAGGCCCATGCACGAATTCTTTGGGATGCTTGTACAAAGAAGAAGGAGGGCTACACATAAGATTTGTTAAAGTGGGGCTGGAGAGATGGCTTAGCGGTTAAGATGCTTGCCTGCAAAGCCAAAGGACCCAGGTTCAGGTTGCCAGGACCCACATAAAGCCAGATGCACATGCATCTGCAGTTTCTTTGCAGCGGCTGGAGGCCCTGGCACACCCATTCCCTCTATCTGCCTCTTTCTCTCTCAAATAAATAGATAAAAATTAAAATATTTTAAAAAATAAAAGATTTGGACTGGAGAAATGGCTTAGCGGTTAAGGCATTTGCCTGCAAAGCCAAAGGGCCAAAGGACCCTGGTTCGATTCCCCAGGACCCACGTAAGCCAGATGCACAAGGGGGCACATGCGTCTGGTGTTAGTTTGCAGTGGCTGGAGGCCCTGGCACGCTCATATCTCTCTCTCTCTCTCTCTCTCTCTCTCTCAAGTAAATAAAAATTAAATTTAATTTAATTAAAAAAAAAAACCTGGAGTACTGGAGTGGTGGCGCACCTCTTTAATCCCAGCACTCAGGAGGCAGAGGTAGGAGAATTGTGCTGTGAGTTCAAGGCCACCCTGAGACTACATAGTGAATTCCACGTCAGCCTGGACTAGAGTGAGACTCTACCTCGAAAAACAAAACCAAAACAAAAGATTTATTAAACTGAGCACCAGTGTGCTGACCTCTGAGTGTGCCAGGCTATGTTTCTACCAACAGGGCAAGAGGCTTTCGACAGATGTTCCCAGATCTCCAACATTTATTCAGCTAATTTTTTTTTTTTTTTTTTTTGCCAGTCTTTCAATATACAGTAATGACCTCATTGTTTTGATCGCCATGGAGTGAGTCTTACAGGAAAGTACACTATATTAGGTTACTAGGATGGCTAAGCAAAGAACCACAAGCTGGGCGGCTTCAAGCAACAGAAATTGACTCTCTCGCACTTCTGGAGGCTGGACTGTGTTCTCTGGTGGCTGTGGAGGAGAATCCTCAGCCTTTCCTAACTTTTGAGTTCGCCAGCAAGCCTTGGGTGGTGTTTGATTCAGGTGTCCCCCATAAACTTAAGTGTTATGAATGCTAGGTTCCCAGCTGATGGAGATTTGGGAATTAACGCCTCCCAGAGGGAGTGTATTGTTGGGGGCGGGCTTATGGGTATTATAGCCAGTTTCCCCTTGCCAGTGTTTGGCACACTCTCCTGTTCCTTTTGCCCACCTGATGTTGGCCAGGGGGTGATGTCCACCCTCTGCTCATGCCATCGTTTTCCCCTGCCATCGTGGAGCTTCCCCTAGAGTCTATAAACCAAAATAAACCTCTTTTTCCTCACGAGCTGCTCTTGGTTAGGTGATTTCTACCAGCAAAGCGAACCTGACTGTAACACTTTGGTATCCCTTGATTTATGCATGTCTCATTCAGTCATAGGGCCATCTTCCTCCTAAGTGTCTTCACCTGGTCTTTTTCTGTGCATGTCTGTCTTGTCCTAATTGCCTTCATTGATTTTTTTTTTTTTTCAATTTTGAAGTAGGGTCTCAAATAGCTCAGGCTGACCTGGAATTCACTGTGTAGTCTCAGGGTGGCCTTGAACTCACTACAATCCTCCTACCTTAGCCTCCCTAGTGCTGGGATTAAAGGCATGCACCACCACATCCAGCGCACACCTTTAATCCCAGCACTCAGGAGGCAGAGGTAGGAGGATCACCGTGAGTTCGAGGCCACCCTGAGACTTCATAGTGAATTCCAGGTCAGCCTGAGCTAGAGTGTGCACCCTACCTCGAAAAACCAAAAAAAAAAAAAAAGAAGGAAAAAAATCCCTAGGACTGGGCTGGAGAGATGGCTTAGTGATTAAGGCACTTGCCTGCAAAGCCTAAGGACCCATGTCTCCAGATCCCACATAAACCAGGCGCACAAAGGTGAGGCAAGCACAAGGTCACATATGCACACTAGGTGGCGCAAGCGTCTGTAGTTTGATTGCAGTGGCTGGAGGCCTTGACGTGCCAATTCTCTCTCTCTCTCTCTCTTGTCTTTTGCTCTCTCTAAAATAATAATAGTAATAATTTTTTTAATCTAGGGCTGGCAGGCTGGATCCAGAACTCTGACTAGAGCTCAGTATAAGGACAACTGGAGGGTGTCTTCTCATTAATGTCTCCTATGCAAGAATGGCTTGAAGCCGAGCATGGTGGCACACGCCTTTAATCCCAGCACTCAGGAGGCAGAGGTAGGAGGATCACTAGGAGTTCAAGGCCACCCTGAGACTACATAGTGAATTCCAGGTCAGCCTGGGCTAGAGTGAGACCCTACCTCGAAAAACAAAAAACAAAAAAAAAAAGAATGGCTCTGAGACAACAGGAAGTCCTAAATGGCACATTGACAGCAAACTTCAGCAACAAGAAAGTCATTTTACCGTTAGATTACAGGCTGGAGAGATGGCTCAGCAAATGAATGTGCTTGCTTACAAAGTCTCTGGTCCTGGTTCAATTCTCCACTACCTGTGTAAAGCTAGACACACAAAATGGCACATGCCTGGTGCACCCATATTCATTCTCTCCCTCTTTCTCTCAAGTAAACAAATATATTTTCAAAAAGGTGGATTATACCAATTTCTAAATTGTGAACTAATGGCCTGCATTTTAATTTTTCAAAATCAATTCATTTGCTTGGTTTTTTTTTATTGCCGTAATATTATTCTATGCTCAACATAAGGATTTGTAGTGACAAAAAGCCCTAGTGTGTCCATTCTTTCTCTCTCTGCTTGCAAATAAATACAAATTGCCAGGTGTGGTGGTGCACACCTTTAATCCCAGCACTCAGGAGGCTAAGGTAGGAGAATCGCTGTGAGTTTGAGGTCAGTCTGAAACAGCATAGTGAATTGCAGGTCAGCCTGGGTTGGAGCAAGACCCTACCTCAAAAAACAAACAAACAGCTGGGCATGGTCGCACACGCCTTTAATTCTAGCACTTGGGAAGCAGAGGTAGGAGGATCCCTATGAGTTTGAGGCCACCCTGAGACTACATAGTGAATTCCAAGTCAGCCTGGGCTAGAGTGAGACCTTACCTCGAAAAGCCAAAAAAAAAAAAAAAAAAAAAAAAAAAGGTAAGTAAATGAATAATTAATTAATTAATTTAGGAAGTAAAACAAAACAAAGATAGAGATAGATACTATAGATAAAGATCTACAGCCTTGTGGCTATTTCAGAATTTGGAGAACTTTTCCTAGAAGTTGCCCATGATAATAATATTAGATTTTTTTTTTTTCCCTGTGACTCATTGTGAAAAGTCTTTCCATTCCTTGGGGAAATTCCACTGTATTATTTTTGTCCTTTAGGGATATTTTAGTTTGAGTTGTGTTTAGTTTTTATTCGACAGAAAATTTCAATGCAGGCCAGGCATGGTCACACACGCCTTTAAACCCAGCACTCGGGAGGCAGAGGTAGGAGGATCACCATGAGTTCAAGGCCACTCTGAGACTACATAGTGAATTCCAGGACAGCCTGAGCTAGAGTGAAACCCTACCTTGAAAAACCAAAAGAAAAAAAAAAAAAAGAAAATTTCAATGCAAAGACTACTTGTGTAGCTCTTCAAGATTTTCAGGAAAAAGTTGAGTAAGACAGATAGCTTTAGTATTTGTTTGGGGACAGGGATGAAGAGGGAAAGGTTGAGATGAAGTGAAGAACTGTTGGGCTTCAGAGATGGCTCAGAAGTTAAAGGTATTTGCTAACAAAGCTTGCAGTCCTGGTTCGATTTTCCAGTGTCCACATAAAGCCAGATAGACGAGGTGGCGCATGCATCTAGGTGTCTGGAGTCGATTACAATGGCAGGAGGCTCCGGCATTCCCATTCCCTGCACCCCCTCTCTGCTTGAAAATAAATAAATAAGACATATATACATATTTATTTTATTTTATGTATTTACTTGAGAGGCAGAGAGAGAGAGAGAATAGGCATGCCAGGGCCTCCAGCCACTGCAAAGAAACTCCAGACACATGTGCCACCTTGTGCATCTGGCTTACGTGGGTCCTGGGGAGTCGAACCGAGATCCTATGGCTTTGTAGGCAAGCGCCTTAATCACTAAGCCATCCCTCCAGTTCCCGCCCCCCCTTGTTTTTTTAATGAAGAACTCTAGCTGGGCATGGCAGTGCACGCCTTTAATCCCAGCACTCTGTAGGCAGAGGTAGGAGGATTGCGGTGATTTTGAGGCCACCGTAAGAATACATAGTGAATTATTGCAGGTCAGCCTGAGTTAGAGTGAGACTCTACCTCAGGGGCGGGCGGGAGGAACAAAAAACTTCTAATTGACCAAAACAGAATAAAAATGCTTGCAAGTGAACCATTCACGGGCACAAAGAAGTGAAATGGAAAAGCAAGTGGTTCCACATTAATGAGGAAAATGGCATGCGGATTTGCAAAAATAGGCAGAAGCCCGAAATAAACCTGGGCAGGAATGGAGTTTGTCCCAAAGGCAGAGCAAGAAGTCCGTCTCTTGCGCACAGAGCAGCGAAGGCCATTAAAGGGAATTTTGGGAAGGGAGTGACATTGTCAGAATGGCAACAGAGGAAGTTGATTTTGGCAGCAGCCTTGGGAAGGGCTCGAGGAGGCTTCTCTCCAGAGAAGGCAAGTCTATACAACACACATAGAGGGAGTTGCAAAATTGGGAAAGACGGAGCATGCCAGAGTTGGCTGTCTCACACTGAGCTGACACCTTTCTCCTTCAAGTCCTCTGAATCAAATCCTGTTTTTCAGCTGTCTTTCCACCTCACTTGGAGCTCGACTTCCATGAAGACTTACTGAAATCCGTGCTAGCAAGAGTGATTTGAAACCAACAGTCTGCTTTCACCACCTGCGTTAACCCAATGTTGTGTCCCAACAAGACTCAGGCGTGTTTGTTCAACCATCTGGGCATTCCAGACTCAGGTCATAACCATTAATACCTTGAGCTTGAAGTGTTAAAATAAAACAGTCATTGTTCCAGATGCCATTATGTGTCATGAGTTTATATGGAGAGGTTGAGAGAGGGTTTAAAAAAAAAAAAAAAAACTCTTACTCAGTCTCTTTTAATAACAGTTAGCTTGTTGGGACATGAGCTTCAATTCTCTGAGTGGCCCTCCTTTGCCCTTTGTCTAGCACAGCTCACTGCTGGATAAACACTTAACAGCCTGTAAGTTTGCTCTCCCTTTTTGTATTTCAAAACTGTTGCTAATTTCATCTCCACTGAGCTGTATTTTAAAACTATACCTGGCGCTGGTGAGATGGGTTAGCGGTTAAGGCACTTGCCTGTGAAGCCTAAAGATCTAGGTTCAACTCCCCAGAACACACATAAGTCGGATGCACATGGTGGTGCATGTGTCTGGAGTTTATCTGCAGTGTCAGAAGGCCCTGGCATGGCCATTCTCTCTCTCTCTCTCATAAATAAATAATAAAATATTTTTAAAAACTATATCTGCCAGGTGTGGTGGCGCACGCCTTTAATCCCAGCCCTCGGGAGGCAGAGGTAGGAGGATCGCCCTGAGTTCAAGGGCCAGCCTGAGACTACATAGTGAATTCCAGGTCAGCCTGAGCTAGAGTGAAACTGTACTTCAAAAAACCAAAAAAATAAAAAAATAAAGCAGCTATATCTGGACAGAATGTTAATATGTGTTTGACAGCGATGCCTGAAATCAAGATTGCCACTGTCAGAAAGAAAATAATATATACAAACAATTTATTTCATAATGCTATTTTTGAACGTGGAATTTAAGGAGTTTAGCACATATCCATTATGAGACTCTTCCTTTGTCTTAGTAACTTGGGAACTTGAAGGACCGCCATTATCAATCACATTGGCCTTACTGGTGTCGAGCAGGATAAGTTAATGTCATCTCTAGGTTAATGCCTTTTTATCTCAAGAATTCCTAGGGGAAGCAGGCTACAGTAGAGCTGATTGAGCTAGCGGTGATGTGCCTGGTTGGACACCGAAGGAATTTTCCTAGGGAATGCGTTCTTAATGGCTAAATGTGATTATCTTTAGACACAGAAGGATTTAAGCAAAGGCCTGGTTAGGATCAGTCCTATCATACCCACCTACAGCAAGACGAAAGACAGAGAGAGCCAGGGGGCCAGCACTATACCGCCTGCCTCTCTTCTAGAAGGTGCTGAGAACACAGGCACAAAGTAGAGGCTGTAGAGAAAACTGAAGCTGGATGTGGTGGCACCTGCCTTTAGTTCCAGCAGTTGGGAGGCTGAGATGGAAGGATCACAGTAAACTAAAGGCCAGTCTGGAGCTACAGAGTGAGTTCCAGGTCAGCCTAGGCTAGAGTGAGACCCTGCGTTGAAAAACAACAACAAGGCATGTGCCACCCTGTCCATGTGGCTCTATGTGGGTACTGGGGAATTGAACTGGGGCCTTTAGGCTTTTGTAAGGAAGTGCCTAAACCCCTGAGCCATCTATCTAGCCCCATAAAATAACTAAAGAAAAAAAAAAAGAAAGAAAGAAAATGAAAAACAGGGTGGCTGCCTGAAAGCAAACTAACCAGGGGAAGATGACAATGAAAACAGGAAAACCAAGATCCATCGATAAGATAGCTGACTGCCCACCGTGAGACATGCCACCTCTACCATCTGCTGGGGTCAAGAGAAATGGCAGAGGAAGTGGTAATATGACTGCTGCTCTCACTGCTAGCCTGACAACCAGCTCCAGGGCGACGGTGACAGACATAGTGAGCAGTCAAACCCCATCAAGGCAGAAATCCAGAGGCTACAGAGAAGTCTGCACTAAACAGGCCTGCCATGGCTCAGGGAATATTGTGGAAGAGGGGGCAGGAAGAAAGATTGTAAGAGCCACAGAATGGGTAGGAGTACACTGAGGCATGCCCATCCCACACTCCCACCCCACAGGGATTGACTGAGGCCTTCATGACCCCACAATAAATACCATAACTCCACTGAGGAGGTCCCCCCCAGGGTAACAGGAGCAAGGGTGAGGGAATAAAAGATTATAATCTGTTACAATATATATTACCTTAAACTTGAAAAAAAAAGGGGGGGAAGATAGATGATAGATACATAGATAGATAGGCGGACAGATAGATGATAGACTGATAGATGTGATAGCTAGATAGCTAGATAGCTAGCTAGCTAGATAGATAGATAGATAGATAGAAGAGAGATTGAGAACAACCTTCCCTTAAGTGATCACTCGAGTTAAACCCTTTCAGCCAAGTCCCTCTCATGTACATAAGAGCAAGCAGACACCCGAGCCCGTGGTCATCACCACTCAGAGTTTGGAATATCCACTGGTGATCTGGGCCACGTCCCTCAACCTCACTCACGGAAACTCATCCACAGTGTCCCTTGGAGTCCGGGTCCGTTCCCCACTCAGTTCTCCCAAGCAGCAGCCTCATTTTCCCCACGCCCACTTACACAGGCCCCAGAGGTGATGTCCTTACTCCTCACTGCTGCTTTGATACATTGTTCATAGTTCCTCCCAAAAAGGAAAAGACCCCATGTGGTGGCGCACACCTGCAATTCTTAGCCTTTGAGAGGCTGGGACAGGAGGATCAAGGGCAGTCTGGGCTATGTATGTAAGATCCTGCCTCAAGAAACAAGCAAGCAAACAAAGAGCTAGGTGTAGTGGTGCATGTCATTAATCCCAGAATTTGGGAGGCTGAGGTAGGAGAATTGTTGTGAGTTCAAGACCAGTCTGAGACTACACAGTGAATTCCAGGTCAGCCTGGACTAGAGTGAGACCCTACCTCAAAAACAACAACAACAACAAAAAAAGAAATAATAATAATAATAAAAACAAGGGCTGGAGAGATGGCTTAGTGGTTAAGGAGCTTGCTGGCAAAGCCAAAGGACCCAGATTTGATTTCCCCAGTGCTCACATAAAGCCAGATGCACAAGGTGGCGCATGCATCCGGAGTGTGTTTGCAGTGGCTAAAGGCTCTGGTACACCCATTCTCTCTCTATCTGCCTCTTTCTCTCTAAAATAAAATAAAATAAAATAAAATAAAATAACGTAAAGTAAAGTAAAATAAAATAAAATATATAAAAAATAAAATAAAATAAAATAAAAACAAGAACAAAAATTTGAAAAGAAAACAAGTTACAAACAAACCCCTCAATTTCTTTCAGGCACATGTTGTATCAGGCTACTAGTCTTTCTGTTGTTTGGGGGACAGGGGATTGTACAGCACATGCTGGCTTCCTACATGCTATATAGTCGAGGTTGGCCTTGAACTCCTCATCCTCCTGCCTCCCTCCATCTCCCCAGTGCTGGGATTACAAGGCATGTGGCACCACACCCAGCTTTCCACCAGTCTTCTTTATTGGGGTGCTAAGTCTTGCTTACTTAGCAAAGATTGAAGCGGCTAGTCTTTGTCCCTTGAGACCACTGTGGAAGAGGTGGAAGGAAGAACAGCAGAGCCTAAGGAAGGGGAGGAGTGCTTTGGAACACTGTCTTCCAGTGACTTCACCATGGCCAAAGCTACCTACACAGGACAGGCATACTATGAGGCGGGGGGGAACAATGACATCAGCATAGAAGAGGAACTAGTTGAAAAGAAAGGGTTTAGTGGAGGGGGGATAAGGGAAGGAGAGATGGAGGAGGACGGTTGGAGGGAATTATGATGAGGATACATCGTATGTATGAGTGGAGGCTGTCAATTAAAAGGTATAAAAGGGGGGGCAGGCTGAAAAGATTGCTCCGCAGTTAAAAGGCATTTTCTTGCAAAGCCTGACAGCCTGGGTTTGATTCCCTGGTACCTACTTAAAGCCAGATGCACAAAGTGGTACATGCATCTAGAGTTCATTTACAGTGGCAGGAGACCCTAGCGTTCCCATACTCAGTCTCTTTCTGTCTGTCTCTTTGTCTCTCTCAAATAAATAAATAAAAACATTTTTAAAAAGAATATGTATGAAAAAATTGTTCCTAAGCACCTTATACTCTTAATTCCTTAACCTCATTTCCAACATTATTTTCTTTTACTCCATTTCAGTAAAATACGTTCATGGTAAGCCTTAGAAACTCATTATGACCATATTAACTACTTTACCTCCCAAAACCATTTTTGGAATTCTACACTCTTGTTTTGTTATTATTATTATTATTATTTTACTGTTTTTTTTTTTTTTTTTTTCAAAATAGGGTCTTGCTCTAGCCCAGGCTGTCCTGGAATTCACTCTAGCCTCAGGGTGGCCTCAAACTCTTCCTCCCAAGTGCTGAGATTAAAGACGTGCACCACCACTCCCAGCCAAATTCTACACTCTTAATATTTTACTTATTTATTAATTTATTTATTTGAGAGAGGGATAGAGAGAGAGAGAGAAAGAGGCAGGTAGAGAAAGAGAATGGCCTCACCAGAGCCTCCAACCACTGCAAACAAACTCCAGACGCGTGTGCCACCCTGTGCGCCTGGCTTATGTGGATACTGAGGAATCAAACCTGGATCCTTAGGCTTCACAAGCAAGCGTCTTAACTGCTAAGCCATCTCTCCAGCCCCAAATTCTACACTCTTTTTTTTTTTTTTTTTTTTTTTTTTTGGTTTTTCAAGGTAGGGTCTCACTCTAGCCCAGGCTGACCTGGAATTCACTATGGAGTCTCAGGGTGGCCTCGAACTCACAGCGATCCTCCTACCTCTGCCTCCCGAGTGCTGGGATTAAAGGCGTACGCCTCCACGCCGGGCTCCAAATTCTACACTCTTGATAAGTCATCTCTTCTCTTTGTAGCACCACTGTCATCACCACCATCGCCGCCTTCATCCAAGCTCTTTGGAGCAGCCAGTCCACAGACACCCTCCCCATCCCCCCAACTTCTTCATTTCCTCTTTTCCCACTTGTTACTTTGCCAGTTCTCCTTATGGGCCTTCCTGTCATCCGCACTCCTTTGTACTCACCTTAACTGCCCTGCCCTTCTCACTTTTCACTTTATTCATTAGAGAAATCGGACGCTGGATGAAATTTAATTCCCCATTCGCCTCCCGGTAGCACTGAGCAATTGAACATTACTGAAGGATAATAGCAGCTATGCTGACCTGGCTCTACTTCAAAAAATGTTCTAACCGCAAATTTCAAATCGGTGCTTAAACTCTTCAACAATCTTGCTACAGTTACCGCTCTTTCCCACTCTCTTAGCTAATCGTCTGTGGAGCTGTCTTCAAACTCAACCATCTCTCCCCCACTTCCCACTTTTAGGTAGTGACCTCCCCTCTGACTTGAGAAAACAGAGGGAACTGGAAGAAAACCAACTTATTTTTCCCTCACTAAATCTACCAGTCTACTAGCCTCTTAGCATCTGCAGCTGCATACTTCTTGTTACCTTGCCTACGTCATCAGTATATTTCTCTGAAGCTAACGTTGCCACAATTGGTTCCGTCCTTTAGGCTGATCAACTATAACCACCCAGCAGCAGCCCTTGTATCTGCAGGGTTTCATTTTCTTCTTGACCATTCTTCCTAGCATGCAGCAGGATATAAATGCTCTATGGTGTCCTTCCATGACTTGCCTTGTTTTTTACTTCAGCTTGCTGTTAACAGTACATTGAAATGTCTTTTATGGGGGCCTGAGAGATGGCTTAATGGTTAGGGCGTTTGCCTGCAAAGCCAAAGGACTTCATTTCGATTACCCAGGACCCACGAAAGCCAGATGTTGCAGTGGCTCAAGGCCCTGACACACACATTCTCTCTCTCCCTCCCTCCCTTCCTCTCTCTGCCTCTCTCTCAAATAAATAAATGAAAATAAAAACTTGCTGGGCGTGGTGGCACATGCCTTTAATCCCAGCACTTGGGAGGCAGAGGTAGGAGGATCGCCATGAGTTCGAGGCCACCCTGAGAGTACATAGTGAATTCCAGGTCAGCCTGGGCTAGAGTGAGACCCTACCTTGAAAAACAACAAAAAATAAAAAAATAAAAAACTTTTTAAAATGCCTGTTATGGGGGGCTGGAGAGATGTCATTCATCATAGCAAAGCCCTACAGTGGTTTCCTATTGCATTAAGAACACAAACCTGAGGGGCTTGAGAGATGACTCAGTGGTTACAGGTACTTGCTTATACAACCTACTGACCCATGTTCAATTTCCCAGCACCCTCATAAAGTCAGGTATAAAAAGTGACACAAGTACCTGGCATTCATTGGTAGAGGCAAAGAGATTCTGGCATGCACAAACATACACAGATACACTTGCAAATAAATAAATTAAAATATCTTTTTAAAAAATTAGGTGTAGTGACTCACTTTTAAAAAAATATTTTGTTTCATTATTGATTTGAGAGAGAGAGAAAGAAGAAGAGGAAGAGGCACAGAGAAAGAGAGAATGGGCACGCCAAGGCCTCTAGCCACTGCAAACGAACTCCAGACACATGCACCCCCTGTGCATCTGGCTTATGTGGTCCTGGGGAATTGAACCTGGGTCCTCAGGCTTCACAGGAAAACACCTTAACCGCTAAGCCATTACCCCAGCCCCATGACTCACACTTTTAAGCCCAGCATTCAGGAGACTAAGGAAGGAGGATCACTGTGAGTTCAAAGCCAGCCTGGGCTACAGAATGAGTTCCAGGTCTGCCTGGGCTAAAGCGAGATGCTGCTTCAAACAAACAAAAAAAAAACGAACAAAAAGAATCAAAACCTGGGCTGGAGAGATGGCTTAGCGATTAAGGTACATGCCTGCAAAGCCTAAGGACCCAGGTTTGATTCTCCAGGTCCCACGTAAGCCAGATGCACAAGGTGGCACATCCATCTGGAGTTCGTTTGCAGTGGCTGGAGGTCCTGATATGCCCATTCTCTCTCCTTTTTCTCTCTCTCCCTCTCTGTCTCAAATTAAAAAAAAAAAAGTCTATTATAGCTGCTTCCATATTGTCACCTCACATTTTCAACCCAACTCACTTCAATTCCAGCATTCAGAGTGTCATCTGATTCCAGGTGCTATCGTGGCCTTGAAGTCAATCCCCAACACTAAACAAGAGAATTAATTAAAAGTAAACAGAAAGCCTGGCATGGTGGTGCACGCCTTTAATCCCAGCACTTGGGAGGCAGAGGTAGGAGGATCACTGTGAGTTCGAGGCCACCCTGAGACTACATAGTGAATTCCAGGTCAGCCTGGACTAGAGTGAGACCCTACCTCAAAAAATAAATAAATAAACAAACAAACAGAAAGGCTGGAGAGATGGCTTAGTGGTTAAGGCACTTGCCTGCAAAGACAAAGGTTCAATTCCCAAGTACCCATGTAAGCCAGATGCACAAGGGGATGCATGCATCTGGAGTTCATTTGTAGTGGCTGAAGGCCCTGGTGCACCCATTCTCTCTCTCTCTGCATCTCTCAAATAAGTAAAATTAACAAAAATTTAAAAACTACATAAACAGAAAACTCACAAGTTCTTGTGAAAGAGAACCTAATCGATCCTACCTAAATTAGAAGGCCAGCCCTCACCCATTTCTCTGTAAACAGTGGTGTAAGGTCACAATATAAAAACCAAGATACCAGAGGTCCTTGCTTGCTATACAAGCTTGAGGACCCAAGCTTGAATCCCCAGCACCTATGCTAAATACCAGGTATGGGGGGGGGGGGCCGGAGAGATGGCTTAGTGATTAAGCGCTTGCCTGTGAAGCCTAAGGACCCGGTTTGAGGCTTGATTCCCCAGGACCCATGCTAGCCAGATGCACAAGGGGCGCATGCATCTGGAGTTCATTTGCAGTGGCTGGAGGCCCTGATGCATCCATTCTCTCTCTCTCTCTCTCTGTCTCCCTCTCCCTGTTTCTCTCTCTTTCTGTCCCTCTCAGCTCTCAAATAAATAAAAATAAAACAAAAAAACTTTTAAAAAATACCAGGTATGGTAGTGTAATGCACATCTATAATCCCAGTGGCTAAGGAGGCAGAGACAGAAAGACCCCCAGGGTTTGCTGGGTAGCTAGTCTAACCTAATCAGTGAGTTCCAAATTCAGTGAGAGATGCATCTTTATAAAAGTATGGAATGAGGGCTGGTCGTGGAGGTGCACGTCTTTAATCCCAGCACCCAGATGGCAGTGGTCCAGGCCACCCTGAGACTACATAGTGAATTTCAAGTCAGCCTGGGCTAGAGTGAGACCCTACCTTGAAAAAACAAAACAAAACAAATTAAATAAAAAAAATGAAAGTGGGGCTGTAGAGGTGGCTTAGCAGCTAGGGCATTTGCCTGCAAAGCCAAAGGACCCAGGTTTAATTTCCCAGGACCCATGTAAACCAGATGCACAAGGGGTACATGTGTCTGAGGTTCATTTGCAATGGCTAGAGGCCCTAGCATACCCATTCTCTCTCTATCTGTCTCTCTTCTCTCTGTCTCTCTCTGCTTGCAAATAAATAAATTAAATTAAATAACAAAAATATTTTTTAAATAAAAATATTTTTAAAATGAAAGTGTGGAATGAAAATATGGTAGTTTGAATGTATATCCCCCAATAGACTCAGGTGTTTTAAATATATTTTATTTATTTATTTATTTGATACAGAGAGAGAGAGAGAGAGAGAGAGAGAGAGAGAGAGAATGGGCGCACCAACGCCTTCAGCCACTGTAAACAAACTCCAGATGCATGTGCCAATTTGTGCATCTGGCTTACGTGGGTCCTGGAGAATCAAACCAGGGAACCTTTGGCTTTGCAGGCAAGTGCCTTAACCGCTAAGCCATCTCTCTAGCCCCAGACTCAGGTGTTTTAGAAAAGCCTGTCTCAAGCCGGGCATGGTGGCTTAATTCCAGCACTTGGGAGGCAGAGGTAGGACGATTGCCATGAGTTCAACCTGGGCTAGAGTGAGACCCTACCTTGAAAAAAAAACCAAAAAAACAAATTGTCTCCAGCTGCCTGGCTAGAGAGGTGTCACTGGGGGCAGATCTTGGAGTCCAACCCCCCAAGGCGTCACTGGGGGCAGATCTGACTCCAGGCCAAAGATATGCAGAGCAGTCTGAGCTCTGCTGGGGTCCCTGCGGTTCCGCAGTCTGCTTTTGCCCGCCGGTGGCGCTGGCTCTTCGGTGGCGTCCCTCTGCTTGGATTTATGAATGGGAGCCAGCTTCTTCCGCCACTGACGGAACTTCCCTTGGATCTCTGTAAGCTGAAATAAACCCTTTCTCCCATACACTGTGTCTGTTTGGAAGTTCATCCCGGCAACGTGGGAGGTGACTACAACAGAGAGTATGAATGAATAGAAAGTAAAAATTCCAAGGTAGCAATCAGCAACCTCTCTTGATAGAAATTCAACTGTTTCATGCAGTAAGGGATGACTGTTCTGTTTAGAAATCCCGGTGGGAAGTTTCCCAGTGGTGCAGTTTATAATTGTCTTATTCATCCCTGAGGGTCTCAGCCTTAACCTTACAAGTATGAAACCCAATTCTGTCACCATGGTCACTAAAGAGAGATCCACTTCTTAGCATTGGTCTGATGTAACTGGAATTCATAATAATAGTGTAGGGAGCCAAAGTGCCAATTTATTGGGCTTTGAATCCCTTAATTTTTTCACCTGTAAAATGGATCTAATAATAGTCTCTACTTGTAGAAGATACCTTTGGGGATGTCTTCAGGGCCACATGGGTTCACATCTTCTAAGAGTAACCACTTTTCTTAGCTCTCTGCATCTCTCCTGTAAATGTAGAGCCTCTGGTGTCCTTGTTTTTATATTGTGACCTGGTACTACTGTGTGTAGGGCAATGAGTGGGAGCTAGTCTCCCACTTCAGGTAGGATCAATCAGGTTCTCTTTCATAGGAATTTGGGATTTATCACTTTATTTATTTATTTATTTATTTATTTATTTATTTTGAGGTAGGGTTTCGCTGTAGCCCAGGCTGACCTGGAATTTACTCTGTAGTTTCAGGGTGGCCTCAAACTCATAGTAATCCTCCTACCTCTGCCTCCCAAGAGCTGGGATATATGCATGTGCCACTACACCCAGCTTGATTTATCTCTTTTTTTTAATTTTAATTTTTATTTATTTATTTGAGAGAGAGAGAGAGAGATACAGAAATAGGCAGGTAGAGAGAGAGAGAGAGAATAGGCATGCCTGGTCCTCCAGCCATTGCAAACGAATTCCAGATGTGTGCACCCCCTTGTGCTTCTGGCTTACGTGGGTCCTTGAGAGTAGAACCTGGGTCCTTTGGCTTTGCAGGCCAACGCCTTAACAGCTAAGCCACCTCTCCAGCCTAATTTATTACTATTAATTAATTAATTTTATTTTTCAGTGTTGGGGATTGATCCCAAGGCTTCATGCATAATATCAAGTGCTCCTACCACTGAGCTACATTCCAAGACCAGAATTTGAAATTTAGATCCAACAATTCAATCCAGTTTGGTCTATTTGATTGAAACAAACAAACAAACAATGAACTTGGGGCTAGAGATTGTACAGTCATGATGTCTGTCCATGAGCCACCATAGTTGAGGCTGAGTCCACAGAAAAGGGGGGAGGTCAATAAAACAGACTAGTCCAGAAACACAGAGACTGTGACCACAGAACGAAAGCAACAGCCTGGGACAGCACCTGCCACCCAGCCTGTCCCAGGTCATTTCAGAGGCTCATCAGTTTTGCCCTTTATCGAAATATCCCTGTCTCCTCTCAGAGAGTGTCCCTTTTTGTCTTTCTGCCATTTGCAACAGAACAACCTTGGCCAATGCAGCAGTATGTGGTGTATTTAAGAAGTGAGTTAGGGGCCCGGAGAGATGGCTTAGCGGTTAAGGCGTTTGCCTGCAAAGCCAAAGGATCCCGGTTCGATTCTCCAGGACCCATGTAAGCCAGATGCACAAGGTGGCGCATGCATCTGGAATTCATTTGCAGTGGCTGGAGGCCCTGGCATGCCCATTCTCTCTCTTTCTCTCTCTCTCTCAAATAAATAAATAAAATAAATTAAAAATAAGAAGCTGGGCGTGGTGGCGCACGCCTTTAATCCCAGCACTAGACAGGCAGAAGTAGGAGGACTGCCATGAGTTCGAGGCCACCCTGAAACTACATAGTGAATTCCAGGTCAGTCTAAGTTAGAGTAAGACCCTACCTTGAAGACCAAAAACAAAAGAAAGAAAAGAAGAAGAAGAAAAAGAGGAGTTAGCACATGTATTCCTGGGACTGGCAGATCAACACCTTCAATCAAAGCATCCTAAGGGTCCCCGAAGAGCTTGGATGAAGTTGCCCATCAGTACACTGCGATTCTTCTATCTCTCAGTCTAGGTGGTTAACCAGCTCCATTTTAATGAACTTTCTTTTTTAAAAAGTATTTATTTGCAAACAGAGAGAGATAGAGAGAAGAGAGAGGATGAGTGAGGAGCACCAGGGGCAAATAAACTACATCTGGCTTTATGTGGGTACTGGGGAATCAAACCCAGGTTGTTAAGCTTTGCAGGCAAATGCACCAAGCTATTTCTCCAGCCCATGATGGACATTCTTATCTTCCTTCTCAGACATGTGGGAAGACCTGGAATGAAACTGGGAAGACACTTCATCTCTTTTTTTTTTTTTTAATCTTAATTTATTTATTTGCAAGCAGAGAGAGAGATAGAGAGAGAAGAGAGACAGACAGACAGAGAATGGGTACATCAGGGCCTCTAGCCACTGCAAACGAACTCCAGATGCATGTGCCCCTTGTGCATCTGGCTTACATGGGTCCTGGGGAATCGAACCTGGGTCCTTTGGCTTCGCAGGCAAACGCCTTAACCGCTAAGCCATCTCTCCAGCCCCACTTTGTCTCTTTATAGTGACTTTGGATTTCTCTTCTCTCATTCCTTCTGCGTTGGTTTTTACAACGAATTCTAAAATGACCTTTGGACCTCTCTCATTTCCTTAATCCTTGAGGACACTTCCATGGCTTCCCTATGTCATAAATAGTTGATGTCCCACTTAGCCTGTCCGTTCGCAGTACTGAATAAGCCCAGAGGACTCTATGCCTCATTGTCTCCTTCCTAGGCTTCATTTATAGGTTTGTAGGGCCATTCATAGGATCAAAGCAGACTTAAAAAAAAAAATAGTTTATTTTATTTTATTTACTTGAAAGAGAAAGAGGCAGATGGTGGAGGCGGGGGGTCGGGGGCAGAGAGAAAGAGAGAGAATGGGTGCACCAGGGCCCTCAGCGGTTGCAAACATCTGGCTTACATGGGTCCTGGGGAATCAAACGTGGGTCCTTTGGCTTTGAAGGCAAGCACCTTAACCACTGAGCCATCTCTACAGCCCAAAGCAGACTTTTCTATCTCCCCAGATGCTGTGAGTACCATCATGGTTAAGTGTTACTCTCATACTCTCTCAAATTTTCCATTAACCTTCTTGAACCCCACTCTTCTGAGAACTTTCTCTCGAGGCACAAGGTCAACGTAGAAGTCTGGGGAATAGTATATGGAACAATTTGAATAAAATGGGCTGGAGAGATGGCTCGGCACTTATAGGCGCTTGCTTGCAAAGCATAATGGCTGGGATTCAATACCCTACTATCCACATACAGCCAGATGCACAAAGTAGCACATGTGTCTGGATTTTGTTTGTAGTGACAGGAGCCTTGCTGCACCCATACTCACTCCCTCTGTGTCTGTCTGTCTCTCTCTCTGTCAAATAAATAAATAAAAATATTTTAAAAATAAAATAAGCCGGGCATGGTGGCACGCGCCTTTAATCCCAGCACTCGGGAGGCAGAGGTAGGAGGATCGCCATGAGTTCAAGGCCACCCTGAGAGTACATAGTGAATTCCAGGTCAGCCTGAGCTAGAGTGAAACCCCACCTCAAAAAACAAAACAAAACAAAATTAATTAATTAATTAATTAATTAATTTAATTAGAGCAGACCCTTGAGAGGCAGAGTTAGGAGGTGTGCTGTGAGTCTGAGGCCAGCCTGGGCTACAGAATGAGTTCCAGGTCAGCCTGGGCTAGAGTAAAGCCCTACCACAAAAAATCAGAGCCGGGCATGGTGAAGCACACCTTTAATCCCAGCAGTCATGAGTTCAAGGCCACCCTGAGACTATATAGTGAATTTCAGGTCAGCCTGAGCTAGAGTGAGACCCTACCTCAAAAAATGGAAAAAAAAAAGAAATCAAACAAACAAACAGAAGCCCAAGCATGGTGGCATACTCTTTTAATCCCAGTACTGGAGAAGCAGGTAGGAGAATCGCTGTGAGTTCCAGGTCAGCCTGAGCTAGAGTGAAACCCTACGTCAAACAAACAAACACAAATAAATAAGTAAATAGGGCTGGAGAGATGGCTCAGTGGTTAAGACACTTTCCTACAAACTCTAACAACTGGGGACCCATTTTCCAGTACCCATGTAAAGCCAGATGCACAGTGGAACATGCATATCTGGAGTTCATTTGCAGTGGCTGGAGGCCCTGGCACACCATTCTCTCTCTTTCTCTCTCTGCTTACAAATAAATCAATTTATATATTTATATAAATTATATTTATTTTTATATAAATTATATTATTATTATATTATTAATTATATAAATTAATATATATTAAATTTATATATAAATAAATTATACATAAATATATAAGCAAACAAGCAGAAAATCGTGGGAGATCATGCTGGAAAAATAGGTTGGGGTCAGCTATGTAATCGCCACTAAAAACAACACAACAGCCCAGATTCTCTGATGTTGGAAGACTCTTCGTAATAGGAGGGAGAGATTAATTTGAAGTTCAGACACTTGTCCCCCTATAAGAGTTCGGTTTCTGCCTTCACTATGTTGGCCACAAAGAGTCACGGCCTCCCTGTTGGCACTGCCACTTATGTGACATTCACTTGCTACTGTGACCATTTTCCTTGCTTAAAAAAAAAAAAAAAAAAAAAAAAGAGCAAAACCCTGGAAGTTCTTGAGTCATAAGTTCTCCAATGTGAAGGACACTTTTGATGTCAATACCATTTTAGAGGCTAGAACAAATTGTTTTCTTACTTGCATGGAAATTACCAGGCTGACATCGTACAGGCTAAAAATGTTCCCCTGGCAGGACTTCTATAAATAGATCCAAAATACTAAATTGTGTTGAGTGGGATTTCTCAACAGCCATTAGATGTCTACGTATGGTTGTAAAGTTGGTCTATGGAAAATGTGACCTGTTGAAGTGAAGTACTGAGATATCCAAAGTTAACATTTTTTCAGGGGGTGGGGGGAGGAAAGAAAACCCTTACAGATAAAGATTCACTTGTTCTAACCTGGAATTCACTATGCAGCCTCAGGGTGGCCTCGAACTCTTGGCGAATCTCTACCTCTGCATGCCGAGTGCTGGGATTAAAGGTGTGCGCCACCACACCCGGCAAGATTCACTTATTTTACCAACCAAATAAAAGAGCAGTAAGTCCCTAAAGGCAAGGTATCTTTGAAGGACAATTGGGAACATTGTTTAGTTGTGATAGTTTTTCTTTTTTTCTATGTGAAAGGATAGTTTACTGTAAGAGGATGTCACGTCAGTGAGTTTATGAAATATTTACTATGATGGTACTCTTATATGTAGCAGATAAACAATTTTTTAATGTGGCGAACATCTAGAAAATGATAAGTCAATTACATGTTGTTTTATTACTTGAGCCTGAGCCTCTCCTCTAATATTAGAGTAGATACTATACTACTAAGGTTTATCATTTTCGTGATTAATATATGGGACACACATGGTTCCAGTGTCAATTATCCACACACTAAAATCCAAGCCAGATTTACACTTTCATTAAAAGACTAAAACTGAAGCCGGGCGTGGTGGCGCATGCCTTTAATCCCAGCACTCGGGAAGCAGAAGTAAGAGGATTGCTGTGAGTTCGAGGCCACCATGAGACTACATGACTACATAGTGAATTCCAGGTCAGCCTGGGCTAGAATGAGACCCTACCTTGAAAAACCAAAAAATAAAATAAAAAATAAAAATAAAAAAATAAATGAGAGAGAGAAAGAGAGACTAAAACTGGGCTGGAGAGATGGCTTAGCAGTTAAGGCACTTGCCTGAGAAGCCCAAGGACCCAGGTTCCTCTCCCCCAGAACCCACGTAAGCCAAATGCACAAAGCGGCACACGCATCTGGAGTTCATTTGCAGAGGCTGGAGGCCCTGGTGTGCCTATTCTCTCTGTCTGTCTCTCTTCTATCTCTCTCTGGCTTGCAAATAAATAAAAAAGAGACCAAGGCATTCAGGCTGAGTGGCAAGCAATCTCCCCACTGAGTCACCTTCCTGCCCTTACATTAAGGTTACTATTTGAATATTATGAAGAAAAATATGAGTAATGTTCAACAGATGAATCTATTATTAACAATTTTGAGATAGTCATGGCAAAGTTATTTTGGGGTGCTTTTTTTTTGCAAAGTTGTTTTTAAGAATATCTAAATCAAATTTATTGGCAAAATTCTCTTTTCTGTTTTGCCATAGTGATCTCAAAATTATCATGTTTTGTATGGGTGAGAGTCTGCCATGGCACAAGTGTGGAGAGCTGAGGACAACCATAGGTCATTCGTCTTCTCAGTCCACCATGTCTAAGACGAGGTCTCTCTTGTGGTTGGTTTGTGGCTGCCTATGGATCATTCTAGAGCTTCCAGATTCTCCTGGATCCACTTCCCATTGTTGTGGGTACCTTGGAACTACAGATGTGGGCTGGAGAGATGGCTTAGGGGTTAAGATGTTTGCTTGTGAAGCCTAAGGTTCGATTCCCCAGGACCCATGTAAGCCAGATGCATAAGGTGGCACATGTGTCTGGAGTTTGTCTACAGTGGCTAGAGGCCCAGGCATGCCCATTCTCTCTCTCTCAAATATGTGTGTGTGTGTGTGTGTTAAAAAAGGAATCACAGCACATGCTCCACCCTTGCATCTGGCTCTTTGTGGGTAATGATGAATGCCACTCGGGCTGGCAAGCTTGCAAGGAAAAACCTTTGAACACTGGACCATCTCCCTGGCCCCTATTAATATTATTTTGAAGGCCTGTAATGCCTCTAGCTATAATGAATTATGACATGTTCACCAAAACCTTTTTCCTTATGTTGAAAAATGTAATTTTACTTTGAGCTAGATATATAAATAGATGGAATCTAAAATAGAACCTAAAAATGTCACCCATTAGAATTTTATTAACATTCCTATTTATCAGGAACATGCAATGGAGCTTCTCTTAAAATATATACATGCATGAACATGTCTTTTTTTGATGTTATTCATTTTTATTTATTTGAGAGTGACAGAGAGAAAAAGAGGCAGAGAGAGAGAGAGAGAGAGAGAGAGAGAGAGAGAATGGGCGCGCCAGGGCCTCCAGCCACTGCAAACGAACTCCAGACGCGTGCGCACCCTTGTGCATCTGGCTAATGTGGGTCCTGGGGAATGGAGCCATGAACCGGGGTCCTTAGGCTTCACAGGGAAGTGCTTAACCGCTAAGCTATCTCTCCAGCCCCATGAACATGTATTAATGAAACCCATTATTTTGTATGCAAACTCAAAAAAATTAATTTAGAAAAAGGAGTATGATGCTATTCTAGCAAGTTAAAGAGCAGTTTGTGGATATAACCAAAAGAGGTTCCTTTTTTGGGCTGACATCCTGGCAAAAAAAAGATGATACCACTGTGACAGTTTAATAAGAAATAGTTTTGTCTTAATTGTTGGCATCCAGGTTCTTCTCTGGAGCAGATCCAGATTGTTTTTGTTTGGAAGGATGCCTCAGTAAATGATCAAGACCCTGAGGTCTTCGACATCAGCTCGTGACAAGACCGAGAGGCAGTCAAAACTGCTTAGCTGGGGAATTTGCTCTAGAGAAGCAAATAAATTCTTGGCAAAAAGACAGAGGGAAGAAAATGGCTTGTCAACAGAGTCACCCCAACCCAGGGGTCATGACAGAGGGCTATAAGAAATCACTGCTTTCGGGTATCTGAAAGGACTCTCAATGGGAGAGTATATGAAATATAGTTGTCCTTCAATCACCCAGGGGCTTGGTTCCAGGATCCTCCCCTCCAGGGTACCAAAATCTGGGGGTGCTCAAGTCCTTTACATAAAGTAGCATAGTGGGCTGGAGGTATATAGCTCAGTGGTAGAGTGTGCTTACTGCATGAGGGGCACCGAATAAATAATGTATGCGTGTAACCGAATGTGCATCCTCCCCCTATAATCTCAGTTTATTATTTGTCATCTCAGTTCAGTATTTGAATACCTCATACAGTATAAAAACTACACAGACGGTTGCTAGACTGTACTGGTTAGAAAATAATATGCAAGAAAACATCTGCACATATTCAGTACAATGTAATCCCCCCCCCCCGGCAAGTATTTTAGATCCATAGTTGGTTGAAGCCGTAGATGCCAAGGCAGCAGATACAGAGAACTACTGTGCTTCTCACGCTGCTTTGAGTTGTTTGTGAGGCTCAGTCCATGAGACAGTTCCCTTCAGCTCTACCCCTTCTCTATACTACCACCCTGAGGACCCGGAAGCCTTTGACCACTGCCGCCATCACCCTTGTACCTTACCACTTCATTCCTTGTATTATATGCAGCTAGTGGTCCTTTACAAACTGTAAATATGCTGGGAGTGGTGGCACACGCCTTTAATCCTAGCCCAAGGGAGGCAGAAGGAGGAGGATCACCATGAGTTTGAGGCCAGACTGAGACTACAGAGTGAATTCCAGAATGAGACCTTACCTTGGGCGGGGCGGGGGGGGGGGGGACGACAGTAAATATGGCCACATGATGACTTTGACTTAAAGGCGTCAATGGTTTTCTAGAATTTTTTTAAAGTATTTATTTATTTGCAAGCAGAGAGAGAGAGAGAGAATGAACATGGGCGCACCAGGGCCACTAGCTGCTACAAACCAACTCCAGATACATGCACCACTTTGTGCATTTGGCTTTACGTGGGGATTGGGGAATCAAACCCATGTCGTTAGGCTTTGTAGGCAAGTGCCTTAACCACTGAGCTATTTCTCCAGCCCAGTTTCTAGAATTTTTTTTTATATTTGATATTTATTTATTTATTTATTTGACAGAGAAAGAGGGAGGGAGGAAGGGAGAAAGAGAGAGAGAGAGAGAGAGGGAGAGAGAGAGAATGGGCATGCTAGGGCCTCCAGCCACTGCAAACAAACTCCAGATGCATTTGCCGCCTTGTGCATCTAGCTAACGTGGGTCCTGGGAAATCGAACCTGGGTCCTTTGGCTTTGCAGGCAAATGCCTTAACCCCTAAGCCACCCCTTCAGCCCTAGAATTTTTATTAAGGTCTGTTGGGCTGGAGAAATGGCTTAGTGGTTAAGGCACTTGCCTACAAAGCCAAAGGACCTAGGTTTGATTCCCCAGGACCCACATAAACCCAGATGCTCAAGGTGACATATGCATCTGGAGTTCATTTGCAGTGGCTAGAGGCCCTGGCGCGCCCATTTTCTCTCTTTCTTTTCTTACTTTCTCTCTCTATCTGCCTCTTTCTCTCTCAAATAAATAAATAAAATATTAATAAGATCTGTTCATTCCTGAGTATCTTGCTTTCACTCATTCCTCTAGCTTCTCTACTTGCCCCTCTTCCTTTCACTCTGTATTTTCTTTATTTTTAAATTTTTTTATTTTTATTTATTTGTTTGTTTGAGAGAGACAGAGAGAGAACAAGCATGCCAGGGCCTCCAGCCACTGCAAACGAATTCCACATGCATGTGCCACCTTGTGCATCTAGCTTACGTGGGTCCTAGGGAATCGAACCTAGGTCCTTTGGCTTTGCAGGCAAGTGCCTTAACTGCTAAGCCATCTCCCCAGCCCCCACTTTGTATTTTCTAGCCATGTGCTCTTTTGGGGGCCACAAATGTACCACATGTGCTAGACCGCCTGCCTGAAATCTTTTCCTTCTCCCCTGCCCCCACTTCACCATATCCATTCATTTCCATGTCTCAGTCTTTGTCAATGAGTCCTTCTTCACAGAGGCTTTGACCTGGTCTAGATTCCAGTTCAGAGTCTTTCTCCTCTCAGTCATCCATTAGAGTTTCTACCTATATATTTGAGTGACCACCATACCAGAAGCTCCATGAAGGCAGGGACTGTGTTTATGTTAGCCATGACAGTCCCAGACCTAGCATATCCCCTGGCATATAGTAAGTTCTTGTGATGGCTAACCTCTGCTCCCTTCCTGCGGATGTCACAATATGATGCCAGCTTTCTGCTTGTGTCATGTCTTCCCTGCCATCGTTAGATTCAAAAATAGAGGACTCTGAGATGGTTTTCATGGGTCCCAGGGTTTTATTTAATGCCAACGAGAAAGCGACATGGTTTGGAGCAGGAGGGAGGGAGACAAAGGGGACCAAACTCGGAGGCAAGAGGAAAGGGGCAGGTAGAAGGAAACTCTACAAACCAGGTTGGAGGGTGGAAACAGAATGGGAGGGAAGGGAACTCTGAATCAAGAGTGAAAAGGAAGGGGGCAGATGTAAGGGAGAGGAGAGAGGGAGAGAGAAATAAGAGGGAGAAAGGGGGCACATGCAAGAGAGTATGTGCAAGGAGGGAGCGAGGAGAAAAGGGAGAACTGCACACACCTTCAAACAGGAGAACTGGGGAGAAAGAAGAGAGAAGTGTGAGGGAGAAGGCTTTATTTTAAATATTTTATTTTTATTTATTTATTTGAGAGAGGGAAAGAGGGAGGGAGAGAGAGAATGGGCATGCCAGGGCTTCTAGCCACTGCAAATGAGCTCCAGATGCATGCGCCACCTTGTGCACCTGGCTTACATGGGTCCTGGGGAATCGAACCCAGGTCCTTTGGTTTTGCAGACAAATGCCTTAACTGCTAAGCCATCCCTCCAGCCCCGGTGAAGGTTTTTAAGTCCTTTAGGGGAAGGGAAGAGGAGCATTACCATCACATAGATCCAGGGGAGAGTCTGCAGTAGCCAGGCTGGCTGGACCCCCCTGTTAAGTTCTTTCTTTTGGGCGAGACCCCCCCCCCCCACTCCCAACTCAGTAAGTGATACCAGGGAAGAAGCTATTTCGTCCCCCTCCTCAGGTCATGTGCAGAAAAGCTTGGTAAAATTACCATAATAGTGGATAAGGATCCTAAGACCTCAGACCTAGTCTGAGCAAACAGTTAAGGGGAAAAAAGTCACCTCTTTTTGAACAGGAGGTAGTTCCAGACTGGCTTAGTTAGAGCATGACCGAGGGAAGGGACAGCTCTGGGATCCTTCCTTAAAAAACATATTTTTTAAAGGCCGGGTGTGGTGGCTCACACCTTTAATCCCAGCACTTGGGAGGCAGAGGTAGGAGGATCACTGTGAGTTTGAGGCCACCCTGAGACTCCATAGTGAATTCCAGGTGTGAAACCCTACCTTGAAAAAGTAATATAGATGTTGAAAGAGAGAGAGAGAATCGGCTAATGTAGTTGAAAACAAATTCCAGACACATATGCCACTTTGTGCATCTAGCCTTACATGGGCACTGGGGAGTTGAGCCTTTAACCTCTAAGCCATCTCTCCAGCCCAAATTCTGGGATTCTTACAGTCATGATAGACTCTTCTCTCTGGAACTGTGAGTCAAATTAAACCCTTTCCCTTCTCTCATCTGCTTCTGGTTGAGTATTTTGTCCCAGCAGCAAGAAAGCAACTGGTACAGAAAAGTGTTACCAAGAAGTGGGGCCACTGCTTTGACTGTGGTTCTTAGTCTTTTGGAACAGGTTTGCAGGAGGAGAGTACAAGGATTTGGAACTTTGATTTAGAAGAGTCTTTTAATGTGGTAAGCAGAGCTTAATGAGCCATTGTGGTGGGAGTTTGGAAGACCACTGCGGATTTTTGACTCATGAGGTTCCAGAGGGAAAATGGACTTTATTGGGAACTAGGCTAGAGGCAGTTTATATGATTATCTGTCTGCATTCTGCCCATGTCCTGAGAACCTAAGTGAGGCTAAATTTAAAATGTTTGGGGGCTGGAGAAATGGCTTAGCGGTAAAGCACTTGCCTATGAAGCCTAAGGACCCTGGTTCGAGGCTCGTTTGCAGTGGCTGAAGGCTCTGGCGCACCCATTCTCTCTTCTCTCTCTCTCTCTCTCTCTCTCTCTCTCTTTCTGTCTGTCCCTCTCAAATAAATAAATAAATAATTAAACTTCTAGAATGTTTGGCAGAGGAAATTTCAAGGCAGGATGGCATTGAATCCATGCAATGGCTTCTTTTCTCTTCCCTGATTCAAATCTACAGAGGAAGAGACCAAAATGCTCAGTAGGCCAATGAGTCATGCTGAGAAGGTGAGGAGCCCTAAGTTGCATTGGAGACCTCAGGATATTTAAGATGCCAGGACGGTGGGACTAAGGAAAAGTGCAGGCTCAGAGTAGATTCTGCTCAGGCGCAGCTGCAGAGGCAGAGCTACCCAAGTCTTTTGGAGGCTTGGAGCCCAGATTATCCGAACATATCAGTCTCAGATCATTTTCTTTTTTTTAAATTTTTTTATTTTTATTTATTTATTTATTTATTTATTTATTTATTTATTTATTTATTTATTTATTTATTTATTTATTTATTTATTTATTTATTTATTTATTTATTTATTTATTTATTTATTTATTTATTTATTTATTTATTTATTTGAGAGAGGGAAAGAGAAATAAGAGGGAGAAAGGGGGCACATGCAAGAGAGTATGTGCAAGGAGGGAGCGAGGAGAAAAGGGAGAACTGCACACACCTTCAAACAGGGAGAACTGGGGAGAAAGAGGAGAGAGAGAGAGAGAGAGAGAGAGAATGAACATGGGCGCACCAGGGCCACTAGCTGCTACAAACCAACTCCAGATACATGCACCACTTTGTGCATTTGGCTTTACGTGGGGATTGGGGAATCAAACCCATGTCGTTAGGCTTTGTAGGCAAGTGCCTTAACCACTGAGCTATTTCTCCAGCCCAGTTTCTAGAATTTTTTTAAAGTATTTATTTATTTGCAAGCAGAGAGAGAGAGAGAGAGAGAGAGAGAGAGAGAATGAACATGGGCGCACCAGGGCCACTAGCTGCTACAAACCAACTCCAGATACATGCACCACTTTGTGCATTTGGCTTTACGTGGGGATTGGGGAATCAAACCCATGTCGTTAGGCTTTGTAGGCAAGTGCCTTAACCACTGAGCTATTTCTCCAGCCCAGTTTCTAGAATTTTTTTAAAGTATTTATTTATTTGCAAGCAGAGAGAGAGAGAGAATGAACATGGGCGCACCAGGGCCACTAGCTGCTACAAACCAACTCCAGATACATGCACCACTTTGTGCATTTGGCTTTACGTGGGGATTGGGGAATCAAACCCATGTCGTTAGGCTTTGTAGGCAAGTGCCTTAACCACTGAGCTATTTCTCCAGCCCAGTTTCTAGAATTTTTTTAAAGTATTTATTTATTTGCAAGCAGAGAGAGAGAGAGAGAGAATGGGCATGCCAGGGCTTCTAGCCACTGCAAATGAGCTCCAGATGCATGCGCCACCTTGTGCACCTGGCTTACATGGGTCCTGGGGAATCGAACCCAGGTCCTTTGGTTTTGCAGACAAATGCCTTAACTGCTAAGCCATCTCCCCAGCCTCCACTTTGTATTTTCTAGCCATGTGCTCTTTGGGGGGCCACAAATGTACCACACATGCTAGACCGCCTGCCTGAAATCTTTTCCTTCTCCCTGCCCCCACTTCACCATATCCATTCATTTCCATGTCTCAGTCTTTGTCAATGAGTCCTTCTTCACAGAGGCTTTGACCTGGTCTAGATTCCAGTTCAGAGTCTTTCTCCTCTACAGTCATCCATTAGAGTTTCTACCTATATTTTTGAGGCCACCCTGAGACTCCATAGTGAATTCCAGGTGTGAAACCCTACCTTGAAAAAAGTAAGATAGATGTATGAAAGAGAGAGAGAGAATGGGCATGCCAGGCTTCTAGCCACTGCAAATGAGCTCCAGATGCATGTGCTACCTTGTGCATCTGGCTAACGTGGGTCCTGGGGAATTGAGCCTTCAACTGGGGTCCTTAGGCTTCACAGGCAAGCGCCTAACCGCTAAGCCATCTCTCCAGCCCTAAATAAAAATTTTAAAAGTTGAATATTTGTGTGTCAAGTTGAAAAGGGATGGACTTGCCAGGGGTGGTGGTGCACGCCTTTAATCGCAGCACTCAGGGGGCTGAGATAGGAGATCATCATGAATTTGAGGCCACCCTGAGACCACATAGTGAATTCCAGGTCAGCCTGGGCTAGAGTGAGACCCTGCCTCAAAAAAAAAAAAAAAAAAGTAGATCTCTGGTGTTCAGGGCTCTCTGCATCCTGCTTGCCGATGTGACCATGTGCTGCAGGCTGTCTGTCCTGCCCTGCTTTCCCTGTCAAGATGGGCTCTACCCTTGGGAATTGCAAGCCAAATTAAAGCCCATCTCTAAGCTGCTTCTGGTTGAGTATTTTGTCCCAGTGATGAGAAAGTAACTCATAATTAACAACAACAACAACACAAAAATAGTTCTTGGGTTGGAGAGATGGCTTAGTGATTAAGGCGCTTGCCTGCAAAGCCTAAGGACCCAGGTTCAATTCCCTAGTACCCATGTAAACCAGATGCACAAGGTGGAACATATGTCTGGGTTTTGTGTGCAGTGGCTGGAGGCCCTGGCATGCTCATTCTCTCTCTATCTGCCTCTTTCTCTCTGTCTAATATATTAAAATAAGATATATGTGTATATATACATACATATATGTATATATATGTATATATATATATATATTTGATTTTTTCGAGGTAGGGTCTCACTCTAGCTCAGGCTGACCTGAAATTCACTATGTAGTCTCAGGGTGGTCTCGAACTCATGGCGATCCTCCTACCTCTGCCTCCCGAGTGCTGGGATTAAAGGCGTGTGCCACCACGCCCGGCCCCAAGTAAAATATTTTTAAAAAATTGTTTGTTAGTTAGTTTGTTTGTTTGTTTTTGTCTGTTTGTTTGAGTCAGGGTTTCATGTAGGTTAGCCTGACTTCAAGCTTGCTGACTGAGGATGACCTTGGCCTCCTGATCCTCCTGCTATGCGCTGGAAAATGTTGTTCTAATGAATTGGATTTGTGTTAGATCAAGGGCAGCACGCTCTGGCTCACCAGCCTAATCCTGTCCACCACCTGTTATTCTAAGACTGACATGCTAACGATGTTTTTGTTTTGTTTTGTTTTCATACGTTTTCAAGTGGTTGGGGAAAAAAGTCAAAAGGATAACAATATTCCTGGACATGTAAAAGTAAAATTTCACGTTTCTTATCAATGGTTATATTACATCAGAACTCTCCATGTTGGTTTCTATATTGTCTTTAGCCACGTCTGTACTGCACCAGCAGACTACTGTGGTTTCAAGAAGGACAGTAGAGCCCGCAATGATAAACACATTTTTTTTTTCTGACTGATGTTATACCGTAGTGCTGTACTTTGATCAGTTGTCAACTTCTGTTGCTGAAACAAGGATTTGACTTTTCTTTTGCTTGGTAGGTAAATTAGAGAACGTTTTTTCCATTGTCTTCTGTTTTCATCCTTCATCAACAGATAGGAGTCCTTCAAAGATCCTCCTACCTCAGCCTCCACAGAGCTGGGATTAAAGGTGTGCACCACCATGCCCACTTATTTCTTATTTGCTTACTATATTATTAATTTATTTTTGGCTTTTCTTGGTTTTCAGCGTAAAGTCTCACTCTAGCCCTGGCTGACCTGGAATTCACTCTGTGATCTCAGGCCGGTCTCGAACTCAACAGCGATCCTGCTACCTCTGCCTCCCAAGTGCTGGGATTAAACTCTTCGCTCTATTTCTTATTTAAATTAACTTTTTTTTTTTTTTTTTTTTCACGGCAGGATGTCACTCTAGCCCAGGCTGACCTGGAATTCACTGTGTAGTCTCAGGGTGACCTCGAACTCACTGCGATCCTCCTACCTCTGCCTCCTGAGCGCTGGGATTAAAGGCGTGCGCCACCACGCCTGGCTTGTTTTACATGGGATCTGGATATTTGAACTGGGGCAGTCTCAGGCTCCTTCAAGCCTTCGTGCTTGCACTGGAAGTTCACTTAACCTCTGAGCATTTGTCCACCCACTTTTAGCTATTTCCACGCATTTAATTGATTTTGTCAATTGTACTAACCCAACTATGATTAGGACCTCCTCGTAGCTGGGTATGGTGGGATATGTCTGTGGAAGCAGGAGAACTGGGAGTTCAAGGTCACTCCCAGCTGCATAGACTACAATTGAGGCTACTCTGAGCTTACATGAGACCCTGTCTCAAAGCGAAAAAGTAATTCTTCATATGTCCCCATTAACCTTCCTTTTCCTTTCTCCTCCTCATACCCTTCTGTGTGTTTTTTTTAAAATATCATCAAATGACTATAAGCTTGTTTGCTAATATTTTGACCCTTTTATTAATACTAATAAGGAACTAGGATAAGCAATTTTGATTGAAAGCTTCTAGTAACTTGATTTTTCCTTTTTTTTTTGGTTTTCTGAGGTAGGGTCTCTCACTCTAGCTCAGGCTCACCTGGAACTCACTATGTAGTCTCATGGTGCCCTCAAACTCTCAGCGATCCTCCTACCTCTGCCTCCCTAGTGCTGAGATTAAAGGCATGCGCCACCACGCCCAGCTTCATTTTTAAAATTTTTAAAAAATATATTTTATTTATTTATTTGAGAGAGAGAGAGAAAGAAAGAGAGAGAGAGAGAGAGAGAGAGAATGGGCGTGCCAGGGCCTCCAGCCACTGAAACGAACTCCAGATGCATGTGCCCTGGTGTGCATCTGGCTTACGTGGGTCCTGGAGAGTCAAACCGCGATCCTTTGGCTTTGCAGACAAACACCTTAACCGCTAAGCCATCTCTCAAGTCCGCCTTTTAAACTTTTTTTCTTGACAACTTCCATAATTAATAAACCATGATAATTCCCTTCCCTCCCCCACTTTCCCTTTACAAATCCACTCCCCATCATATCCCCTCTCTCCTCCATTACTCTCTCTTTTATTTTGATGTCATCGTCTTTTCCTCCTATTATGAGGGTGTTGACTAGGTAGTTATTAGGTGGTGTGAGGTCATGGATATCCAGGCCAATTTGTGTCTAAAGGATTGCATTGTAAGGAGTCCTACCCTTCCTTTGGCTCTTACATTCTTTTCTTTTTAGAGAGAGTGAGAGAGAGAGAATTGGCCTGCCAGGGCCTCAGCCACTGAAATCGAACTCCAGATGCATGCCCAGCCCAGTACACATGTGCAACCTTGCACTTGTTTTACCTTTGTGTGTCTGGCTCATGTGGGATCTGGAGAGAGATCAAACATGGGTCCTTAGGCTTCACAGGCAAGCGCCTTAACCACTAAGTCATCTCCCCAGCCCTCTTACGTTCTTTCTGCCACCTTTTTAGCAATGGATACTGAGACTTGGAGGGTGCGATAGAGATGTTTCACTGCTGAGCACTCCTCTATCACTTTTCTTTTTCAAGGTAGGGTCTCACTCTAGTCCTGGCTGGCCTGGAATTCATTATGTAGTCTCAGGGTGGCCTTGAACTCACAGTGATCCACCTGCCTCTGCCTCCCAAGTGCTGGGATTAAAGGCGTGCCCCACCACACCCGGCTCCTCTATCACTTTTCAGCACTTTGGTGGCTTCTGAGTCATCCCAAGGTCACTGCCATCTGAAAAGAGAAGCTTCTCTAACCAAAAGTGAGAATAGCATTAATATATGAGTATGAACCTTAAGAGAAGTGCTTACAGGACAGTTTGGTGAGCATAATATATGCATCTAGCCAGACACCAGCAGGCATTACACCCCTAGGGCTCATGACCTCCCCCACCGTAAGCTTTTGACTAGGTTTTCAGTAGCAGGCATGTATTCCCTACATGGAGTGGGCCGCTAGTCCAATTAGAGAGGGTTTTTTTTTTCCCCATAACAGACATGCCACTATTGCACCTGTTGGGCCATTTGGCTAGGGTGGCCAAACTTGAGACTTGAGGTATCCACTGTTGTTTATCACTGCTGATGACTTCTCTCCCAATAGGGCTGCATACAGCGTAGCTTTTTCCAACTTACTATCAGCTGGTCTACACAGAGGAGGTTTTCAGCTCAGCTCCAGCAGGATTTCTCAGTGACCTTGCAGCACAAGCATGTGGAGTCTTCAGCAATAAAGTCTTACCATCTATTCTTGGTGGGAAACCAAGAGCCTTGGAAATGGCCTGTAATGTTTTGGGGGCATCAGGGTCCTCCCTGGCCAACAACTCACTGCTGGATTTTTCTTGATTTTACTTTAGAAAACCACTGGGGTAATGGAAGGCACCACCCGTGAGCTTTGGGTGTAAAATAGGATCATATTATGGTGCTTATAGATAATGCTCAAAAATGATGCTTACAGATGGAGATGGGTTATATTCTCTGGAGAGTGGAGACATATGCATCACATCCTCTCTTTTCTTAACGGAGCACATAATAGTTGCTACAGTAATGTATAGTGAGCTGAATTGAGGGAAAGACATTATTGTATGTCCTTGGAAGGATAAATTTGTATACACACAGAGAGAATAGCAATCAGTTATGATCAGTATTTTGTCCTTTAAAAGACTTCAGGGAGCTGGGCGTGGTGGCGCACACCTTTAATCCCAGCACTTGGGAGGTAGAGGTAGGAGGATCGCCATGAGTTCGAGGCCACCCTGAGAATTCAGAGTTAATTCCAAGTCAGCCTGGGCTAGAGTGACACCCCACAGCCTACCTCAAAAAACCAAAGGAAAAAAAAAATTTAACAGGGGCTGGAGAGATTGCTCAGTGGTTAAAGGCACTGGCTTGCAAAGCCTGATGGCCAAGCTTTGATTCCCCGGTACCTACATAAAACCCGATGCACAAAATGGCTCATGCATCTAATATTTGTTTGCAGTGGCAAGAGGCCCTGGTATGTCCATACTTACCCTCTCACACCCTCTCTCTCTCTCTGTTTGCAAATAAATAATAAATAAAATATTTTAAAAGACTTAACAGTGCTCAGTAGTTAAGGCATTTGCCTGCAAAACCTAATGACCTGAGATGATTCCCCAGTGCCCATGCACAAAGTGGTGCATACAACTGGAGTTCATCTGCAGTGGCTGGAGGCCCTGGTATGCCCTTTGTCTTTGTCTCTGTTCTATCTCTCTCTGCTTGCAAATGAAAAAAAAAATTTAAAAAAGATGTAACAGCTCTATTTACAGGGATTTGAAAGTGTTAGTTACATTGGCACATTGGAGGAACAGGGATCTTACTTAGATATGGGAAACTAAGTGAAGGAGATAATGTCCCTCTGAATGGGAAAGTACACAGTGTCAAGTCCTCCAGGACTGGAACAATGAACATTCTTAGGGATGGCCAGCCCTCTGCAGATTTTCTACATTCTTCCACCCTGTGAAATACCAGTAGGAGGGCTGGGGAAATGGCTTAGTGGTTAAGGCTCTTGTCTGCGAAGCCTAAGGACCCCGGTTCGATTCACCAGGACTCACGTAAGCCATATGCACTAGGGGGCACATGTGGCTGGAGTTCATTTGCAGTGGCTGGAGGCCACTGCCTCCCGCCCCCTTCTCTCAAATAAGTAAATAAATGACTAAAATAAAGGCATGAGCCACCATTCCTGCCTTTAAAAAAAATACCAGTAGGCGTATCACTACCAGGATGCTAGGTGGGTGGGCTGAAATTTGATCAAAGAGTCTATTGTGGACAAGGGTGAAATACCCAGACGATGAAATGAACTATCTGTGAGGAGTAAGGACGTCAGCACGGGCTGAAGAACATAGGGAGGAGGGTCTAGAGGTCACTGGTGATGTCTCGTGCGCAAGGGCAAAACTGCATAACAGCAAGCTGGACGTCATAAGGCAGGTGTTTTTAGAAAAAACTGAAAACATTGCCTAGTTTTGAACAAAAGCTGCAGGTGCGAATACAAGTGCAACACCAGATGCTTTTATTTATTTTTATTTTTATTTTTATTTATTTTTATTTATTTTTTTAATTAATTAATTAATTTATTTATTTGAAAGAGACGGACACAGAGAGAGAAAAAGGCAGAGAGAGAGAGAGAGAGAGAGAGTGGGCACGCCAGGGCCTCCAGCCACTGCAAATGAACTCCAGATGCGTGCGCCCCCTTGTGCATCTGGCTAACGTGGGTCCTGGGGAATTGAGCCTCGAACCAGGGTCCTTAGGCTTCACAGGCAAGCACTTAACCGCTAAGCCATCTCTCCAGCCCCCACCAGATGCTTTTATATCCAGAGGATTATAGATATTTGACTATTGCTTTTTTTTTTTTTTTTGAGGTAAGGGTCTTGTTCTAGCCCAGACTGACCTGGAATTCACTGTGTCGTCTCAGGGTGATGTCGAACTCATGGCGATTCTCTTACTTCTGCCTCCCGAGTGCTGGGATTAAAGGCGTGCCTGCCTTCAGCTCAGCTCCAGCAGGATTCACGCCTGCCTTCAGACTTTTTTAAAAATTATTTTTATTTATGAGAGAGAGAGAGAGAACAGGTGTGCCAGGGCCTCTAGCCACTGCAAACAAAGTCCAGATGCATGCGACACCATGTGCATCTGGCTTATGTGGGATCTGGGGAATTGAACTTGGGTACTTAGGCTTCACATGGAAACATCTTAATCACTCAGCCATCTCTCCAGCCTGACTATTTCTGTTTCAAAACTATTTTTATTTATTTTCAAAGAGAGGTAAAGAGAAGGAGAGGGAGAGAGAGAGAATGGGTACACTAGGGCTTCTTGCCACTGCCAATGAACTCCAGACATATGTGCCACTTTATGCATCTGTGGGTACTGGGCAATCAAACCTGGGCTGTCAGGCTTTGCAAGCAAGTGCCTTAACCACTAAACAACCTCTCCAGTCCTATTACCTTTTTTCTTTTTCTTTTTCTCTTCTTTTCTTTTTTTTCTTTCTTTTTTTTGTTTCTTTTTTTTTTTTTTTGTTTTTTGAGGTAGGGTCTCACTCTAGTTCAGGCTGACCTAGAATTCACTATGTAGTCTTAGGGTGGCCTCGAACTCACAGTGATCTCCTACCTCTGCCTCCCGAGTGCTGGGATTAAAGGCATGCGCCACCATGTCCGGCTTCCTTTTTTGCTTTTTTAAAAATATTTTTTATTTATCTATTTATTAAAGAGAGAAAGAATGGGTGCTCCAGAGCCTCTGGCCACTGCAAACGAAATTCAGATGCATGTACCACCATGTACATCTGCCTTATGTGGGTTCTGGGGACCTGAACCTGAGTCCTTAGTGCTGGGGATCAAACCCAGGTCCTCATGCTCCTGGGGCAATCACTTTACCCTCTGAGCCATTTCCCTGAATATTCTTACTATATTCCAATAGAGAATACTAAACCCAGAAACAGTCCCAAAGCCCAAGAGAATGATTGAGAGCTTGGAGGTGTGACGCTTAATATGAACAAGGCCCTGAACCCTGGTCCCGGCACTGAAAACACCAAAGCAAGCGGAAAGCAAGGCTGGAGCTCAGTAAACGAAAAGCATGTGATGTCCCCCCCCCCCACGCACATACAGCTCACCCCCCATAACTACGGGTTCCTTGCCCTCAGCTTTAGCCAACTTTGGATGGAAAATATTGGCAGAGGGGGGCGGGGGAGGGGGGTAGGCAGGAGGAATTAAGTTGCTCCTGACCTGTCCTGCATCATGCATCGTAAGTCATGGTCGAGTCTGTAGGAAACACGTTCAGAGGTTGGCTTCACTATGATAACTATGCGCACAGCATTTGCATTGTATTAGGTTTTATAGGTGTTGTAGGAATGATTTAGAGTTTGTGAGAGGCTATTTGCATGCTTTATGCAAATACGATTCCGTTTTATAGGAGACTTGAACCTTGGAGGATTTGGGGTTCTAGAGTCAATTCCCTTGCAGAAATAGGGAGGAGGGATAGTTGTTTATCAAGGACGGTTAGTTTGAATACAGGAGTTTAGTTAAAGATATTTAACGGGTACTTATTATACCATGAAGTTCATATAGACCAACCAATTTCTTCTCTCTCTCTCTTTTTTTGAGGTAGGGTCTCCCTCTAGCCCAGGCTGACCTGGAATTCACTATGTAGTCTCAGGGTGGCCTTGAACTCATGGTGATCCTCCTATCTCTGCCTCCTGAGTGCTGGGATTAAAGGCGCCCAGCTTAATCTCTTGTCTCTCGTTTGCAGCTGTGACGTTTCATCCCCGGCCAGTGTTCTCTTTTCCCTCCTGCCTTCTGCATCAGTGGATAGGCTTTTCCTCTGAGCTCTGCGCCTTATCAACTACCCACGTTTATTTCTCCCTCTCCGACACTAGATTCGCTTCTAGGATACTGCTGAGCACTGCCACTTTCTTGGCTCCACTGGGGGCATCGCCGCAAATGTACTAATGGCCTGATGTCAAATTTCAAAGTCCATCTGCAAAGAGGAAAAGAGCACTTACCCGCTCCCTCTAGCATTCATAGCCGAGTCCCAAAGCCTAAGTGTATTCAGTTTTCCTGGAAAGAACCCTTTCAGTTCTTCCAGCTCCGGTGGAAGCTGCATGATTTCTCTCTCCTTTTAACGCACCAGGATCTGGGGTGCAGGGCCAAGCCTCGCCTCTCCCTCCCTTTGGTGTGACGTGTGTTCTCCTGAGACGTGCCACAGTCCCTCAAGAAATTGCCCTCTGCTGCCCGCTTGGGTCCAATCTGGGGTGTCCTTCCTAACACCTGTAGCCAGAGGGACGAAGTTCTACACTGTGAGATCGGCACGAGGGAGGATGATCTGTTGAATCTTTCCAAAAAGTTACTTAGGCTCCGGAGCCAACGTCAGGACGACACACAGGACGTGACTTGAAAGGCACTTCGAATGGAAAGGACTCGAATACTTTTTTTGTTTTCCCCCTAAACGAGCAAAGTTGCCAAACTAACCAGCAAAGCCCTAGCAATGTTTGCAGAGACATTTATTAAAACTCTTCCGAGCCGCTGTGCCAGAGGACCAAAGTGGACAGAGAGAGTGGGAACTGGAGTCCCTTTCAGGACCTAGATCTGGGATTTCAGGTAGTCTAAGAACTTTGTGTATCGAGTCCATTCACAGGACCACGGGATTAGGTCCCGCAGGTTGCGAGAGCCAGCTTGGGTTTGGTACTCATCTACCGAGTTTGAATCTTTCGCTTGTTCCTTTCCGGCTTTCCCCCAATCCAGGCTGTCTTGTCGTCGACCCTTCCCAACCCCTGAATTGGACCGGCGCTTAGAATATACCACACTGGGGAAGACTTTGAGGCGCTCTTTCTCCTGTCGCCGTCCAGGCAGGAGCGATCACCGCTAAGGGGGGGGCGTGCAGACTAAGCCCCTTCCTCGACCAATCAGGTGCACAGGAAGATGTCCTCTGACCAATCAAAATAAAGTTCGCTTTCCGGAGGCGGGAGGCTGAGCCTTGACTGCCACTTGTCCAGAGCAACGTTAGAGGCGAGGGGACAGAGAGTGATTAGAGCCGGGGCCAATCCGGGCCCGGGGGCGGGGCGGAGGCGGGGACATCCCTGAGCGACGGCCGGGCTGACCAGTGGAGGGCGAGGACCACTGTTCCTGCTGTAGCATCTCCCGCCAATCAGCATGCCTGGAGGGTGGGCGGGGCGGGGAAGGGGTGGGAAGAGCTCGCAGCACCGCCGGGCGCCCGTCGGGCTCTGGGAGAGCGAAGACTAGAAATCCGGTTAGAAATCAGAGTCGGAGGGAGATTTAACCGCGGATCGGTTCCGATCGGATTATTCCTTAAAGGGGACGCGCCATTGTCAAGAGCACGGAGCCCTGGGGCCCGAGGGCGGGGACCGGCGGCGCTGGAGGAACGGAGGCAGCTGCACCGGATCGGGGTGGGAACGGGTAAGGTGTTGCCTGGGGGACAGGCGCTTCATTTCACTTTCTCTCCCAGCCGTAGGGGACGGCAGCCGGGGATGCTCGCCGAGCCGGGGATGGGCGGAGGGGGAGCCGGGGATCCGATCACCCGGCCCTTGCCGGCCTGGCCCTTCCTGGTGGGAGCCGAAGGGGGAGGCGGGCCGGTGCTGAGCTACGCCGGCCCCGGGCGGAGACTCCTAACGGATACTCCGCCCCCCTCCCCTTCGGCGCAGTGTTGGGGGGGAATCAACCGTAAAAGCCCGTCGGAGCTCCGGCGGCTCCTTGGCGGGGGAGAGAGCACCGCGCGCCTCCTTCGCCTCCGCCGTCCGGCTCTCTCCACCCCCCCACCCCGCCCGCTCCACCCCACCCGACCCGCGCGCACCGGTCTCTGCGCGCGCCCCTTCTTTGCTCCGCGCGCCCGGTTCCTTGAGCGCGCGCGCGCCCCTTTGCTCCGCGCGCCCGGTTCCTTGAGCGCGCGCCCGGCTCTCTCCCCCCCCCGCGCGCACGCACCGTTCCTTGCGCGCGCCCCGCCGATCCGCGCGCCCGCCCCCTGCCCGCGCCCCCGCCGGTGCGCGCGCCCCAGCGCTCCGCACGCCCCACGGCCCCGCGCGCCCGGCTCCCCTGCGCGTCCCCCGTTCCCTTCGCGCGCCGCTGCGCCTCTGTCTGGCGCGCCGGCGCTCGGCTCGCACGCCTTGTCCTCCTCCTCCTCGCTCCGATTCGCGGGAACCGCCCGGCCGGGGCCGCAGGCTGCGGGCGGGGAGATGGAGGGAAAGCTAGCGAGGACGGAAGGAGGGACTTGGGAGTCCACTTAAGCGCCGAGGCTCGCGCTCCCCCCGCGCAGGGAAGGGGCGGCAGGGTCCACCCGACGACCTCGCCGGCCCTGCCCGGCATTGTCCACCCGTCTCCTCGGCTCGCGCGTCTCTCCGCCCACTGCCCGCCGCCGCCGCCGCCGCCGTCGTGGGGAGGGCTGCGCTCCCGGGCGCCGTGCCCGAGCCCGAGCCGTCGTCGGCCCCCTCCCCACCCGGCCAGCCCTGCCCAGCCCAGCCCCGCTGCCACCCGCCGCAGACGGGCCCGCTGTGCCCGCCGAGCCGCCGTCTCCTTGTAACTTTTCTCGGCCATTGGATGGAAGTTTTTTTTTTTTTTTTTTTTTTTCCTTCTCGGGCGGCAGGTTCTTTGGGTCGAGCATGGTTTCCTGCGCCCCCGAGAGGCCCATTTCTAGGGCGACATTGTGCTTGATGGCTTAAGGTCCCGTGCTGTTCCTCGCCACCTAAGATCGCATTTCTGGTGGACTTACAACGGCCCTGGGGACCCCGAACCTCCTCCAGGCCCCGACCGAAAGGGGAAAAAAAGTAAAAGGGGGAACTGGTTGAGGCGCAAGAAAACTGAATTCACCTTACAAACTTATTACCTGCCTGGACTCAACCGCCGATATTGCCCCTTTTTTGGTGGGGGGTAGAGGGAGCACACAGCAAATTTACTTCCCAAGATCCTTGGGGTGGGAAGGCAAAGAGCTTTGGATGGAAATAAAGTCGGTTTAGTCGGTTTTATACAGTGCTGTTCTGTCCAGTAGGTAACTTCCGCAAAGTTGATTTCTCCTACTGAACTTGTCAGTATTGGAGTAACAGCCACTTTTGCCTGTTGGTAACAAGAGGTTTTTCTCTTTCCCTCCCCCCCTGTGAGCATTATCGCTCTGCTGTGCTTGTCAATACTTGCCAAAGAAACAGAAACAGCACATCGCTTGTTAGAGTCCTTATTTAGAAAAGAATGTTTTCCTCAGCCTTCGTTTTTGACAGTTTCTTCTTGAGTAATGCTCTTGTAGAGCGCCTGCATGTGCAAGTTGCAACCTTATCCACAAAGTAGCATTGAAATGTTAGTCTGTAGTCGTCTTTTTGCTACTTACTATCAAAACTAGCATTCCATCCTGCCTTGTCTATCACCCCGAGTTACAGTATTTTGTAAAGTCATTTTGGAAGGGTGACTTTTTTGTTCACACACCTGGCCTACTTTCTTAAGTCACTGTCTAGTAACTTCTGAATGGCTGCTGAAAGTTCCAAGTGTCCGCAGTAATAATAAATTACATTTGGGAAAATAAAAGCCTATTTTTGCCCAAACGTTGGGAAATGAAGTTACAAAAATATCTTTTATAGTCAGCCTGTTGATACCGGGCATTATGTTTCTTCTTTTTCTAAAAAAATAAATCATTATTTATTTGCAAGCACAGAGTGTGTGTGTGTTGTGTGTGCACATGCTCGTGTGTGAGTGTGTGTGTGTGTGCGCACATGCTCCAGGGCCTCTTGCCACTGCAAACAAACTCCAAATACATGTGCTACTTGTGCATCTGCACTTGGGATTTGTGCCGTTAGGCTTTCCAAGCAAGTGCTTTTTTTTAAAAAAAATAATCCTTTTCTATGATAAGAATATCAGGCAAGTTTCTAGGCGAAATCTTTCCATGCCATTATAGGAAGTAGACGGTTGAAACAAGTTTAAGATTTTCCATCTTTACTTACCGGTTTATTTTAAACAATAGGGAAGTTTCTGAACTTTTGAAAGAACACAAAAGAAATGTTCAGAAAGGATGATCTTTGCAAAGCATTTCCTGGACAGCATGTTTGTCTGGGTTGTCTTCCATATTTTAAACACACTGGCCTACATGTCATACTGCCAGGACATTTCTTGACTTGTAGATTGTGCTTTGAGATACTTGGGAACCAGGACTGTCTACCATTTCCCTGTGCAGATCCACTGTGTCACTTCATTTCTTTCCAGGGCCCAATGGAGCTGTTGTCTTAGGTCACTATGACTGGAAAAGATGCCTTTCTATAAAGGCTGCTGAGATAGTCTCTCTCCTTTCCCCAGCCCCCACTGAGGATTGAGCCTGGGGCCTTGTGCAAGCTTAGACTTGTGTGCTGTCCCACTGAGCTATATCCACAGAGCTGTGCTGAGACAATTTAAATAACAATAACGAAAATTCCTGTGCTGAGGATCGAACCCAGGGCCCCATGGATGCTAGGCAAGTGCTCTACCACCGAACAACACTCCTCCCTGTCCTCATCTCTCCCCCTGTATTAGCGATGGTCTCCCATAGCCCAGGTTGGCCTTACGAATTCAATATGTAGCGGATAGATGATGACCTGGAATTTCTGATCCTCCAATTGCACCTTTGGAGAGCTGGGATTACAGAGGGGCACTACCCTGCTGGTTTATATGGTGATTGGAATAGAACCCAGGGCCTCATGCCTGCTAGGCAAGCAGTCTACCCACTGAGACACAACCCCAGCCCCGTGCCCCATTTTTTTAAAATAAAATTTTGTTTATTTCTGAGCGTATTACAAGAAAGAACAGGAAGCGATTCATTGTGGGGAAAAGATATATTATCTAGACATTCTTTGTTGGTGCATAACACTGTGATTTAATTTTATAATACTTGGCCTGGAGAGATGGCTTGGGGGTTAATGTGCTTGCCTGCAAAGCCAAAGGACCCAGGTTCGATTCTTCAGGACTCATGTAAGCCAGCTGCACAAGGTGGCGCATATGTCTGGAGTTTGCTATGACTGGAGGCCCTGACATGCCCATTCTTATTCTCTCTTTCTCCTCTGCTTTCTGTCCCTCAGAAATGAATAAATAAAAAACAATACTTGTACAGATATCTGTTGTGGTGACCATCACTTACCACTGTTGTTAAAACTAGGCGTGGTGCGTGTGTGCGTGCTTGTGCTGTGGCACATCTAAGGAGACTGAGGTAAAAGGATCGCCCTGAGTGTGAGGCCAGCCTGAGACTAGATAGTGAATTCCAGGTCACCTTGGGCTGGAGTGAGACCCTGCCTTGGAAAACAAACAAAAAACTAGGCTTGGGGCTCAGTGGTTAAAGGACCTTGTTTGCAAAGCCTGATGGCCAGGGTTCAATTCCCCACTCACAACATAAAGCCAGATGTACCATGTGGTACATGTATGTGGAGTTCATTTGCAATTGCAGGAGGCCCTCGTGTGTCCATACACTCAAATAAACAAATTGTGTGTGTATGTATGTATGTATGTATGTATATATATATATTTTTTAAACCTAGGTTTAATATTCCCTTCATGTTTGTTAAAGATCTCCTTATTTCAGGAGTATTATAGGCAAATAAAGCAGAACTGGATGACAGTCTGTTCTCAATTGTGTTCTGTTTTATGGAGGAGATCACAGTTACTATCCATAGGAAAAAGACAGCCAAGTCTCAAAGCAGTAGCAAGTGCCCAGTAACATTGACAACAGAACTCATGCCACATTGGTAAAAGGACACTAAACTGGTAGAGGAAACCCAGGTGATACGGGAAAGTTTTCATAGTCTTACCAGATTTCATAACACGTATTAAAATATTTTTAAAGTCCGGGCATGGTGACGCACGCCTTTAATCCCAGCACTCCGGAGGCAGAGGTAGGAGGATCACCATGAATTCAAGGCCACCCTTAGACTACATAGTGAATTCCAGGTCAGTCTGGACTAGAGTGAAACCCTACCTCGGAAAAAAAAATTTTTTATTCTTGGGGATGGGCTGGATATGTTTTCTCTAGACATAAAGTATCTGGGGGCTACAGAGCATTGGCTTTGAATTTCAACTGTTGTTATCTTATATGATGGGACAGTTTCATTATCCTGGGCCCAGGACAGTGTCACCTTGTCTGCAAATTTGCCCTCTGTCCCCCTAATCAGAAATGCACCTGTAAATCTTCCTAGAGAGCAAGCCAAGGTCTGTTTGTTGGCTCCTAAGGTTATGTATATTTGCTTCATTAGATTGTAGAATTTGGCGGCAGTTGGAGCCCTCTCTTTTTTATGACCTGGGCAGTTTTATTAACCCACCAAGATTCTACCAACTTGGAAACATAGAGGAGCTCAGATACTTAGTTTTATTTGAAGGGAAGTATTTATGTGTGTTTAAAGAAAACTTTTTCTTATCACTAAGGTTTCACATGCTCCTTGATAAGAAAGACATGTTTACTTTACACTTTGATAGTGTCCACAACTACACTGTGACCCTTAGTGGTTTACTCTTAACAGCATCTGCCTTAAGGATTAATGATTAAAGGATTTTTTTTTCCACTTAAAAATTTGAGGAAGTTGTGGTTATTGGGAATGAAGAAAAATACTACATTTTGTGTACTTATTCATCTCTGTAATTTTGGTTTCTTTTACTGATGCGAAACAAGGCCACCTGTATGTTTGTGTTCCAAACGTAGACCTAAGAATCTTCTGCAGTGTGCCGGAACTCTTTATCTACCTTCATGCTGAAATATTTTTGGAGAGTATGCTAAGTATAATTTCTTGTTTCTCGATTCATCTCATCTCTAGAGAGAACATGAAAAATTGCTTTGTGACTTCCAGTGCACGGCTCGGAGTATTCCAGAGAGAAATAATTTGTTCTGATCAAATCACAGCAGGGAGAGTTCCCTCTGGATTTAGGGTGCTACTGTGTAGGCTGAGGGCATAGGTGCTCCTGTTATTCTAGGTGCTTCTGTAAGCTGGTCCAGAGGAGGAAAACATTTCCCCTAAGGTTCCTAAACAGAAGCCCACCTGCAGACAGTTAGGTAGCCTTATCAGCAGGGAGAAATACATCCATTCATTAGTAATGGAGAATTAGGCCTGCTATGTAGGCCAGAGTAGGCACTGAAGATAAGATTAAGTCTGTTTTTCACCTGTTGGTTATTGTTCGGGATGGCCTCTTTCAAAGTATCCCAGAAAACGAACCCACCTGGCCTTCCTGGGATGTGGATTAGGGTGCGGGGAGCTTAATGAGGGTTAAACCCTTGAGCCCTGGTAACTCTGCTGTTCACGGGGGGGGGGGGGGGGCAGCAGAATTCTGAGACACCCCGGCAGACCTGGATGCATCTTTCCTCACCCTTTGCAGACTTGGTTGTTTCAAAGAACCTTTGTCTTAGCAAGTCATTCACATTTTGCCGATAGAGTAGCCACGCATTCCTTTTCTTTTCTTTTTTCTTTTTTTTTTTTTGAGGTAGGGTCTCACTCTAGCCCAGGCTGACCTGGAATTCACTATGGAGTCTCAGGGTGGCCTCGAACTCATGGCGATCCTCCTACCTGTGCCTCCCAAGCGAGCGCCACCATGCCTGGCTTCCTTTTTTTTTTTTTTTTTTTTTTTAAATGCAAGAGAGTGAGAGAGAAAGAGAATTTGGCATACCAGGGCCTCCAGACACTGCTTTCAAACTCCAGAGGCATAAGCCACCTTGTGCGTGTACGCTTGCGTCAATTTGTGCTTCTGGCTCACGTGGGACCTGGAGAGTCGAACATGAGTCCTTAGGCTTCATAGGCAAGTGCCTTAACCACACACTACTTTTAAGCTAGATACTAAGATAGATGCCTTTTGTCACCATTTACTTATTTGCAATGAAAATAACAATTATGAAAAATCACTTGTATTAAAATTCAATTGAAGTGCATTAACTTTTACACTATGGTCCTCCCCTCCCCCACCAGTGTACCTTTTATTTGTAGGGGAAAGAATTGAACTGTTAGGAAAGGGACTGTGAAAAAAAAATAGTGAAAAGACTATGGAGGACTATCAATGATAGCGTCGGCCAGGCCAGGAGAAACAGCTGACGGAGGGTATAGTCTATGGAGTTTGGTCATAATGCAGCAATTTTGGTTAATCAGATTTTGTGAGGAGTGACAAAATTTAAATGACAGCTTTATTGAAATACACTCCCCATGACATAAATGCTCCTGTATAAAATGCACAATTGAGTGCCTTCTAATGTATTCCAGAGTTGTACACCATTACCACAGATAACTGGAGCACTTGTCATAATGCTGTCCCCACCGCCCTTCCGCCCACCAGCCCTTGGCGATCACAGACCTGCATTCTGTCTTTTTATGTTTGTCTGTGCTGGGTATTTTGTATAATATTTTGCCGGGCATGGTGGATGGAGGCGGAGGTAGGAAGATCACCATGAGTTCAAGGCCATCCTGAGACTACAGAGTGAATTCCAGGTCAGCCTGGGCTAGAGTGAGACCCTACCTCAAAAGAAACAAAAAACAAGAAAAGTAATATTTTAAGAAATGATGCATTTTTGTGTAATTTGGTCCCTTTCATTGTGTATAAATCTCAGAAGTAGGTCCAAGTGGGTGTTCTCATGACGTTGGTCATTAGTACTCGGGAGGCAGAGGTGGGAAGATCGCCGTGAGTTTGAGGCCAGCCTGAAGCTACAGAGTGAATTCCAGGTCAGCCTGGGCTAAAGTGAGACCCTACCTCGAGAAAACTGAAAAAATGAAAACAAAAAGATTGATTAAAAAAATTTTTTTTTAACTGGGCATAGTGGCGCATTGACTTTAATCCCAGCACTTGGGAGGGAGGCAGAGGTAGGAGGATCACTGTGAGTTTGAGGCTGCTCTGAGACTACATAGTGAATTCCAGGGTCAACCTGGGGTAGAGCAAGACCCTACCTTGGGGGGGGATATATATATATATGAATCTAAGAAGAAAAAGTAACGTGGTGGCGTCCATCTTTAATCCCATCTCCATGAGTTTGAGGCCATCCTGAGACTACATAGTGAATCCACGGTCAGCCTGGGATAGAGAGATCCTATCTCGAAACCCCCCCTCCCCAATTTTTTTTTAAATTTATGTATTTGTGAGTGCACACTTTTGCCATGTTACACATATGGAGATCAGAGGACAACTTTCAGGTGTCTGTTCCACCGTTGAGACACAGACTCTTGTCATTGCAAATGAATGAATGTCAGACCAGCTGGCCCATGGGCTTCAGCTTCTCCTGGCTCCACCTACCCTTCACGTGGGCATGTGAGGACCATAAATGCATTCGCTACTTTGCATCCAGCTGTGGAATCGAACCCAGGCCAACAGGTTTTGTAAGAAGGACCTTTAACCATTGAGCATCTCCCCAGCCCTAAAGATTTCTTTTTAAAAAATTATATTTATTTATTTATTTGAGAGAGAAAGGGAGAGAGAAAGGAAAAAAAAAAGAGAGAGAGAGAAAATGGGCATGCCGGTGCCTCCAGCCACTGCAAACAAACTCCAGACGCATGCACCACCTTCTGCATCTGTCTTTACATGGGTCCTGGGGAATCGAACCTGGGTCCTTTAGCTTTGCAGGTAAGCGCCTTAACAGCTAAGCCACCTGTCCAATCCCCTTTCCCCCAAAGATTTCTTTAAGACAGCAATCTAAATCTTTATTTTTACCAGAACCCAGAGAGTAATGGAGAGACTTTGTCTTAGGAAAATCATTGTATCCACTTTGGTGACATTTCTTTATTCTCATCTATTCATTTGGTAATCTGTAAGCACACGATTTATGTCTCACATTTTTCAGACTGGACTTAAAGGGCAGTACTTGGAAGTCAAATATATTTTTGGCAGAGAATCTGGACACACCAGGGCTTCCAGAGGCATGCACCACTTTGTGCATCTTGTTTTATGTGGGTAATGGAGAATTGAACTTAGGTTGTTAGGCTTTGCAGGCAAGTGTCTTAACTGCTAAGCCATCTCTCCAGACTACTCAGACTGCTAATCAATTAACCTAGTGAGGAAGGAGTTCTATACACTTACTTTTAAGGTAGAAGGACGAAACTTCTTTGAGTCTTCTGTAGTTATCTCCATTAACTGTTGTTTCACAGCTTTCTAGTCATTTCTTTGTCTTATTTTGAATGATCATTTCTGACATTGTGAGGCGGGAGTGTTCTTGATTTTTCCAGAAGGTGTCAACAGCAAGTTCTTGCTGACTGCATCTTGTGGAATGACAGCATTTGTGAGATACATGTCTGTTTCAGGACATCCATACTTCTTAGTGGTGTAAATTTTATTTTCAAGCAGAGAGAGAGAGAGCCAGGCGTGGTGGCGCATGCCTTTAATACCAGTATTTGGGAGGCACAGGTAGGAAGATTGCCATGAGTTCGAGGCCACCCTGAGACTACATAGTGAATTCCAGGTCAGCCTGGGCTAGAGTGAGACACTACATCGAAAAACAAAAAACAAAAAACAAAAAACAAAACAAAACAAAACAAAAATATATATATATATGGAGAGAGAGAGAGTGCACATGCCAGGGTCTCTAGACACTGCAAATGAACTCTAAATGCATCCTCTCCAGCCTGTTTATCTATTTTTAAAATTATTTTCATTTATTTACTCAAGAGAGAAAGAGCAAGACATACATGGGGCAGGGGAGGAGGGACGGAGTATGAGAATATGGGCATGCCAGGGCCTTCTGCCACTGCAAATGAATTCCAGACGAATGCACCACTTTGTGCATCTGGCTGTACATGGCTATTGAGTAATCGAACCCAGGCCATCAGGCTTTGCAAGCAACTACATTTAACTGCTGAGCCATCTCTCTACTCCCTGTTTGTTTATTTTAGATATTTCTGGAGTTTGCTCTTTCATTTCTGAACTCGTTTCCTGGCTCGTAGTCTGAGGCAATGCCATTTATTTACTTTTGCTCCTGTAGCCTGAGTCTTTGGTGTGAGATCTAAGAAATTGCTATCAAAGCTAATGTCAACTACCTCTCATCCTGTGTTTTCTTCTAGGAAATTTCCCCCTGCCCCCTTAGGAGTTTTATAGTGTCTGGTCTTTCATTATTTACATCTTTTTTTTTTTTTTTTTTTTTTTTTTCCCGAGGTAGGGTCTCACTCTAGTCCAGGCTGACCTGGAATTCACTATGTAGTCTCAGGGTGGCCTTGAACTCACGGTGATCCTCCTACCTCTGCCTCCCGAGTGCTGGGATTAAAGGCGAATGGCCGGCTTATTTACAGCATTTGTCTACACCCCACCCCATGTGTATGGTGTAAAGCCATCTCTCCAGACCTCAAAATATTTTTATTTATTTATTTATTTACTTATTTATTTGACAGAGAAAGGGGGGGGGAGAGTGGGTGTGTCAGGGCCTCCTGCCACTGCAAACAAACTGCAGACGCTTGCACCCCCTAACATGGGTCCTGGGGAATCAAACCTGGGTTCTTTGGCTTTGTAGACAAACACGTTAACCACTAGCATCCCTCCAGCCCCCTCAAAATATTTTACTCATTAATTTATTGAAAAAGAGAGATAGAGAGAGACATGTGCACATCTTGTGTGTGTGACCTTGTGTGCTTGTGTCACCTTGTGCGTCTGGCTTATGTGGGATTTAGAGAGTTGAATCTGGCTTCGCAGGCAAGCGCCTTAACTGCTAAGCCATTTCTCCAGCCCTGGGATTGTTTTAATTGCTTTTTCAGATAGTTCATTATTAGTGTTCAGAAGAAATTCAATGAATTAAAAAATTATTTGTATGTATATGTGTGTGTTGGTGCTCCAGGGCCTCCTGCCACTGCAGACGGAGCTCCAGATGCATGTAGCACTTTGCATCTGGCTTTACATGGGTGCTGGGGAATTGAACCCAGGCTGGCCCGCTTTGCAAGCAAGCACCTGTAATCATTGAACCATCCTCCCAGCCCTCAGCTGATTTTCGACTGTATATCTTGGAACTTGACTATTGGTTCATCTGTCTTTGGGGAATCAGATAAGATTTTGCCACCTGCAAACGGACAGTTTTGTTTTTGCCTTTCTGATATGGATGGCTTTGATGTCCATTTTTAACCTAATTGCTCAGACTAGAACTTCTAGTATGATGTCAGATAGAAGTGGTTAAAATGGACACACTTGACTTGTTTTTGATCTTACAGGAAAATGTTCAGCTTTCTGTTGTTTGATTGTAACTGCTGCCATTACATTTGGTTTTAGTCAAGATCAAAATTGAAATTTTTGGTAACCATTAGGTCTGATCTAGTGCTTTCTTTAGTCACTCCAATAGTTTAATCACCCCGACTTTGAGGAATACATGCATTTACTTTGAATGTCATACATTTTGAATGATTAATAGGAACATAATAGGCTTAGTGAGGTCTTTCTTTCCCAAGTATTTATCTTAAATCTCGCAGGATCTCAAACTTACCCTCCTTCTCTTCCTCTTTTCCACAAATATACACCAGTGTAAAATGCCATTGTTTTGGGAAACACTGAATTCAATCAACATAGTCTTTTCCTTTGTCTCAGGATTTGAGCCTGTTTTCTACTTGTGTTTGGTCCGGTTCTCCTTGGAGAAGGGTGTAAGAACGACTTTCTCTATGGGCTTGACTTCAGTGCCAGAGAGCACATAGAGACAGCCACCAGCTCTTTGGTATCTATTTGTTGAAGATAATTAATGTTTGGCTTCTTGGATTATGTGCTTTGGATCTCATTTCTGTATATAGCAAATTTTGGCACAAAATTGAAAGGGAGACATATAGAAGCCTTGTAATTACTATGGTGTTTGTTTTGTTCTGTTTTTGGGGTAGTGCTGGGGATTGAACCTGTGGCTCATTCATGTTAGGCAGGTATTCCATCTTTGAGCCTGGCACAGCATTGGTCTGCAGAGACTGGTTTAATACAGTCCATGGTTAACTTAAGTCAACTTAAAATGTGATAAAATGGGGTTGTATGAAAATTTTGTGTGCATTAATGGGGGCATTTTTTAAAGTCCTCTTCAGCTTTTTTGTTTGTTTTTATGTATTTATTTGAGAGCAACAGACAGAGAGAAAGAGACAGATAGGGAGAGAATGGGCGCGCCAGGGCCTCTAGCCACTGCCAGCAAATTCCAGATGCATGCACCACCTTATGCATCTGCCTTACGTGGGTCTTGGGGAATTGAGCCTTGAACCAGGGTCCTTACGCTTCACAGGCAAACTCTTAGCTGCTAAGCCATCTCTCCAGCCCCTTTTTCTTATTTTTTTGAGGTAGGGTCTTGCTGTAGTCCAGGCTGACCTGGAACTCACTGTGTAGCCTCGGGCCGGCCTCAAACTCATGGTGATCTTCCTACCTCTGCCTCCTGAGTGCTGGGATTAAAAGCATGTGCCACCATACTTGGCTTGTTCTTTTTTTTTTTTTTTTTGGCGGGCATGTGTACATGCACACGTGTGTAGTGTTTGCACAGGTATAGCGTGTGCATATGTGTGTCCCATGCACACGTGTGGAGGCGAGAGGAGAACAAGTGTTGTTGTCTATTGCTCACGTTGTTTCCTTGAGACAGTCTCTCATTGAAGCTGGAGCTATTGTTTTTAGCTACCGACTGTCTGGCAAGAAGGCCCTGGTGAATTTCCTGTCATCTCCTTCCACCCCACAGGACTGGGATTACAGGTAGTGGCCACATCAGGCGGACTCCGGCCCTCATGCTTGTATAGCAAGTGCTCTTACCCACTTAAATACCCCACCCCCCTTTGTGGGGTGTGTGTGGTGTGCACATGCGTGTGAAGACCAGAGAAGAACATCAAATCTCCTCCTCCATTGCTCTTTTGCTTTATTTCCTTGAGGTAATCCCTCACTCAACTTGGTTTTCAGTTAGACTGGCTGACCAGAGAGCCGCAGCCTCCATCCTCTGCTTGTGCCTTAACCGCTGAGCCATCCCTCCAGCCCTGGTTTTCTTTTTTGAGGCACAGTCTAATGCAGCCCGAGTGAGCTGGGCAGCGGAGGGTCCCCCTGCTTTCACCTCCCGCATGTCGGGCCATAGGCATACACCCCCAGGCCCAGTTCCTGCGTGCTGGGGATCAGACCCAGGGCTTCCTGCACTCTAGGCACGTAGTCAACCAATGGAGCTACATCCCCAGACCACAAGAACTTGTTTTTTGTTTTTTGGTTTTTTGAGGTAGGGTTTTACTCTAGCCCAGGCTGACCTGGAATTCACTATGTAGTCTCAGGGTGGCCTTGAACTCACAGAGATCCTCCTACCTGTGTCTCCTGAGTGCTGGGATTAAAGGCGTGCGCCACCACACCCAGCAGCTCACAATAACTTAAAAATATTTTTATATATTTACTTGCAAGTAGAGGGAGAGAGAGAGAGAATGGACATACCATGGTCTTCAGCTGTTGCAAACAAACTCTAGATGTATGAGCCACTGTGCATCTGGCTTTATCTGGGGAATCTAACCTAGGTCATTATCTTTGCAGACAAGCACTTTAAGTGCTGAGTCATAATAACTCTCATAGCCCTCATAATAACTTTAAAAGATATTTTTATTTATTTATTTAACAGAGAAAGAGGGGCAGGGAGAGAGAATGGGCATGCCAGGGCCTCCAGCCACTGCAAACAAACTCCAGACACGTGCACCCCCTTGTGAGTGGCTAGCATGGGTGCTGGGGAATTGAACCTGGGTCCTTTGGTTTTGTAGACAAACGCATTAACCACTAAGCAATCCTTCCAGCCCTAACTTTTTTTTTTTTTTTTAAGGAAGAGTATGTTTGTATATGACCAATAGGATTCTACAAATTAATTGGCTGTACTAGTTAGTGTAGCTGATAGCGTCTCATTGTTGGGACAGACACCGGACCAGAAGCAGCTTACGGGAGAAGAGGGTTTACTTCAGGCTTACTTCACACGACCACAGCAGACACCAGCAAGCTGCCTGTGAACACCCGGTAGGCTAGACTCCTCAACCTCAAGGTCCGCCCTTGGAAACACACCTCCTCTAGCAAGGCTCCACCTCTCAACTGCTCCCCCTGCCGGACAAAGCAGGAAGCTTACGCACAAACACCTGTCTGAACCGGGACATTTACATTCGAGCCACCACAGCCTGTCAGGACAAGTAAAATGTCCATGGTCTAATCTAGCATGTTATGTTACACTTTGGGGAATGTCTTTGACATAGGCAGTTTGGGCTGCTATAACGAAGTGCCACAGGGGGGGACAGCTTATAAATATCAGAACTGTATTTCCTCTAGGAGGCCAGAAGTGTGTGAGCTCAGTGGTCCCAGCGAGTAAGTTCTGGTGAGGGCCCTCTTCCTGGTTTCAAGTTCTACTTCCGGTTCACTTGCTGGGCGAGGGCTGGATCAGGACTTTGCCTCTTCTGCTTGGGCACCTACCCCAGGCACGGAGTCACCCTGTTGCCTGGTCGCCCCCTCCAGGCTCCCTCTCTTCATAGAATCATACTGGACGGAATCCATGCATGTGTTGGCCGGGCACATTTGGTACGTCACACTTTTGTTAGCCTTGTGTGTTGACACAGGGCCTCTTCATATACCAAAGCCTAAATGGTATCATTTTCTTTTGTAAAAATCAGGTACCTTACTTTGTGTGTGTGTGTGTGTGTGTGAGAGAGAGAGAGAGAGAGACAGAGAGAGAGACAGAGAGACAGAGACAGGGTCTCACTGTAGCTCAGGCTGACCTGGAACTCACTCTGTAGTCCCAGGCTGGCCTCAATCACAATGATCCTCCTACCTCGGCCTCCCAAGTGCTGAGATTAAAGATGTGAACCACCACACCACCTTCCTTTGTTTTTAATTTTTATTTGTTTTTGGTTTTTTGAGGTAAGATCTCACATTAATTCAGGCTGAATTTATTATGTAGTCTCAGGGTGACTTCGAATTCACAGCGATCCTCCTACCTCAGCCTCCCGAGTGTTGGGATTAAATGTGTGCCACCATGCCTGGGTGTTTTTATTTTTTTACTTTTTTTGTTTGTTTGTTTTTTCGAGACAAGGTGCTATGTAGCCCAGGCTGGCCTTGAACTGATTCTCCTGTTTCCACTTCCCAATTGTGATTACAGGCGTGTGCCACCTCACTGAGTTAAACCTTACTTTTTTGACATATTTTCTGTCCTCAACATACGAGTGCACACACGCATGCCTCCCCCCCGCCAAAAAAGAGAGACAGGTAGAGAGAAATGGAAGAGCTTTAGAAATGGAGTTATAGGGCTGGAGAGATGGCTTAGTGGTTAAAGCACTTGCCTGCAAAGCTGAAGGACCAAGTTTCGATTCCCCAAGACCCACGTAAGCCAGATGCACAAGGTGACACATGTGTCTGGAGTTTGTTTGCAGTGGCTGGAGGCCTTGGTGCACCCATTCTCTCTCTCTCTCCTCTCTCCCTGTGTCTCTGTCTTTCTCAAATAAATAAAAATAAGATATTTTAAAAAAAGAAATGGAGTTACAGAGGCTGTGCTCTATCCAACTCCTGGTTCTGTTGGTTCAGTTCCACAAACAAACATAATCACAGTATCTACTGTCAGCCTGTCACTCTCGAGTTATTTTTAAAGTCTCTAAAATGTGCTCTGGGTAGCCTCAGATTCCTCACGAATAAAATAAGTAAAAGACAAATTCTTGCTGAGCCATTGAACAAAATCTAAACAAGGCACATGGCATAGTGCTTGCGGAAGTCAGCCAGAGCCTCTTAACATGTCCTAATCCTAATCCCCGGGGCAGGTGAATGGATGTTACCTGCTTAAGGGAAATAAGGTGTCAGGTGACATCAGAGTTGCTTACCAGCTGACCTTCAGATGGCTGCATGGTTTTGTCACATAGTACACTGTGAAGTGAACGCTGGAGGCGAAGGGGTCCCAGGCAGCCGGAGCCGGCCACGCTGCCTTTGACGATGGAGGGGCTGTGAGTCGGGCCGTGACAGCAGGCTCTACACACTATCCAAAGCCAGGGAATGGGTTCTCCTCAGAACTTCCAGAAAGGAACACAGCTGTGCTGACACCTTGATTTTTACCTGAGCAGACCTGGTTGGGACTTCTGACATCCAGAGGTGTGAGATCCACTTGCTGTTGTCTTAAGATACTAGCTTTATGGAACTTTATACTGTAGCCATGGGAAGGAGATCCAGTGCTTATCTAGTATGTATCAAAGCTACGGAAGCATTTCTTTCTCCTCCCCCTGCCCCAGGTGGGGTCTTTCTCTAGCCCAGGCTGACCTGGCCCTCACGCTGTCGTCTCAGGGTGGCTGCAGACTCATAGCAATCATCATACTTCTGCCTCCCAAGTGCTGGGATTAAAGGTGTGCACCACCACGCCCGGCTCAGTTCTTTATAAAAAAAATTAGTTAGTTATTTGAGAGAGACGGGGGAGGGGAGAATGAGAATGGGTGTATCAGGGTCTTGGCTACTACAAATGAACTCCAGATGTATGTGCATCTGGCTTTATATGGGTACCAAGGAATTGAAATGGGCCTGTAGGCTTTGCAAGCAAGCAGCTTTGACCCTAGCCCAGCATTTCTTTCCTTCCTTCCTTCTTTCTTTCTTTCTTTCTTTTTTTTTTTTTTTTTGTCTTTCGAGGTAGGGTCTCACTCGGGCCCAGGCTGACCTGGAATTCACAGTGTAGTCTCAGGGTGGCCTCAAACTCACAGGAATCCTCCTACCTCTGCCTCCCAGTGCTGGGATTAAAGGCATGTGCCACCACGCCCCTTCACAGGCAAGCACTTAACCACTAAGCCATCTCTCCAGCCCCTGAGTTTATTCTTGATCTAAACACACTCAGTTTCTCCTTTTAGAGAAAAAAGATGCCCTTTGTCTTTATTTAAATTAATTTCTTTTTTTAATAAGTATTTTCTTTGTTATGGGCACATAATGTGTTTGGTATCATCATTTCCCTCCTCCCTGCCCCCTTTCCACTGAGCAAGAGTGCTGCTTCCATGGTGAGCCTGACAGTCTGCACCAGGGTGAAGGAGACAGTCACTGAGGATACTCAACGCCTACCAAAGCAGAGATCTAGAGGCTCCTGAGAGCTCAACTAAAACAGACTTAAAACTCACCCGCCAAGGCTCAGGGAACTTTGTGGAAGAGGGGGCAGAAAGATTATTAGAGCCTAAGAGTGAGAGGGAATATCCAGAGGCATTGCGCCTCCCCCCCCCCAACAATGACTGACTACTGCTCTCATAATTCATAACCCTCAACCCCATGGGGAACACCAGCAATCCCACTGAGGAGGGAGGGCCCTTGTCTTTTCTTCCCTTGGGTCCCACACTCCATTTCCCTTCAGTCCATGTCTTCATTTCTTTCCTCTTTCCCACCATGTTGGAATACTCATAGCTGTTTTATTGTGGGGAGCCTTTACTTGAGCCTACTTACCTTTCGGGAACCACACTACCGTCTCTGATGAAGCAGAAACGCTCATGTCTTAGGAGACTGGCAGATGAATTTCCACCTAACTTAAATGCTTTGGAGGTTTATGAGACACGTCTTTGCTGAACACCATGGGTGGTGATGAAATTAGAGAAGAATGGGAAGAGCCTGTTCCACGGCAAACCCTGTTGTAAACAATGAATAAATCATCAACCATTAGCCAGCAGAGTGGGAAGGCCAGATGACAGTGTTGGAGACAATGATAGAGACAGTAGTAGGTTTCATGGAGAGGCCAAGTAGAAAGGTCATTTCAAACCAGAACAATCTTGGAATGTTTTGTAAAAGGCTGCTTGAGCTAGGCGTATGCTCTGAAAGGGTAGGAAAAGTGACTTCAATGGAATGCTATACATTATCAGAAATATAGAAGCTTATCACTTATATTTTTGCAAACACAAGGGAGGGAGTCCCCCCCCCCCATTGTTACTGAGGAAAGACTCAGGATTAAACAAAAGTATATCAAAATTACATTTAACTAATGACATTTCTTTCAGTAATCTCAAGTAGGATCAGAACATAAGAGGTCTTGATCCCTTGGGTTGCTTTGAGTGATACTCACTGCTTTCCTCCCCTCCCCTCCCCTCTTCGGTAGGGTCTGTCTCTAGCCCAGACTGACCTGGAATTCACTATCTAGTCTCAGGGTGGCCTCTAACTCACAGCCTTTCTCCTACCTCTGCCTTCCTAGTGCTGGGATTAAAGGCGTGCACCACCACGCCAGGCTTACTGCTTTTTTTGTAGCTACATTTGTTATAAGTCTCAGTGTATGTTTTGAAACCTAGTAGAATCTAATCTGACTCATTAGGTGCTAAAACATTGGTTATATATTTTAAATGAAAGTACTTTACTATGAGTAAAGGTAATTAATGCGCGATTAAGCTTACTTCTTTTTAGAGGGGTCACCAGACTGTAGTGAGATCATAGAAGATCAGTATATTTGGACCTCAGCCAGAGATTTATTTTTATTAAAATTTTTTTTTGTTCATTTCATTTATTTATTTGAGAGTGACAGACAGAGAGAGAAAGAGGCAGAGAGAGAGAATGGGCACGCCAGGGCTTCCAGCCACTGCAAATGAACTCCAGACGCGTGTGCCCCCTTGTGCATCTGGCTAACGTGGGTCCTGGGGAATTGAGCCTCGAACCAGGGTCCTTAGGCTTTACAGGCAAGCGCTTAACCGCTAAGCCATCTCCCCAGCCCTATTTTTATTTTTTTTTAATAAATAAATAAATACTGAGCTGGAGAGATGGCTCAGTCGTTAAGGCACTTGCCTACAAAGCCTAACGACCTGAGTTTAATTTCCAGTACCTAGGTAAAGTCAGATGTACAAAGTAGTACATGGATCTGGAGTTTGTTTGCAGAGGCTAGAGGTCTTGGTGTGTTCTCTCTCTCTCACACTTTCTCTCTCTCTGCTTGCAAATAAATGAATTAATTCAAAAATAAAAAAAAGAAGCCGGGCGTGGTGGCGCACGCCTTTAATCCCAGCACTTGGGAGGCAGAGATAGGAGGATTGCTGTGAGTTCAAGGCCATCCTGAGACTACGTAGTGAATTCCAGGTCAGCCTGGGCTAGAGCGACACCCTACCTCGAAAAACCAAAAAAAATTATTTGCAAGCGGCGGGGGGGGGGGGGGGGGGGGGGGGGCAGAAAATGGGCATGCCAGGGCCTCCAGCTGCTGCAAAGGAACTCCAGATGAATGTGCCACCTTGTGCATCTGGCTTTATAGGGTACCCAGGTCATTAGGTTTTGTAGGCAAGTGTTTTAACCACTGAACAATCTCTTCAGACCCCAGAGATTTGACAGTATTTCTCTGTTGACAGTGGGGATATTGTTGGCCAGATGACTGACCATACCATTGAGATGGAAATGTGGTTATTTGACTAATACTTCTAAAAGTTAATGATCATGAATTGTTGACACTAGAGAGGTATTTCCTGTTGTCAGATAAGATATACATTTTATATGTGTGTCACAGAAAATGATCACACTATGCCTATCTAATTTTCGGATGAAATACAGGGTTAACTTCTTTAAAATAACAGTTCTGACTGCAATGGGTGAAGGCTAATGTGCTATTTTGTTGGAACCTGATGTGATGTCTTGGTTCAGAAACTGGCTGTACAATGCTGGGGTGAGGGAGATGCGGTTGAATCCAAACAACGCTGGCATTTTAATTACCGTAATTAACTCAATATGGACACGGAAAGCAAAGCGGCTACCAGAAAGTTCACAGGATTGTAGTCTGGACTAATAGGGGAGGAGCGAGAGTGGTAGTACTGAGTTACTCACTCTGCAGTGTACAAATACTGTGCACCATGGATATACTGTGCCCTGTTGTTTTCTAGAGCTCACATTGCCACGTGAGTCAGAAAGCGAGAATAACATGTCCGTAAGGATGGTGAAACCGAGCCCCTCATCCATTGCTTGTGGAAATGGACAGGGCTTCATGGTTCCTCAAACAGCTCAACATGGAGTTCTTGCAAGAGACCGCGGCGTGCTCGCGTGCACAAATTCAAGCCAGGTGTAGTTGTGCATAGGTAGGAGGATCACTGTGAGTTCTTGGCCACCCTGAGACTACATAGTGAATTCCAGGTAAGACCCTACCTCAAAAGATAAACCAGGCTCATGCTTTCAGTCCCAACATTCCGCAGGCTGAGGTATAAGGATTGCCATGAGTTTGAAGTCAGCCCAGGCTATAGAGTGAGTTCCAAGTCAGCTCAGGCTAAAGTGAGATCCCATCTCAATAAATAAATAAATAAAATAAACAAATTTGAATCTCTTCCTCACACCATACACAAAAATTAAAAATGGGTTGTAGACCTAAATGTAAGACTTGAAACCATAGAATTCTTAGAAAAAGGATATCATTAAGTCTTAGTAACCTTGCATCATGTGAACCCTCTTGACTTAAGATCTAAACCACAGCAACAAAACATTTAAAAAGGCATACTGGATCTCATCAACATTGAAAACATTTTTTTGGTTTGTTTTTTGTTTTGTCAAGATAGGGTCTCGCTCTAGCCCATGCTGACCTGGAATTCACTACATAGTCTCAGGGTGGCCCTAAACTCATGGCATTCCTCCTGCCTTTGCCTCCCAAGTGCTGGGGTTAAAGGCATGCACCACTATACCTAGCTTTTCATTAAAAACGTTTGTGCTGCTAAGGATACTGTCAAAGGAAAAGGACAACTCAATATGAGATATATTTGCAAGCCATATCTAATAAGAGACTTGGATCTAGAATATGTAAAGAACTCTCTTTTTTTTTTTTTGTTTTTGTTCGTTTTTAGAGGTAGGGTCTCACTCTAGCCCAGGCTGACCTGGAATTCACTATGGAGTCTCAGGGTGGCCTTGAACTTCTGGTGATTCACCTACCTCTGCCTCCCAAGTGCTGGGATTAAAGGCGGGCGCCACCACGCCTGGCTTGTAAAGAACTCTTAATAGAAAAGTAAGTAACCCAACTTAAGGTAATTAATAAATTGGTGATTCTACGGTATAACAATTCTATAAAGAAGGTTGAGGAGATGGCTCAGTAGTTAGGCTAAAAATCATTTGCTTGCCTGCAAAGCTTGATGGCCTAGGTTTGATTCCCCAGTATCCATGTAAAACCAGATGCACAAGGTGGCGCATGCGTCTGGAGTTTGTGCGCAGTGGCAAGTCTTTGGCATGCACATTCTTTCTCCCCCTCATAAAGAAACAACAACAACAACAACAAAGGATTCTATAGGTAAAAACTGTTAGGAGTAAATGAAACTTGTTTAGGATCTCTAGTCTTCTAGCATTCACAGCTGGAACCCTCTCATTCCTGGATTGCTCTACTGCACCTCATTCACTGACTAGAATTCCAACTAGAATCCCTTCTGTTCTATAGCTTGAGGGAAATGTTGGTGCTTTATTATTATTATTATTGTTATTATTATTATCAAGGTGGGAGAGAGGAAATGGGTGCACCAGGGCCTGTTGCCACTGCAAAGGAAGTCCACATGCACGCGCAACTTTGTGTGTTTGTCTTTATGTGGGTGCTGGGAATTGAACCCGGCTCTTCAGGTTCTGCCAGCCAAGTGCCTTGATCTGCTGAGCCATCAGTCCAGCCCTGGTGCTTATTTATTAATTACGATTTTAAGAAATATTTTTACTTGTTTATTTGCAAGCAGAGAGAGACAGGGAAGAAAGGCGGCAGTGGATGTGGTGGTGGTGGGGGGGATGGAGAGAATAAGAATGAGAATGAATGAGCGGACCAGGACCTGTAGCCACTGCAAACAAACTCCAGAACTCCAGACACATGTGCCACCATGTGCGACTGGCTCACATGGGTACTGGGGAATTGAGCCTGGGTCCTCAGGCTTCACAGGCAAGTGCCTTAACCACTAAGCCATCTCTGTAGCCCTATGTATGCTTTTAAGTCTAGATTCCACATATGGGGGAAAACATGTGATCCAGACATGTCTTTCTGAGTTTGGCTTATTTAAGTAACATGATAATCTCCAATTCTATCAATTTTCCTCAAAGTGACATAATTTTACTTTTCTTCATAGCTGAATAAAAGTTGGTGACTCTTTGAGCGAGAGTTGCATATACTGCGGCTCTTTGCCCTTGAATACTGCCACGTAGGTCACCCAATGAAAGGGGTTTTCCCGGGCCACCACACAACCGTGATTCCGTTCAGGATTCCTCCTCTGGGAGACAGACGCTGGGAGAGGATGGCGCAACAGTAGAAGGAGAAAGCAAGACTGGACAGGCCAGGCTGGCACATGGGGCCCACAGCAGTTCCATGCTGGCAGAAGTTGTTTGGCCTGTCCCTCCACTTTCTCAGTTACTCTCTGGTCCAGTGCAGTTCTTGAAAACCAAAACCGACTTGGACTCAGCCCACGTAGCAGCGAGCCTTTCAGATGTGAGTGGTACGCCTTGTTTAGTATAATCCAGAACTGTGATCCAGTATACAGACCATATTCAAACCCACGGGATGCCAAAGAATGCTCTTGCATCCCATTAGAGCTTTCCTTTTAATCTTTTAGGGAATTCTTCCAAGAATCTCCCCAGGTGATTCTCGGGTGTTTGTCTGTCTTCCCTTCCTCCCTCCCTCCCCCCTCCTTCAGAGAGGCAGAAAAATAGGCAGATAGAGAGAATGGGTGCACCAGGGTCTCCAGCCTCTGCACACGAACTTCAGATGCATGCACCACCATGTGCATCTGGCTTATGTGGGTCCTGGGGAATCGAACCTGGGTCTTTAGGCTTCACAGATAAGAACCTTAACTGCTAAGCCATCTCTCCAGCCCTTTCCCATGTGCTTTATTGGTCTTTTATATCATTGGTAAAAGGGGAGGGGGCTCCAGAATTAACTTAGACCTCTAGTGATTCCTCCTATGGGTCCAAAGGTGGGGTTACCTTCCCTAATCACTCACATTTGACAACTACACAAGACAAATTTAAAAAAAAACCTGAATTACTTAACAAGGAATAAGAGAGGAAAGGCTGGGAGAGTCAGCCAGCAGCATTTTGCTAGAGTTTCCTGTGCATATCTTTTTCTTCCATAATTGAGAAAAGAAACTGAATTTTTGTCATTAAGCCAGCTTCCTAATTATTCTGTCTTTTGAACAGAATCCATCTGTTTCTTCTTGCATGGAGTTCACCAATTTTCTGATTTAATAGGATGAATTATTGTCTATTTCTGCTTCTCAGCTGCCACCCTGGGACTTCTTTTTCCTTTCTATCTTGGATCATTTCCACGCGTGTCTTGTGTGTGTCATGTCAGACTTCATTGGTTTTCATCCTGCTTTTGCAAAGGACACCTTCGAGTCAACGTCTGTATTCTGCCTTCTGCTTGATTGATCTTTTGGATGTAAATGCCTAGGCCAAAATTATTGCACTTTGGAAGATTCCGAGACACTGCTGTGTCCGCTGCAATTGTCTGGTTTTTAATTAGATTCTTGAATCTTGATTCTTATTTTTCCCCCCTAAAGTCATTTAGGAATGCTCTTTTCTTGGCTGCTGTGAAATTTCACAGAATTTGCCTTGATGTTTCATTTCCATAAAACAGAGTGTAGGCTGTTTCTTCTTGACTGAAGCCCTGTCTTTTTTTGATCTAAAATTTTTATTTATTATTGTTGTTACTGTTATTTATTTGCAAGGAGAGAGAGAGAGAAAGAATGGGTGTGTCAAGGTTTCTAGCCACGGCAGACAAACTCCAAGTGCATATATCACTTTGTGCATCTGGCTTTACGTGGGTACTAGGGAATCGAGCCAGGGTCATTAGGCATTGTAGGCAGATGTCTTAACCTCTGAGCCATCTCTCCAGCCTCCTATTTCTGGTCTTTTATTTGTGCTTTTGAAGCCGGGTCCCTACTGTAGCCCAGGCTTACCCAGAGCGACTTTGTAGCTCCACTCTGGTTTCCAACTCATGATGATCCTCCTACCTTAGCCTCCTGTGTGCTGGGATTGAAGGTGTGTGCCACCATGCCAGGCTCTTATTCCTGATCTTTTAATCTGGGTGGTTTTGTCACCCCTGTGGATGGCTGCTTAGGCAGACAGAGACACTGGGTCTGTCAGTCATTCTCCTTCCCTTGTTGCTGAAACTGGTACCTGTCAGATATGCAGCACTAGGGCTTTTTCCTGGGCTGCTCTTCAGCCTAAAGGAGCGCTTGTGTATTGCTTCTGCCGAAGTCATTCCTGGGTGTAGTTTTCTCCTTACCACTGACTGGTTGAGGCCTGGCAGCAGACACATAAGGAAGCACTCTGTGAGTCGGGGTTTTTGAATTTAGCAAGATACATTCCTCTTTGCAATGTTGGCAACTCATGATACTTGGAGCTGCTGTGGCCATCTTGGGTCATGGAGAAGTAAGCAAAATGATAAAAAACAAACAACAACAACAAAAACAACCTCAACTAAAAATTGTCAGAAATGTCAACAAGCTCTGCATCCCTTCAATTTTTCCATTTCTTTTTCCTAGGTAGGGTTTCACTGTAGCCCAGGCTGACCTGGAATTCACTATGGAGTCTCAGGGTGGCCTTGAACTCACAGTGATCCTTCTACCTCTGCCTCCCAAGTGCTGGACTTAAAGGCATGCGCCATCACACCCGGCTCTAATAACTGGGCTGGAGAGATGGCTTAGTGGTTAAGTGCTTGCCTATGAAGCCTAAGGACCCCGGTTCGAGGTTCAACTCCCCAGGACCCACGTTAGCCAGATGCACAAGGGGGCGCACACATCTGGAGTTTGTTTGCAGTGGCTGGAGGCCCTGCTGTGCCCATTCTCTCTTTCTCTCCCCCTCTTTCTGTCTCTGTCGCTCTTGAATAAATAAAAATAAAAAAATTTAAAAAACACTTATAATTGCTTTGCACATGCCTTTACTCCCAGCACTTGGGAGGCTGAGGTAGGAGGATTGCTGTGAGTTCAAGGCCAGCCTGAGACTCCATAGTGAATTCCAGTAAACCAAGACACCCTACCTGGAAAAACCAAAACAAACAAACCAAACCCCACCAAAACACAAAACTTACACTTATCTCTCACTTTTGTCTCCCTGGCATTCCACCTCCTCACTAGAAGAGCTTGTGGTGCCTTTAAATTACACGTACCATCTTCCTACAAGTTCAGCTGCTAGCGTCCTGGGGCAGGCCACATCCACTGCCTTTCTGGGTCACTGTGGTAGAGCTTTCCGAGGCACATTCGACAGATTTACTTGCAAGGAGGTAGACAGGAAACACCTTTCCATCAGGGACACCCACAGGTTTTCTGTGTTCTGATTGGCCCGTGTAGCAAACCGCACAGAGACACCCAAACCAGTTCACCATGAGGGCGGCCACAGCTGTTCGTCTCCCCACTTCCAGGGGAAGCTGGTTGGGGGTGGAGGAGTGAGGCTCACCTAGGTGGGTTTTGTTAGCCAGGCACATGTGACCTTTGCTTCTTGAAGCCCTTAAGTCCTCTTGCTCGAATGTAATTTCCAGGATCGCTACAGAGTACGTGCCCATCACTGGAATCTTCCAGCTAATGAGTCCAGAGTTATGGCCACTGACCAGGTATTGGTGGCCCCCTGCAGTCTCTCTGCACTTTTGCCAATGGGTCATTTTTACCCTAAGCAACGTTGCCTAGTAACCCAGCAGATACTCTCTGTGAACATAGCAGAGCCACGTTAACTGGACCCAGGCGCAGTCCCTCATGCCCATAGGCAAGAGTTCTGCTCACACTTCATCACAAATCCCCTCCTCACCGAGGTCGGCCTGCTTCTGCGCTTCTCTCCCTGCCCTCCGTTTTCTCACACTAGCCCCGGTGAGTCTTGAAAGTGGATGTCAGGTCGCCTGGTGTCCCCAGCAAACCCACAGTGGCTCTCACCTCCGCTGAGTGAATGAATCTCTCACAAGCCCTCTGACCTGTTCCCATCAGTCCCTGCATGTCCTTTTAATGGTTTTGTTGCTTTAATGTGCCAGGCTTGATCTCAGAGGAACATGGAGCTACCCCATGGCTGGAATCTTCTTACCTCTGCTCAAGCATTATCTTGTGTTTGTAACTTTGGTTTTTCTTTTCTTTTCTTTTTGGTTTTTTGAGGTAGGGTCTCACTCTAGCCCAGGCTGACCTGGAATTCACTATGTAGTCTCAGGGTGGCCTCAAACTCATAGTGATCCTTCTATCTCTGCCTCCCAAGTGCTGGGGTTAAAGGCATGTGCCACCACGCCCGGCCCTTTTTAACTTTTATTTTAAAGAGAGAGAGTGAGCAAGCGAGAGAGTGACAGACAGAATTGGGGTGCCGGGGCTTCAGCCACTGCAGTTGAACTCCAGATGCTTGCGCCACCTAGTGGGCATGTGTGACCTTGCATTTGCCTCACCTTTGTGTGTCTGGCTTATGTGGGATCTATAGAGTAGCACATAAGTCCTTAGGCTTTGCAGGCAAGCACCTTAACCACTAAGCCATCTCTCCAGCCCATCTTTTCTTTCATTTTTTTTTAAATCTCATTTGTTTGCAAGGAGGAAGGATGGTTAGAGGGAGAGAGAATGGGCACTCCAGGACCTCTAGCTGCTGCAAACAAATTCCAAATGGATGCATCACTTTGTGTATCTGGCTTTATGTGGGTACTGGGGAATAGAATCTGGGTCCTTAGGCTTTGCAAGCAAGCACCTTAACCGCTTAGTCATCTCTCCAGCCCAAGCATTATCTTTTCCGTAAGGTGTCCGTGTGTCCGTGTGTGTGTGTGTGTGTGTGTACATACGTGTTTGTGTATATTTATGGGCACACTTGTGCTATGACAGGTACATGGTGGTCAGAGGACAACCTCAGGGTCCTCAGGGTGTCAGTCCCCCCTTCCACCTTGTTTGAAACAGGGTCTCTTGTAGTCTGCCTCGCGAAGGCCACAGTAGCTGGGATGAGCTGCGCGATTCTCCTGACTCCGCTTGTCATTGCTACAGGCCCCCACCTGCCTTCACATGGGTTCCTGGGATCCAAACTGAGGTCACCGCTACTTATAACCACTGAGCCATCTCCTCAGTCCTCAACAAGGTTTATTTATTTTATTTCATTTTATTTATTTATTTACTTTTTGTTTTTCAAGGTAGGGTCTCACTCTAGCCCAGGCTGACCTGGAATTCACTATGTAGTCTCAGGCTGCCCTTGAACTCACAGTGATCCTCCTACCTCTGCCTCCCGAGTGCTGGGATTAAAGGCAAGCGCCACCATGCCCAGCCCAACAGGGTTTATTATAACTCATACCTGTCACTCCAGGGCTCGCTCTTTTTGTGGTTTCTCACACTTGGTCATACTTTGTAATTTACTTGTCTATTATTTAGTGCCTCTTTACTGTTAGCATGCTAGCTACAGGAGGGCAGGATCTCTCTCTCTTTCTTTTTTCCTTCTGTTCTTCGGTACATCTTGATTGTCTAAGCCAGTGTCTGAAACCTAGAGATGCTCACTATGTTTTATGTATGATGTGTGTGGTTTGAGCAAGACAAGCATCTGTTTCTTATATGTGTGGGATAGAGGCCCGTGGGCTCATTCTGATGTAGTCAGTGCGTGTCTTTCCTGCTCGGGCAGTTTTAGTGTTTGAGTGAGGATGAAGTCAACACATCTAGGCCTCTTCTCAGAGTGGCCAATCTTATTTCTCATATTCTCTTGGCTGGAACTTGGTCATATTGCTACAGCCAGTTGCAAAGGAAGCTGGGAAAGGTGATTTTTTTTTTTTTTTTTTTTTTTTTTTGGTTTTTCGAGGTAGGGTCTCACTCTAGCCCAGGCTGACCTGGAATTCACTATGGAGTCTCAGGGTGGCCTCGAACTCATGGCAATCCTCCTACCTCTGCCTCCCGAGTGCTGGGATTAAAGGCGTGCGCCACCACGCCCGGCTGGAAAGGTGATTTTTAGGTCAGTACTTGTAGTGGCTTGAATGGAACAAATGTTCCCCATACCTCATGTGCTTGTGATTAAACGTCATTCTTAATCCCCAGTTGGTGGAGCCTTTGGGTGGTGGAGCCTTGCTGGAGGAAGTGAGGAGGTGTGTTACTGAGGTATTACAGTTCAGCTCTACTTTTTCAAGCAAGCTCTTAAAAAAAATTATTTATTCATTTATTTATAGGGAAGGGGGGACACGGCCCCCTGCCACTGCATATGAATTCCAGATGCATGCACCACTTTGTGCATCTGGTTTTATGTGGGTACTGGGGAAACGAACCCAGGCCCTCAGGCTTTGAAAGCAAGCACTGTAACCGCTGAGCCATCTCTCTGGCCCCCAGCTCACTCTTTAATGCCTCCCTGTGATGTGCTGATGTGATGCCTGGCTACTTCTGCCCTCCTTTCCCTCTGTGATGAAACTTCCCCTTGAAACTATAACCTGGAAATCAACCCTTTCCCTTCCTAAGCTGCTTCTGGTCTGGTGTTTTGTCCCAGCAACGAGAGAGTAACTGCTACAGTAGTCAGATCTATAGCAAAAACTTGGGTTTTTTTGTTTTGTTTTGTTTTGTTTTTTCAGTAAAGGAGGGAGATGGATGTCAGAATATAGTTTGATGTTTAATAGTTTAAACATGGGAACACAGCTTCCTCTATGTTGTGTCTTAAGACATATTCACATAATCATCATCAAAACCTCTTCACAGGGGCTGGAGAATTGGCTCAGCACTTAAGGTGTTTGCCTGCAAAGCCTAATGATACAAGTTCGATTCCCCAGTACCCGCATAAAGCCAGATGCACAAACTGGAGCATGCATCTGGAGTTTGTTTACAGTGGCTAGAGGCCCTGACATGCCCATTCTCTCTCCTTGCAAATAGTGATTAAGGCACATGCCTGTGAAGTCTAAGGACCCAGGTTTGATTCCCAGGACCCACATAAGCCAAATGCATGAGGTGGTGCATGTTTCTGGCTGAAGGCCTTGGCATGACCATTCTCTATCTGCCTCTTCTCTTCTCTTAAATAAATAAGTACATTAAAAATAATAAAAATATTTAAACAAAACTCTTTAAAAGGCCCTTTGTTGCTAAGCATAGATTTTACAAGTAAATATTAGTGGGAAGAAGGCTAGTGTGAGGTTGTGCATTGTCTTTGAAACAGCAAAGCTCTAACAAAAAATTCCAAGTGGTGTCACCCTCTCGTTCAGCAGCCAAAGCTGAAAAGAAAGCATGATTTTAAAGATAGGTAGAAACAACTGGAATGGAGGTTGGTGAGCCGAGACAAGGCTGTTGATAAGAACACCTCAGGGACTGAGGAAACGGCTCACCGATTAAAAGCATTTGCTTGCAAAACCTGCAGACCTGGGTTCAGTTCCCCAGCACCCATGTGACGCCATATGCATCTGGAGTTCTTTTGCAGTGGGATGAGCCATAGCGTTCCCATATCCCACCCCCCACCCCCTCCCAATGCTCTTATAGTTGCAAAAAATAAAAATAAAAAAATAGACAAAACCCTTCAGGATTCACATATGAATCGGATTGTCTTTTAACTCAAATGAGATGATCTTAGGTAAAATTCCTATCTCTCATCCAGGTACTAACCGGGCCTGACCCCACTTAACTTCTGAAGTCAGCGTGTTCAGAGTGGTATGACCGTAGAACATATCTAATGCATCAATATGAAAGATTATGAATCCACATACTGGGTTGTTATATATATATATATATATATATATTTTTTTTTTTTTTTTTTTTTGAGGTAGGGTCTCACTCTAGCCCAGGCTGATCTGGAATTCACTGTGTAGTTTCAGCCTGGCCTCGAACTCACAGCACTTCTCCTTCCTTGGCCACCCAAGTGCTGGGATTAAAAGCATGCACCACTGCACCCAGTTTAAGTAAGTTTTAAGGGAATGTTTTACATAAGATCACTTTGCAAGCTATTATCTTCTCTTCATGAACGAAACATGCTGGCTGGCCCTGATGTAGAAACAAAATCAAGTGGGAGAAGTACACTAATCCTTGCCAATATGCAAATTATTACATTTAACCTAGACAGATACATGCCCACTGGGTAATTACTTCACACGATCACACAGGAAAAAAGGTACATTTAAGTCCATTGCATATTCAGTTTCATTGGTCATTCCCTGCCACTATGTAAATCAAATACTTAATGATCTAAATATATTTTATTTGTTTATTTGTTTTGTTTTGAGAGAGAGAAATGGGTGCACCAGGGCCTCTAACCACTGCAAATGAACTCCAGGTCATGTACCACCTTGTGCGTCTGGCTTATGTGGTTACTGGGGAATCGAACCTGGCTCCTTAGGCTTTGCAGGCAAGCACCTTAGCTGCTAAGCCATCTCTCTATCCCTACTTAGTGGTCTAAACATGCCATTCCTCCAAGGCATGAGAACTCTGGTGTGACTGCAGCAACAGTTTTTCTCAAGTATGATTTCGTATGCGCTGAATTGTAAAGGCTGCTTGAAAAGGCAAGTCGGGCTTTTCTGCCTCTGAATGAGGTCACTTCCTGAAGGTTCTGTAAAGCTATACTTGAGGCGCGCCTCTTCTTAAGAGATTTCTATGCCTGATCTCCTTAATCTCACCCAACTCAACAGATTTCTTGTCAGCCTTTATCAGTTCTGAAATGAAAAATACACAGTTCTTTGCTCTCCAGGGAAATACTGAGTATTTGTGATATAACCAGGGCATCGGGGACTCTGAATAGACAGCAGGGTGTGTGACCAAGGGCGGTACCCAGAGAGGGGCAGTAGCTGAGTGGGGCCTTTTGGGCTATACCCTAAAAGCAGACCTCACTTCTTTTCCCCCCTTCTTTTTGGTGGGTGTCCCTGGGTGGGCATGGAAGACCTTACTTTTACTGCATTGTCTATGGAGGTGTCGTAAAGATGTCCTAGTGAAGTGGTAGGGTACAGGCCCCCTCCTTGGTAGGTGCATGGAAGAATTTTCAGACCCATTTCTTCCTTCCTTCCTTCCTTCCTTCCTTCCTTCCTTCCTTCCTCTCTCCCTCTCTCTCTCTCTCTCTCTCTCTCTCTCTCTCTCTCTCTCTCTCTGTCTCTCTTTCTTTCTTTCTTTTTGGTTTTTCAAGGTATAGCCTTGCTGTAGCTCAGGCTGACCTGAAATTCACTATGTAGTATCAGGCTGGCCTTAAACTCACAGCGATCCTCCTACCTCTGCCTCTCAAGTGCTGCGATTAAAGGCGTGCGCCACCACGCCCAGCTTGCAGACCCTTTTGAAAACCATTGCCTGATCCATAAACTATCTATCACCACAAACATTTGCCATTTCTTTGTATTGAGACCATTAAAAATCCTAATTTTCTCCAGTTTTTTATTGCTGTTTTTTTCTTTCCTTTCTTGCTTTTCAAAAAATGCACCACCCTGTGTTAAGCCATCTCTCCATCCCTTCTTTCTATTTTTGTTGCCTTTTCTTCCTTCCTTCCTTCCTTTTTCTTTCCTTTTCTTTTTTTTTTTTTTTCCCTGTTGTTTTCTCAAGTCCTACTGTAGCCCAGGCTGATCTGGAATTCACTTTGTAGTCCCAGGATGGCCTCAAACTCACTACAATCCTTTTACCTCTGCATCCTGAATGCTGGGGTCAAAGATATTTGCCATCATACTCAGCACCATTTTCTCCATTTTTAATCTTATATCTTTCCAGTGCTTTTGGATTTTATTATTATTGTTACTATTATAATTTTGTTTCTTTTGGAGGCAGTGTCTCACTAGCACAGGCTAACCTGATACTCACTCTGTAGGCCAGGCCAGCCTTAAACTCACAGTGATCCTCCTACCTCAGCCTTCCAAATATTGGGATTATAGGATGAGTAATCCTGCTTAGCTCAAGTTTTACTTTTGGCATTGAACTTGCCTCAGAAGTTACAAGATCCTTGAGTCATTTCTTTTTCTTTTTTAATAAAAAAGATTTTTAAAAAATATTTTATTTTTATTTATTTATTTGACAGAGAAAGAGGGAGAGAGTGTGAGAGAATGGGCATGCCAGGGCCTCTAGCTGCTGCAAACAAACTCCAGACGCCTGCGCCCCCTTGTGCATCTGGCTAATGTGGGTCCTGGGGAACTGAACCTGGATCCTTTGGCTTTGCAGGCAAATGCCTTAACCTCTAAGCCATTCCCTCCAGCACAAGATTTTATTTTTATTTGGGGGTCAGATAGAGAATGGATGTGCCAGGGCCTCCAGCTGCTGCAAACAAACTCCAGACACATGCACCACCTTGTGCATCTGGCTTACATGTGTCCTAGGCAATCAAACTTGGGTCCTTGGACTTTGCAGACAAGCACCCTAACCACTAAGCCATCTCTCCAGCCCCTCTTTTTAAAATTAAAAAAAAATTATTTGCAAGGAGAGAGAGAGAGAGAGAGAGAATGGGTACACCAGGGCCTCCAGCCACTGCAAACGAACTCCAGATACATGCACCACTCTGTACATCTGGCTTTATGTAGGTATTGGGGAATCGAATCTGGGTCATTAGGCAAGCACCTTAACCACTGAACCATCTCTCCAGCCCTCGTCTGATTTTTTGTTTTTGGTTTTGTTTTTTTTTTCGAGGTAGGGTCTCACTCTGGTCCAAGCTGACCTGGAATTCACTATGTAGTCTCAGGGTGGCCTCGAAATCACGGTGATCCTCCTACCTCTGCCTCCCTAGTGCTGGGATTAAAGGCGTGCACCACCACGCCCGGCTTCGTCTGATTTTTAAATCAGTCCCGCGTCCTCATTCTGCATTAGATCTCTTGTAATCACTCCTATATGTGCGTCTCCATCCCTTTTCCTCTCATCAGTTCTGTGATCACTTAGTGCAGACCCTTGTCATTTCTCAGTGGGATCATTACTGTCGCTTCTTAAGTCTTTCCTTCCTGTGGTGTTGGCCACTTTCTAAGACTTACTTGTGATTGATTAAAAGCTCTCTGATGTTATCAGTTGCTCCAAATTCCTTAACACAGGCATCCTCATTTCTTTTCTGGTTTGGTTCCAGCACAATTCGACCTTACTTACATGTCTTGCTACTCCCCACACATGCACGTATTGGTGTGCCCACAGAGAATCACTGTGCTCTGTAACTTTTTGTCTTTTCTGTGTATGTGTGTATATATATCTTTTACCACTGCAAACGGACTCTAGATGCATGCAGTACTTTGTGCATCTGGCTTTACATGGGCACAGGAGACTCGAACCCAGGCCGACAGGCTTTGCTAGCAGGCGCCTGTAACTGCTGAGCCATCTGTGTGTATATATGTCTATGTGAGGTAGAGAGAAGCATTCGTAATATGTCCTCCCCAAAATCAACTTAAAATGTTTATGTATTTACTTATTTATTTGGGAAGGGAAGAGAGGAAGACACAGAGAGAGAGAGAGAGGAGCAAAGAATGTGCCAGGACCTTCTGCCACGGCCAATGAACTCTAGATTCAGGTTCCATTTGTATATCTGGCTATAACGAGGGTACTGGGGAGTTGAACCAGGGCCATCAGACTTAGCAAGCAAGCACCTTTAATTAACCATTGCGCAAACCCCCAGCCTCAAATCAGCTTTTTACTATTGCATGTCACGTGACTTCTTACTGTATGCTTGGGAGCTGTTGAGGAGTTCGCAACTTCTGTTTATTTTAATCTTTTGAAAATAACACAATTGTGGCAAATACAGTGGAACCATTTCATTGTTTGAAATGATCCTTTTAATTAGACTAAGTGTAGGAAGGATTTTTGAAATGCCTAAAGTTCTTGCAAGTGAAAAAATTTAAGTCCTGCCTGGTCTGGGGAGCCGGCTCAGTGGACAAGGTACTTGCTACCCAAGCACTGGAATTGGGATCCTTAGCACACAGGTAAATCCTGGTGCTGCAGTCAGGTTCGCATTGCTGGCAGAAATCACCCAACCAAGAGCAGCTTTTGGGGAACAAAAAAGGGTTTATTTTGGCTTCCAGGCTCGAGGGGGAAGCTCCATGATGGCAGGAGAAAACGATGGCATGAGCAGAAGGTGGATGGACATCCCCCTCTGTCCAACATAGTGGACAACAGCAACAGGAGAGTGTGCCAAACTTTGGCATGGGGACACTGACTCTCACACCCATAAGCCCGCCCCCAACGATACACTGCCTCCAGGAGGCGTTAATTCCCAAATCTCCATCAGCTGGGAATGAAGCATCCAGAACACCTAAGTTAATGGGGGACACCTGAATCAAGCCACCACAACTGGCCAGTGTGGCAGCCTAACTGTAGTGCCAGTGCTTGCCTTTAACTCAGTGCTCGGCAGACTGAGCCAAGGCATCCTTGGGGCAAGCCCTGGGTTCAAGTGAGGGACCCCGCCTTAATAAATAAAGTGGAGAGTGATTGAGGACGCCGGCTGACGCAAACCTCTGGCCTCCACATGCATGCACACACGTGCAGATACGCTTACACACCTGCACCACCACACACATATGCACGCGAAATTAACAAATAACATTTGAAGTTTTGTGGTTTTTTTGTTTGTTTGTTTGTTTTGAGGCAGGGTCTCACACTAGCTCAGGCTGACCTGGAATTCACTGTGTAGTCTCAGGCTGGCCTCAAACTCATAGAGATCCTCCTACCTCTGCCTCCTGAGTGCTGGGATTAAATGCGTGCGCCACTATGTCCAGCTCTTTTCATTTCTAAGTTGATGCATGTTTTTTAACATACAGCATGGTTTTTGTATACATACACTCTCTCTTTCTCTCTCTCACACACACACACAAACTTTGCTTTGAGACAGACTCTCACTATGTAGCCCATGCTGACTTCAAACTCATGATCCTCCTGCCTCAGCCTCTCCTGAGTGCTAGAATTCCAGCCGAGAAGCTCCTGCCTGCTCTGTTCTTTGATCTGTCAGATGTCACAGCTCTTACTGAACTGCTTGCCTTTGATTATGTTTGTTTGTTTGTTTGTTTGAAATCAGACACATGTAACTCATTTGTTAGCTTTCTTTGTTATTCTATTCTCTAACATTCTCTGAGGCTTTCTATATAACTTAATGACTTGGAACAAGTAAACATTAATTAGCTTTTGATGTGGCTGACATTTTGCCACTATTACTTATGATGCTTGTTAGTTTGCCTGTCCTCTCTTCCTTCTTCCTCCTCTCTCCCTATACACATAATCCTCACTGAAGTATAGTTCATATAACATAAAATCCACCCTTTAAAAGTATGTTATCCAGTGGATTTTGGCATATTCATGGGGTTGTATAACATAAATTTGAGAATATTTTTTTACAACATCTTTTTCACCCTCAGAAGAAATCCCTTACCCATTAGCAGTAATTTCTCCTAATTTACATTCTGTTTCTATAGATTTTTGTCATAAGCTTTCTTGACATTTAAAAAAATATTTTATTTTTATTTACATATTTGAGAGAAAGAGAGATAAATAGGCAGAGAAAGAGAGAGAGAGAGAGAGAGAGGAGGGAGGGAGAGGGAGAGAATGGGCGTGCCAGGGCCTCCAGCCACTGCAAACAAACTCCACATGTGAGCATCTCCTTATGCATCTGGCTTACGTTTGTCTTGGGGAATTGAACCTGGGTCTTTTGGATTTGCAGGCAAATGCCTTAACCGCTAAGCCATCTCTCCAGCCCCATTTCTTTTAAATATTTTATCTTTATTTATTTATTTGAGAGAGAGATAAATAGGCAGAGAGAGACTTGACATTTTTAATAAATATACTTACTGACTAGTTATTTGCAAGCATTCTTCTTAGATACTAACCTGTCTGTGTTAGTGAGGGTTCTCTATAGAAACTTGAAAACTGGAGTGTGTGTGTGTATGTGTGGAAGAAGACAGACTCAGAGCCTGTGAGAATTCATTCTTAAAGAAGTGGCTCCTAGCCGGGCATGGTGACACATGCCTTCTTCGATCCCAGCACTTGGGAGGCGGGGATAGAAGAATTGCTGTGAGTTTGAGGCCAGCCTGGGACTATAGAGTGAATTCAAGGTCAGCTTGGCTTAGAGCGAGACCCTACCTAAAAGAATTAGTTCTAGAGACGGGGCAGGTGGACCGTCTGTAGGTGGACTGACCTGAGGAGACCCAGAGCAGAGGTGGGATTCTGTCTGGGGCAGGAATCACCCTTCTTGACTCTATTCCCCCCCCCCCCAGGCCTTCACCTGACAGGTAGAAGTGCACCCACATTTTGACATTTTGGGGCTTCTTTTTTTTTTCTTTTTGTTTCTAGGCAAGGCAACAGATAACAGCGGCCATCACATGGGCATTTCCTGAGAGGTTTGAAGGGGTCCAAGTGAAGAGAAGATTGAATTAAGGAGCACGGTGGCCACTTTCTCATTGTGGTACTGCTGGAGAGAAGCTTTAGCCATGGGCCCATCTCTGCCTCTGTGCACCGTCACTTTGCCCATCTGTGGAGTGGAGTGTTGGAGTCTGAATAGCTTCCCTTCCTTCCCTTACATAGAAGCTTAGTATTGGAAATAAGAGGGTTTGCAGAACAAACTGAGTCATTGCCGAGGCTTTGTAGTTTTAGCACCCACTATGGTTTGGATTTATGATTTTTTGAAAGAATTACTTATTTTATTTATTTATTTGAAAGACAGAGAATGGGCATGCTAGGGGCTTTGGCTGCTGCGTACAAACTCTAGGTGGCATGTGCCACCTTGTACATCTTGCTTACATGGGTCCTGGGGAATGGAACCTGGGTCCTTTGGCTTTGCAGGCAAGTGCCTTAACCACTAAGCCATCTCTCCAGGCGAATTTATTTATTTGAAAGCAGAGAGAAACAGAGGAGAAAGAGAGAGAGAGAATGAGGATGGGTGTGCCGGGGCCTCCAGCCACTGCAAATTCACTACAGATGCATGTGCCACTTTGTACATCTGGCTTTACATGGGTACTGGGGAATAAACCCAGAAATTAGGCTTTTCAGGCAAGTGTCTTAACTGCTGAGCCATCTCTCCAGCCCTGAATTTATGATTTTTATATTTGATAGTTGTTTCTAAAAAATAAATAAATAAACCCAAGGCAAAAGTTTTATTAAAAGGTTTGTAAATGTTAATCAGGTGTGACAAATAAGACCACTCTTTGTGGTAAACTGAAATTTCTTTAAAACCCAGTGTTGTATGTAGTTTTAATGGTGGAATTTTTTTAAATTTATTTCCAAGAAGAGAGAAAGAGAGAGAATGGGTACGTCAGGGCCTCTTGCTACTGCAGACAAACTCCAGATGCGTGTGTCACTTTGTGCATCTTGCTTTATGTGGGAACTGGGGAATCGAACCCAGGTCATTAGGATTTGTAAGCTTTGCCTGTATCTGCTGAGCAATCTCTCCAGCCCCCCTTTTTTTTGTTTTTCAAGGTAGGGTCTCACTCTGGTCCAGGCTGACCTGGAATTAACTATGTAGTCTCAGGGTGGCCTTGAACTCACGGTGATCCTCGTACCTCTGCCTCCCAAGTGCTGGAATTAAAGGCGTGCGCCACCACACCCTGCTCTGTAGCTCCTTTTTAAAGAAATATTTTAATTTATTTATTTGCAAAGAGAGAAGAGAGTGAGAAATGGTTCAAGCTTTTGAGAGGAGATGGTTTGGGGGGAATATTTTATTTCACTGAAGTGAATATTGCCTTCATTGGATTGTGCTAGTGGTTTTTTGAGGTAGGGTCTCACTGTAGCCCAGGCTGACCTGGACCTCACTCTGTAGTCCCAGGCTGGCTTCGAACTCACAGAGATCCTCCTACCTCTGCCTCCTGAGTGGTAGGATTTAGCATGCTTTAAATGATGTGTGTGTGTGTGTGTTTATGCGGGTGCTGGGGAATTGAATCTGAGCCTGCAGACTTTGCTAGCAAGCACCTTTAACCAAAGAGCCTTTTCCTCAGCCCCCAGGTCTTACTAGTTATTTCTGGTGGGTAATGATTATCCAGAGAAGTCTGGGTTCGCAGTGAAATTCCTCACGGTAAATATCAAGGAGTGTTGGATGTCCATGGTGAGGATACACTTAGTTTTGTAAGAAGCCATTAACCGGTCCCTGAAAGTGGCTGTGTCCTTGTGCATTCCCACCTGCAGGGAAGGAGTCTTTCTGTTGAGCAGTGTCTCCACCAGGGCTTGGCATTGTCCTTGTGCATATTGGCTATTCTGCTAGGCTCCTAGTGGCATCTCATTGTCATTCTGCTTTGTAGCTCTCAGATTGTATATGATGTGAAACATTTTTCATTTGCATATTTGCCATCCATTATTTTCTATGACACATCTTCTTAGGTCCTTGGCCCTTTAAAACACTCTGGCTGTTTTCTTAATAGTTGGATTTGAAGAGTTATTGTACATTTTTAATACTAGTCATTTGTCAGAGGTTTTGCAAATATTTTCTTTTGTTTAAATTTTTTTTTTTTTCAAGGTAGGGTCTTGATCTAGCTCAGGCTGACCTGGAATTCACTATGTTGTCTCAGGGTGGCCTCAAACTCATTGTGATCCTTCCACCTCTGCCTACCACGTGCTGGGATTAAAGGCATGCGCCACCACATTCAGCCTTGGTTTAAAAAATATATATTTTATTTGAAAGAGATAGTTGTGTGTATGGGCATTAGGACCTCCTGCTGCTGCAAATGAACTCTAGACACTTGTGCCACTTTGTGTATCTGCCTTTACATGGGTATTGGGAATTGAACCTGGGCCAGCAGGCTTTGCAAACAATTGCTTTTAACCACTGAATGATTTCCCCAGCCCCAAGTATTTTCTTTTGGTTGGCGAGTTGTCCTTTGAATATTTAGGTTTTGTGAGACAGGGTCTCATGTAGCTCAGACTGGCCTCAAATTCTCTATATAGCCAAGGATAATCTTGAATGTACTGATCCTCTTTCCTCCACCTCCGAAGTGCTGGGATTACAGGCACTCCCTTCTGTCTCATGACTTGCCTTTCACAGAGCAGGAAGGTGTAATTTTGAAAGAAATCCAGCATATCAATTCTTTTTTGATCTTGCTTTTTGTGTGTTTTGTTGTTTTTTAAATTTTATTATTACTTATTTATTATTTCTTAGAGTCAGAGGGAGGAAGAGAGAGAATGGGCGTGCCAGGACCTCTAGCCACTGCAAATGAACTCTAGATGCATGTGCCACCTTGTGCATCTGGCTTACCTGGGACCTGGAGAATCGAACCTGGGTCATTAGGCTTCGCAGGCAAGAACCTTAACCACTAAGCCATCTCTTCAGCCCTGTTTATTTATTTATTTATTTATTTATTTTTTAATATGAGGTAAGGCCTCACTCTAGCCCAGGCTGACCTGGAATTCACTATGTAGTCTCAGACTGGCCTCAAACAGTGATCCTCCTACCTCCGCCTCCTAGTGCTGGGATTAAAGTCATGTGCCACCAGGTCTGGGGGAGAGAGAGACAGAGGGAGGGAGGGGAAGAATGAGTGAATATGAATATGAATGGGCCTCTGTCTGCTGCAAAGGAACTCTAGTTGCATGCATTACTTTGTGCATCTAGCAGTACGTGGGTGCTGGGGAATCCAGCCTGGGTTGATGGGCTTTTCAGTCAAGCATCCTAACCTCTGAGCCATCTCTCTGGCCCACGTTTTGTTTGTTATGTAAGAAGTCCTTGTCATGTTGAAGGTCACAGAGATGTGCTCCTGTCATTTCCAATGGTCTGAAAGGTTTGCAGTTTGCAGACAGGTTTGTTAGATCTATTTGAAGTAACTTTTGTGGAATATGTAAGGTTTGTGCTTAGTTAGATTTGTTTTTTTTTTTTTTTTTTTTTTTGGCACATGGCTGTCTAATTGTTCACCATTTGTTTAAAAGACTTCCTTCTGTGTTGTGTTGCTTTTGGCCTTTTATCAAGGGTCATTTAAGTATATTTCTGTGGGTCCATTTCTGGGCTGAGCCTTGTCTTTCCTGGACCCATGTGGTCCTCTGCCAGTGTTTCCAGTACTGCAGCTTTTTGGTGAGCACCGGGCCGGGCCGGGCAGGGCCAGTCTTCCCATTCAGTGCTGGGCAGGCTGCTCTGGGCCTCCATGTAAACGTTAGGATACATTGGTCAGTAGCCACAATATAATTGGTTAGGGTTTGAAATGGGTTTCCACTTACCCTGCACATCAAGTTGGGAAGAACTGACAGCTTGACAATACTGAGTTTTCCACACACATGGAATGTGTGCTTAATTCCTTTTGGATTATTTTCAATCCAGGTTTAGTGGTTTTCTTTTTTTCCTTTCCTTCAAATTTTTTTTATTAACAACTTCCATGATTATAAAAAATATCCCATGGTAATGCCCTCCCTCCCCCCACTTTCCCCTTTGAAACTCCACATTCCATCATATCTCCTCCCCCTCTCAATCAGTCTCTCTTTTATTTTGGTGTCATGATCTTTTCCTCCTATTATGATGGTCTGTGTAGGTAATGTCAGGCACTATGAGATCATGGATATCCAGGCCATTTTGTGTCTGGGGAGGTTTCTTCGTATACATGTTTTGCTAGATTTATTCATAAACATTTCATTATTCATATTTTGTTACATTTATACATAATTGTTTCATTTTGAGGGGTGCTCATGTAGATGCCAGAGTGTAATTATGTCACATTTCACTTATTCATGATTGGTGCAGATAAGCTTGACTCACAGTGGTTTGACTTGTGACTTCTTGGTTTTATGATAGCATGAAAGTGATACACATTTTGAATTTTTTAAAGGTTCTACTCTTTTTAAAATATTTTTATTTTTATTTTTGCGTATTTATTTAAGAGAGAGAGAAAGAGGCAGGTATAGAGAATGGGCACACCAGGGCCTCTAGATGCTGCAAATGAACTCCAGATGCATGTGCCACCTTGTGCGTCTGGTCTATCTGTGTCCTGGGGAATCGAACTTGAGTCTTTTGGCCTTGCAGTCATGCACCTTAACCGCTAAGCCATCTCTCCAGCCCACATTTTGAATTTTGACCCTTCCCCTGGCTAGTAATAAAATGATGGGGGTGGAGGTGAGCTGCCACTTCCCCAGCCACACAGTGTGGAGGGCAGGTAATCGACACTCCACAGTGCGCGTGCGTTAGCAGCCTGAGCTGTTCACCACTTTGTTGTACAGCGGGCCGTGTTATGATTTCACCTAAAGATAGGCTAGTGGAGATGTTCTGAACACATTTACGACAGGCTGTGGCTTGGTAATTTAGGTTTATTAAATGCAGTTTTTAAAAAGTACTTTTATTTGTTCATTTGCAAGGAGAGAGAGAGCGAAAAAAAAGGAATGAGCACACCAGGGCCACTTGCCATTGCAAACGAACTCCAGATGCATGTGCTACTTAACGCCTCTGGCTTTATGTAGGTAGTGGGGAATCGAACTCCCGGCAGTCAGAATTTGCAAGCAAGCACCTTTAGTCATTAAGCCATCTCTCCAGCCCTTGAAATGCAAATTTGGTTCATGATGTACCTCACACTCAGCACATCCCTATCTGTCAGGGAAAGCTGCTTCATACAGGTTTATGTGTGACTTCCAACACTTCTCTCATTGGTTGCTGAGCCAGAGGAAGAGTGAGACAGGGCGCAGTTTCAACAAATAGTTCTCTGAAAAGCACCTGTAGATTTAGTTCACTTACCTTTCTTTGCCTAACACAAGTCATGTAAGAATGGCTAACTGTAGGAGGGAAAGTATTAGCCAAGAATGAGGAAAATGGACAATGTTAATCTGTGTGTGTTCTGTGGAAAAGAGTATTAATTTGTCCAACCCTGATGTGACCACACTTCTTTGGTAAGCCTGACCACTACTCCAATCCTTCTAGAACTTGAGCAGCTCAGAAAAGCCGGTATTAGAAGTTTGCCTGGATCATTTTTATTGGAGATTAAAATTTGTACCAGCCATTTCTATCTACCAGTTCTCTTTATAAGATGGGTGATTTTTCCCCCCTTACATGCATTATTTAGTGCTGATGAATTGTCCCAGCTCTGTCATTGCTTGTCTCAAAGGCTAGACAGAGCCAGCTGAAGTTTGCAGTCTGTATTTAGACTAGACTAATGAAGTTAACGGAGGGAGGGCTTGAGTGGCACCTGTGACAGATAAAAGCCAAATTCTAGGGACAAATTGCTTTTCTTTTCTCCTTATTCTTACCTTAAAGCATGTCTGTGGGAACTCAGAAATTTAGATGGGAGCATTCTATCTTTTTTTTAAAAAATATTTTATTTATTTAAGAGAGAGAGAAAGAGGCAGATAGAGAGGGAGAGAGAATGGGCATGCCAGGGCCTTGTGTATGTGGCTTGCATGGGTCCTGGAGAATCAAACCTGGGTCCTTAGGCTTCGCAGACAAGCACCTTAACCACTAAGCCATCTCTCCAGCCCAGCTTTATTCCTTTCTAACTTCTAAGTCACCTCAGAGGGGCATGGTACAGGGAGCAGAGGTATCATAGGTCACCATCTGAGGGTCGTTCCTTCTTTTTGAGCTTGTTCACATACAGCGTGATTTGATTATTTAACAGGAAGAAAAGCAGCACTTCACCCTCTGACCTCTTCTGCAGACGTTAGGTTACCTCTCAGGATAGCTGAGGGAAAGCCACAGATACATGAGCTCTATGCGTTCAAGGCTTTGACAAGGCTAGCTTCCTGCCGGTCATTCTGTACTCCTCCAAGCTCCTCAAAATGTAGTGAGATGGAAATTATGACATTAATATTTATTTGATTGAATAAAATGTTAGGATACTGATTTTTCTTTTTTTTTTTTACATTTTCATTTATTTGAAAGAGGGAGAGAGAAAGAGGAAGAGAGAGAGAGAGAGAGAGAGAGAGAGAGAGAGAACAAATGAGAGAATGGGTGCACCAGGGCCTTTAGCCACCACAAATGAACTCCAGATACATGTGCCCCCTTGTGCATGTGGATTATGTGGGGTCCTGGGTCCCTTGGCTTTGCAGGCAAGTGCCTTAGCTGCTAAGCCATCTCTCTAGCACCTTCCCATGTATGTATTTGAGGTGTGACACTCACAGCATTGTAGTCGTGCGTGAAAAAGGTCACCGTGGCTACCGTGTGGAGAGTGGAAGGGTAAGTGGGTCCAGGAAGATCTTTTAGGAATCTACTCTAATTAATTGTCTGGGCCAGAGATGTTGCTGTGACTGACGTGGCAGCCAAGGATGTGGAGGGGAGGTGTCAGATTTGGGAAAGTAATGATTTAAAGACAGGGTTGGCAGAATTGGGTTTCAGGAAGTATGTGGGGGGGGGGCATAAGGAGCATTGGCTCCTGGCGTGCAGGTGTGGAAAGCTTTGACATGGACAGAGGAAGAGTGAGATGAAGATGGGAAAAGAATCAAGTACTAAGGAGGGGCCGCTGTTTGCCGGGCTTTTAGCATAGAGGAGAGGTGAGAACGTAGCTGTCATTGAAGGCACGCTTGGGGTGAAGGGGGCTCTTCTACCTGCTTTAGAATAGAGGTGGGCAAATCACCTCTAGGGATGTTATAGGTAGGGGAAGCAGTTTTAGCGATGTTATAGGTAGAGGGGATGTTACAGGAAAGGGGAGGTGTGAGAGGTACAGGGGATTTTGTTAACAGGTAGAGTAGAAGTTACAGGTAGAGGAGATGATGTTGTATGTAGGGGAGGTGTGACAGGTAGAGGAGATGATGTTGTATGTAGGGGAGGTGTGACAGGTAGAGGAGATGATGTTGTATGTAGGGGAGGTGTGACAGGTAGAGGAGATGATGTTGTATGTAGGGGAGGTGTGACAGGTAGAGGAGATGATGTTGTGTGTAGGGGAGGTGTTACAGGTAGAGGAGATGATGTTGTGTGTAGGGGAGGTGTGACAGGTAGAGGAGATGATGTTGTATGTAGGGGAGGTGTGACAGGTAGAGGAGATGATGTTGTATGTAGGGGAGGTGTGACAGGTAGAGGAGATGATGTTGTATGTAGGGGAGGTGTGACAGGTAGAGGAGATGATGTTGTATGTAGGGGAGGTGTGACAGGTAGAGGAGATGATGTTGTATGTAGGGGAGGTGTGACAGGTAGAGGAGATGTTGTTACAGGACGCTGGCATACTAGCAGGCAAGATCCCTTAGAAAGAGAGAAAAGAGGTAAGAGTTGCCCCTTCTCTTCTCAGTGTTAAACAATAGTTTGGGGATGTTTGTGTTGGGCTGGAAGTTTTGACCACCCCACCCTCTTCAGGGAGCCGCTACAATTTTCTTTTATATTTCTCTTTTTGGCCAGCTTGGTCTTATTGTTTATCATGATAGATTTTTATCTTTCACATTTCTGGTAAATGGTGATTATTAGGAAGTTGAACCAATTGTGTGTGAAAAATGCAAAAGACATTCAACAGGGAATGTGTTTCCCAAGGCCCATTGTTTACCACAAAAAAGGAAACCACTGACTTCTTGTTACATCAGTGAAGATAAAATTATTTTATGAGAAAAGTGCTTTCTTATGACGAACATTTTTCATACTGTGATCAAAAGAAATTATTTTATGAAAACAGTTATTTAGTGGGAAATATAGGCTTTTATTGTGAGGATTTATTTAGTGAAAGAGCTGAAGAAAATGTAATTTCTCTTTATACTAAAATTCTCCTTCATTGTGGAGGTAGTTGCCCTAATTTAAATTATGAAGAAATGTATTTTAAGAAAACTAGAAGTATGCATTTAGTTTATAATTATTTACTAAAATACAATAGAGTTTTAACTAACTTTAAGGGAGAAAATGGGCTATATAGGGTACTTCAACCCGAAGCAGAACAGTATATTTCTATAAATATAGTTACTTTTTGAGGACTTTTTTTTTTGTTCAATTTATTTGGAAGCGACAGAGAGAGAAAGAGGCAGAGAGAGAGAGAGAGAGAGAGAGAGAGAGAATGGGCACGCCAGGGCCTCCAACCACTGCAAACAAACTCCAGATGCATGCGCCCCCTTGTGCATCTGGCTAACGTGGGTCCTGGGGAATCAAGCCTTGAACCAGGGTCCTTAGGCTTCACAGGCAAGCGCTTAACCGCTAACTCATATCTCCAGCCCAAATATAGTTACTTTTTGTATGAATTGTTTTTGCATTGTTGTGACCATAATCCCTGACAGAAATGAGTTTAGGGAGGATAGATTAATTTTGGTTCACAGTTTCTGATGATTTCAGTCTATCACCGCCAGGAAGACATGGTGGGTGGATGTCAGCCTGTTCAAGGATACAGGATTCAGGGGCCGGGCTAGAATGTTCAAAGCCCCACACCCTACTGATCTATTTCTGGAAGCTTGCCCCCACCCCTTAATGGTTTCACACCTCCTAAAATAGCACCACCAGCGGAGAACAAGTGCTCAAAATTCAAACCTATGGGGCACATTTATTCAAATCATAACAGCATTGTAGGAGACTATATTTCAGGCACACCTAGGCTATCACAGTTTAGTATCCATCCTTTGTAAATTCATGCTGAATTAAAAAAAAAATCCCTTAGGTAAAGTTTATGTAAAAGCAACAAAAATTCATAGACCAGGATGTGAGAGGTTTGGGCTCACTGAAGATGAGCCTTCAGGTATTTCCCTCAAGTGATTTCTCCATTGGGATTTTTTGGGTTTTCGAGGTAGAGTCTCACTCTAGCCCAGACTGACCTGGAATTCCCTATGTAGTCTCAGGCTGGCCTCGAACTCACGGTGCTCCTCCTATCTCTGCCTCCCAAGTGCTGGGTTTAAAGGTGTGTACCACCATGCCCTGCTCAATTGGAATTTTATCTGCTCTCTCTATCTCTCACTGTCCCTGATTCTCTTCCAGAAAGAGGACAGAACAGAACCAAACAATCTTTTTTAAAAAAATTGTATTTCCATGTGGTATACTTCTTATCTCCCTACTTTATCTTCCCTCACCTCTCAGTTTTCTCTCTTCCCCACTCCTTTATAAGATCTGAATAAAATGTGTTATTTTAGGGCTGGAGAGATGATTTAGCCATTAAGGCATTTGCCTGCAAAGCCAAAGGACTCTGGTTCTATTCCCCAGGACCCACATAAACCAGATGCACAGGGGGCGCATGTGTCTAGAGTCCATTTGCAGTGGCTGCAGGCCGTAGCGCTTCCATTCTCTCTCTCCCTCTTTCTCTGCCTCTTTCTCTCTTTCTCTCAAATAAATAAAAAAATTTTCTAAATGTGGTATTTTAAAAATCAAAAAAAATCTGTTTACTTACTTGCAAGCAGAGACACAGACAGACTCTCACACACAAAGAATGAGTAAGCGCCAGGGCCTGTAGCCGCTACAAACGAACCCCAGACGCACGCGCCGCTCTGTGCATCCTGCCTTATGTGGGTCTTGGGGAATTGACCCCAGGTCATCAGGTTTTGCAGGCAAGCGCCTTAACCACTGAGCCATTGCTCCAGCCCTCCCAAGCAATCTTTTAAATTGGCAGTGATAAAGCCTTTTACTTTTGGAGCATCTAAGAAAGTACTTCTTAACAGGATTTGCTGAACAGCTAGGGATTATAGATGTAGTTTGTTGTGTCATTGTGACCCCTCTGCCTGGCACAGTGACCTCAGCCTTTTGAAGATGTCTTTCTGTAATTATCACCCAAGCGGCCTTGCCGTTGTCACGTTACCGGCTTTGTACTCCCCCTCCTGCCCCTTCCTTCTCCCCCGTGACTCTGGGCTGGTTAGCATGGTGACTTTAGGTGCTTACACGTTAGTTAGGGAGACAGACAGACAGACAATGGGAATTAAGTACATAAAATACAAACAAGCTCACATCCGATAGTGATTAAAGTTTGAGCTGAAATTAAGTGGAAATAGCATGGTCACATGGGTGACCCAGTTACTACCGAGTGCCTGGGAGCCTCTTTTATTTTTTTTACCCCTCATCTATTGATTGGAGAAGCCGCACCCACCACCTTGACGTGCATTCAGCAGCATGCGACCTGCACCTACCAGAATGTCTTGACACCAAGCCTGATGGTCAAGTGCAATGTGAATCTACTGGCTTCGTTCTTTCTGTATTTTGTCATCCAAATCTGCAGCATGGTGTGGTGTCATATGCGTCACCTAGAGCATGATTAACCTGTGTCCTGTGTGGTTTTGGAAGCCTTGTTGAAACACTAAATAAAACATGGATGGACCTTCAGAACATCATACCGAATGAAATACGCCTGTTCCCAAAAGGTCAAGCACGATGCTTCCAGTGGTGTACTATGTCTGGACTCATCAAACTTGTTCAGACACCAAGTAGAGACTGGGGCACAGGAATGAAAGCCACTGTGTAAGCGACCAGAGCTCCAGTTTTGCAAGGGGAAGAGGGCCCTGGAGATGGGTGATGGTAGTGGTTTATCCCTTGCAATTGTACATAATACAGACATGAAGTTAGTTAAGATATGGTATTACAGTATTTCACCAGTTAAAAAGATAAATGAAGGGCTGGAAAGATGGCTTCGCGGTTAAGGTGCTTGCCTGCAAAGCCTAAGGACCCAGGTTCAGTTCCCTAGTATCCATGTAAACCAGGGGCATAGGGTGGCACATACATCTGGAGTTCCTTTGCAATGGCTTAGAGACGCTGGCATGCCTATTCTTTCAATCTGCCTCTTCTCTCTCTCCAATAAATAAATAAATAAAATATTTTAAAATGTAAATGAGGGGCCAGGGAGATGGCTAAGAGGGTAAGAGGTTTTGTACCAGCACGAGGAGCTAAGTTTGACCTCTAGCACCCATGTAAAAAGCGAGGTGTGGCTGTCCACGCCTGGAACCCCAGTCCTGATGTGGATAGAGACAGAAGGTTTTCTGGGCTCCCAGTTGGGCAGACTTAACTGAAGAATGGTGAACTCCGGTCCAGGGAAATAAGGTGGAAGAGTGATGAGCGCCATCCTTCAGCATGGGGTGTGTGCGCACACACATGTGTCACACATGCCACATATATTACACACACACGAAGGAAAAAAATGCTGCTGCTCCTTTCTTTGGCAAGGCTTACTTTCCGTAGCTATCGTTGAGTGATGGAGCTAAGTTGTGAAGTGCGTAAATGTTCTTCCATCCCAGATCGTTTCCTTAAATGAAAGCTTTATCGGGCACAGTCATTGTCCCTGAGGAGTGTCAGACTTCAAACTGTTGTTTGTGGAGCAAAGAGCGCAGAGTGGCTGGAAAAGGCATTTTCCATTGTTCTGTCAATGCAGAAAATATTTATTGGGTACTCATTGTGTTAAAGGAACAACGGAGTGGAGTTTGTTGAGCGATACCTGCCAGCTATTGTTCCACGTTTATAGTCAGTGCTACTTGGGGCGCGCGTAGCACCTCGTAATCTTATGAAACACTCCTGGAAGGTGTTTTCATTTTGCAGTTGCAAAACCTGAGGCTCTGGAGTGGGTAAGTGGTTTTCTGCTTTGAAAACAATATTAGAAGAGTTTCAGCACATAGAAATGTGGGGGTAGGGCATTTCAGAGAGAAGCGAGCCCACAGGCTCTACAATCTGGGGGAGAAGTGGGTGGGACGGACTTTCAGGGACAGAGTCTAGAGAACCTTAGGGAGATGGGCCAGTGGTTTCATCTTGACGCTCAGGGCAGTGAGTTCTCCAGTTGTTCTGGACTCATCAAGGGTTTGAAATTTCCTCACCAGGGAGTTTTGTGATCAGAACTGCACTGGAGTGTCCCTTTAGAAGGAAAGTCACAGACTTAACCGCTTGGGACTCTTCGGAGGTTCTGTGCAAGAGCATTTTATATTTTAGTACTGCAGTGGTTGGGGTCAGGGCGCAGTGACAGATAGTTATTGCAAGCGGAGTCAGGAAAGGAGAGGCATGCATGTGGTCACAAGAGGAAACGAGAGTCTACAAAGCATAAGCATAAGTTAGCAGGACTTTGTTTTTCTGTTTGTTATATAATGGTCACCCGAATATATAGGCCAGATGCAACTCTAGCTTTGAAAAGTGATTGTTCTTAGAGGTCAGTGTGAAAAAGATGCCTTCAACATGGAACCAAAGGGTGGGTGCAGTGAGGAGGGACTTACAGGTGTGGCCTGAATGTGCGGGGTTGACATTGGGCAGCTGTCTCCTATGGAAGAGATGAGGGTGTGTGGTTGAGACTTTTTTTTGGTTTTCCGAGGTAGGGTCTCACTCTAGCTCAGGCTGACCTGGAATTCACTCTGCAGTGTCAGGGTGGCCTCGAGCTCACGTTGATCCTCCTACCTCTGCCTCCCGAGTGCTGGGATTAAAGGCGTGCACCACCATGCATGGCTGTGGTTGAGACTTGGAGGCTGTGGCCCATCTGGGGACTTGAGAGAGGTGACAAGTCTTGAGACAAGAAGGAACCAAGCCAAATCAATCATCACTCTATACAATAGGCATGGAATAACAGTAAATGTGGTAATCTTTTATAAAATCAACTTGTGGAATAGAAGATTTTGTTAAATGCTGTATTGGTTGTTCTAATATACTGGTACTTGGTTGTTTAAACAGCAAACTTGTTTAAAATGAGGAAGATATATGCTTTAAATATTCACATAATTCATTAGTCTTTTGATATACAAGCAAGGTATTTCCTAAACAATGTCTTTTTGTTGTTTTTGGTGGTGTTTTTGTTTGGGGGGAGGGGAGGCTTCTGAGGTAGGGTCTCACTGTAGCCCAGGCTGACCTGGAATTCACTATGTAGTCTCAGGGTAGCCTCAAATTGATGGCCTCCTACTTCTGCCTTTCAAGTGCTGGGATTAAAGGCGTATGCCACCATATCCAGCTCTGAACAATGTTTTTAAAGGCAGCTTGCCTTAATTAGACCATACAACTTAACTTTTAAAGACAAAGCATTTTTTTACTCATTTTTGATGTAATATTTGACTAAATTGCATAATTGTAGTAAACACAATTGATCTAAACAGATTAGGGAACACAAAATTTTATTCCTGGTAGCATGCAGCAGTGTTGCTGGGAGAAAAATGAGATGGTGTATCTGAGAGGACTCCCACAAGCCCTACGTAGGATGAAACTCAAACGTTGTAGCCTGCCCATGGTTTTAGGATGGCAAGACTCTGGGTTTGCTTTTAAAATCTAATGCTTTCCCTATTCTATAGAGGTGCTAGGTGGTAAGGAAAAATATATGGAATATTTGTTAGTGATAAAGAACTAGAATAAATATTTTTTATGTTTTTATTTACTTTTAAAATATTTGGTAGAGGGAGGAAAAAAGACAGATAAGATAGATAGATAGATAGATAGATAGATAGATAGATAGATAGGCCAGGGCCTCTTCCTGCTGCAAACGAAGTCCAAAAGCATGCACCACTTTGTGCATCTGTCTTTACTTGGATACTGGGGAATTGAACCCATGCCTATAGGCTTTGCAAGCACGTGTCTTTAACTGCCAAGCCATCTCTACAGCCCATGTATAGGTATTTTAAAAAAGAAGTAGCTTTATTGAGGTATAATTCACATGGGAGTATAATTCACCAGTTTAAAGTAATCTCAGGTTGGCCTTGAACTCACAGTGATCCTCCTGCCTCTGCTTCTTGAGTGCTGGGATTAAAGGCATGTGCCACCACGCCTGACTCTACAGTTGATTTTTATGACACTTTCAACTCATACACATACTCATATACCCTGTACAATTTGCAACTACACCTTTATTTTCTCTTCTATCCCTAGGCAACCAATAATCTACTCCCCTCCCCTCTCTCTGAAGATCTGTCCATTCTAGACATTGGCTTCTCTGACCTAGCCCAGTGTTTTAAAGATCATCCATTGTGTAATATGTTTCAGTGCTTCACTTTATTCCAGTTGGTACACACGCCACATTTTATTTTTCCATCCATTGGTAGGTGACATGACCATGAAGTAGAACCTTCTTCATGAGTTTTTACTTTTATTTATTTTTTCAAAATTTATTTATTTGCAAGCAGAGAGAGACAAAGAGCGACAGAGGGAGAGAAGGGGCCCACTAGGGCCTTCTTCCACTGCAAATGAACTCCAGATGCAAGTACCACTCTGTGCATCTGGCTTTACATGGGTACTGGGGAATTGAACCTGAGCCTTTAGGCATTGAAAGCAAATGCATAAACTGCTGAGCCATTTCCCCAGCCCTGCAAGCATCATTTTCTAAAAATATTTTTAAGATTTACCCAATTAAAGAATACCTCCCTCCTCTGTTTCTCTCTTATTTTGTGTTTAATCTTTTATTTTTTCAAATTTTACTACTGTGTCAGAGGAGCTCAGGGGCGGAGTGGGAAAAAGTGTCTGTGTTAAACCTGTCACATTTAACTAGAAATTTCTTCCAGGTTAACTGAGGCATAATGGAGATACACTATAATTTCATTAAATATTTTTATTTATTTATTTATTTACTTACTTATTTGCAAGCAGAGAGAGGAGGGAGAAAGAGAGAGAGAGAGAGAATGGGTGCATCAGGGCTTCTAGCCACTATAGACGAATTTCAGATGCACGCACCTGCACGCATGCATCTGGCTTACATGGATACTGGGGAATTGAACCTGAGGTCCTCAGATAGACTTCACAGGCAAATGCCTTAACCACTAAGCCATCTCTCCAGCCCTACAGCCTAGTTTTTAATAAAAGAGTAAAAATCAAGCTTGCTTGGGAATGTGTTTTAAATTTAATTTTGTTTGAATGTTTCCATGTTTCAGAGTTTTTTGTTTTGTTTTGTTTTGTTTTGTTTTTTAAGGTAGGGTGTCACTCTAGCCCAGGCTGACCTGGAATTCACTATGGAGTCTCAGGGTGGCCTCGAACTCACAGCGATCCTCCTACCTCTGCCTCCCGAGTGCAGGGATTAAAGGTGTGCGCCACCACGCCCAGCTGTTTCAGAGTTTTTAAAATTTTTTTTTGTTTATTTTTATTTATTTATTTGAGAGTGACAGACAGAGAGAGAAAGAGGCAGAGAGAGAGAATGGGTGCACCAGGGCCTCCAGCCAGTGCAAACAAACTCCAGACACGTGCGCCCCCTTGTGCATCTGGCTAACGTGGGTCCTGGGGTATCGAGCCTCGAACCGGGGTCCTTAGGCTTCACAGGGAAGCACTTAACTGCTAAGCCATCTCTCCAGCCCTGTTTTAGAATTTTTAACAGTGTCTCGTGTACCTGTACAGTGCTTTGGAGTACTCACGCCCCCCTTCTTTTGAGTCTCATGCAGCCCCTCAGACTTGCTGGGTAGCCAAGAATGACCTATTCCTGATGGGCCTACCTGTACCTTCCAAATTCTGGGATTACAGGCACGTACCACTGTGCTGGGTTGGACAAAGTCTTTTATCGCTGGCAGCATATAACTTGAGTATTCAAGGGTTGTCTGAGGATGTTCTCACAGATGTTCAGAGTACTTTCTCGTTCTGCAGCTGCGTGGGATGATGCCTGTCTGGCTGTACATGGGCAGCTTTACCTGAGCCCTTGGGTCATTATCTGTGTTTCCCTCATCCAAATAACCCCACACTAATCTTGCTGCACAGCTGTCCCTCTGTGAGAGAGGTTTTATCTGTGGGAGGCTGTTCCAGAGGTCAGAGGTTAACTACAGGCCTCTTTGGGTGCATACCATCCACAGCAGGGGAGAGCACGTGTCCCTGAGGGACCATCTGAAAGGAACTTAGCTCTAGGGTCATTGCCTCAAGTCTCCTGATGCTGTGTCTTTAGCCAAGGAAACACTTACAACCCCTGTTTCAATAAGAAACAGGTCATTATAACCAGCATTTTCTTTAAAAAATTTTTTTTAACTTTATTTATTTATTTGGGAGAGAGAGATTGTAAGAGGCAAAGAGAGGGAGAGAGAGAATGGGCGTGCCAGGGCCTCCAGCCACTGCAAATGAACTCCGGACGCATGTGCCCCCTTGTGCATCTGGCTGACGTGGGTCCGGGGGAATCGAACCGAGGTCCTTTGGTTTTGCAGAAAGACGCCTTAACTGCCAAGCCATCTCTTCAGCCGGTAACCAGCATTTTGTTTAAGATGGCAAAGAAATTTGTAAAATGAGAGAAAGAGTTTACCCTTTGCAGTTAGAGGAGAAGTATTTATGTTAGAGTGCTTCAAGATGAATTCTCATTGTCTTTTTCTGTATAGTTAATGTTTTTCTATTTGATAGCTTCAAAAAATATTTTTATTTATTGGCAAGGGGGGTGTTGGATGAACCAGGACCTGTAGCTCCTGCAAACAAACTCCAGAGGCTTGTACCACTCTGTCCATCTGGCTTTACGTGGGTACTGGGGAATCGAACCTGGGTTGTTAGGCTTGTCAGGCAAGTGCCTTGACTGCTGAGCTCTCTGTCCAGCCTGCTGTTTTTGATTTTACTTTCTTGTAGTGTTGGGGATTGCACCTCTGAGGACATGTGGGAGGCAAGTGCTGTACCGCTGAGCTGCATCCCAACCCTGAGCGTGTGTGTGTGTGTGTGTGTTTGTGTGCACATGTGTGTGCCCATGCCATGCCCTGTGTGCTCACCTGCACTGAGGTGTGCTCCCCTGTGATGGCAGGATCTGAACATAGGTATCCCTCTGTGGTGGTTTGATTCAGGTGTCCCCCATAAACTGAGGTGTTCTGAAGCTTAAATTCTCAGCTGATAGAGATTTGGGGATTAACGCCCCCTGAAGGCAGTGTATTGTTGGGGGCGGACTAATGGATATTATAGGCAGCTCCCCCTTTGCTAGTGTTTGGCACACTCTCCTGTTCCTGTTGTCCACCTTGTGTGGGCCAGGAGGTGATGTCCACCCTCTGCTCATGCCATCATTTCCCCCTACCATTATGGAGCTTCCCTCAAGCCTTTAAGCCAAAATAAACTTCTTTTTCCCACAAGCTGCTCTTGGTCGGGAGATTTCTAGCAGCGGTGTGGACCTGACTGCGAGGCCCTCCCACTCTGTTGCTCTTCAGCATATTCTTACATGAGCCGGACTTGATGGTCTTCTCCCAAGCTCCATCGATTCTCGGGTCTTTGTGTCCCTACTGGGCTGGGGCTACAGATGTGCATGGCCATGCCCAGCTGTTCACAAGGGTTCTGGGGATACACCGAGCTGCCTCTCAGGCTTCCTTAGGTTCTCATGCTTCCATAAGAAGTGCTTTTTAAAAATTTATTATTATTATTATTATTTATTTGACCAAGAGAAAAGGGAACAGAGAGGGAGAGAATGGGCACACCAGGGCTTCCAGCCACTGCAAACGAACTCCAGATGCATGTGCCACCTTGTACATCTGGCTTACGTGGCTCCTGGGGAATCAAACTTGGGTCCTTTGGCTTTGCAGGTAAGCGCCTTAACTGTCAAGCCATCTCTCTAGTCCCCTGAGAGGTGATAACTTTTTAATCTTTTTGGTTATGTAAAGATACGTGTGGCATCCGAGTATGTGTCAGTACACATGTGCGCGGTGCTTCTGCACCTGTGTGCATGTACGTGTGCATGCGGAGGCCACGGGTAGTCATGCTTTACCTTCTGTTTTGAGACACAAGCTTGCACTGTACCTAGAGTCACCAGTTTGGCTGGACTAGCTCCCTAGGGCCCTGCGTGGCAGCCTCCCCAGCACCGGGATTACAGACGTGAACTAGTGCACCTGGCATTTTCACATTTGTGTTGGGGGGACCTGGACGCAGGTCCCCGTGCTTGTGTGGCCAGCGCTTCCTCAGCCCTACCACTAAGCTCCTGACGGAGTTTTCAGTTATTTCCTTCATCTTGCTAGTAACATGTCATATGGCCGCTGGCGAAACGTTAACCACGTCGTTTTGGCCTTGGCAGTTCTGAATAACTGAGCGGGTCTCCTTCTCATTGATCTTTCAGCCCTCAGCTCTCCACAGCCTGCTCCGCCCATGCAGAGTCACCACGTCTGCCCAGGGTCCACGTGAGTGCCTGTCACGTCCGAGGTCCAGCTTGAACCAGCTTCTAGATGGATCCTTCCCAAATTTGGTGTCTTTTCTACAAACTCTGTGCCTCGACAACCATTTCTAAGTGGTAAGGACACGCATGTATTATTATTTGTTGAGGCTAGGTCTCTCTCTAGGCCTGGACTGATCAGAAACTTACTTTTTAGCCTCAGGCTAGTCTCAAATTTGCTGTGATCCTCCTACTCCAGCCTCCTTGGGACTAAAGGCATGCACCACCATGCCCAGCTATTATTATTTTTAGGAATAATAGAAATTTGTGAGATGATTACTATTTGTATTGTGTGTTTCTAGGTCTTCTGTTATTATTATTGTTATTATTTTTGTTTTTTCAAGGTAAGATTTCAGTCTAGCTCAGGCTGACCTGGAATTCACTCTGTGTTCTCAGGGCGGCCTCAAACTCATGGCGATCCTCCTACCTCTGCCTCCTAAGTGCTGGGATTCAAGGCATGTGCTATCATGCCTGGCTAGGTCTTCTCTTTCTACATCTAAGTTATACTTGATTATTTTCACTAACTTCTTCTGAATTGCATACATCTAGAAGTAGCAGTAACATTAGGCTTTTTTCTTTTCTTTAAAAAATAGTTATTAGAAAGGGAGAGGGGGAGAAATACAGGAGGGAGGGAGGAGAATGGGTGCACCAAGGCCTCTAGCCACTGTAAATAAACTCCAGACACAGGTTCCACCTTGTGCATGTGGCTTGCTTGGGTCCTGAGGAATCCGGCCTGGCTCCTTAGGCTTCGCAGGCAAATGTCTTAACCACCTAGCCATCTCTCCAGCCCCCAACATTAGGCTTTTGGAAGCTCGTGTCATTAGGAACCAGCTTCTCAGTTGAAAGACAAGGATGTAAAATAAAGACGCTGAAACTGAACTGGAAGTATCAGTATGAACTTCTTTTTGTGTCAAATATATGAAACTTATTAATAATTAATATAAAGTTACATTGTGTTAGCCATTTTTTTTGTCACTATGACAAAATACTCACTTCGAGGCAGACACCAAATATTTTCACACAACATGCCATGTATAAATGACAATCTATGGTGACAGCGTGATAAAGAAGTCAGTCACCAGGTAGGATGCATGGTGTCACATGGGCAGGAATGCAGGCGGGGGAGAGGGAATGGGGTACGTGTGGTTTAGTTCTAGTCTTTACCATCAACTGCATGGTGTTTTTATGTTTATTATCTATATCCATAGATCTGCACACACGCTGTGTGCGTGCGCGTGCGCGCACTAGAGCCTCTGCAAACCAGTGCCAGAGGTTTGTGCCCCGCTTTGCTTCTGGCCTTTCACGGGTGGCTGGGGAATTGAGCCCAGGCCAGGCTCTGCAAGTAAGCACCTTTAACTGCTGAGCCATTGCCCCAGCCCCCAAGTGCATAGTGGTTTTGAAAGTGAGCTAATTAGCTTTAGTAGATCTCAGTTTTCTTAATCATGAAATATGAGGAAATTAAATGATTTGTGAGGTTATTTTTAATAATGATTTTACATAATGCCTTATGACTTTAGTGAACAAATTGGTAAAGTTTTGATTTTTTTTTTTTTGGAGTATATCTTTCTTCCCTATCCTATCTGATAAAACAGTTTTGGTCTATTTTTATTAAATTGTAGGACAGGAGTAAGTTGCCTACAGTTAGAAGTTTTTTTCTTAATACTTCTATTTTGAAGTTTTTCTTTAATTTTTCTCTTTCTGCATTCTTTAAAAAATATATGTATTTATTTACTTAGAGAGAGAGAGATTGACTGACAATTTGGACATGCCAGGGCTGCTTGCCCCTGCAAATGAACTCCACATGCATGTGCTGCCTGGTGCATCTGGCTTTATGTAGGTACTGGGGAACTGAACCTGGGTCATGAGGCTTTGCAAACAAGCACTTTTAATCATGGAGCCATCTCTCCAGCCCTTCTTCTGCGTTCTTATCTTTCCCTTCCACTGACCTCCAGGGCTTTCCTTCTGCCTCCCATGTTGTTTCAGCCCACTTTTATACTGTACTGTTACTAGTTTTCATGTTTCTTTGGTCTCTCTTAGTAATTTCTCAGTATCACTGTATCTTCTTAGATTAATCATTCCAATCCTGAGACCCTTTAAAGAATACTAAGAGCGGAGGATGTAGTTCAGCGGTAGTGTGCTTGCCTGGCACACATGAGACCATAGATTTAATCCCCAATACTATAATGGGGGCAGGTGGTCATGTATGCAGTCACAGGGTGTTCTTGAACTCATTGGCAATCCTCCTACCTCTGCCTCCTGAGTGGGATTAAAGGCGGGAGCCATCAAACCCAGCTTCTCCCCCTTTCCCCCCGTTTCTTAGCCTAGCCTCCATCTTCCATTTGTTTTCATGTCATCCATGACTCCAGAGCCCTAGACCTACCACACCCCCCTTTTTTCCTTATTTCCTGAATGTTCAACCCTAACCATCCTTTTGGTCAGATTGGAATTTCTTTCCTTCCCCTTTCCCTTTCCTTTCCCTCTCCTCCCCTCCCCTCTCCTCCCCTCCCCTCTCCTCCCCTCCCCTCTCCTCCCCTCCCCTCCCCTCCCCTCCCCTCTCCTCCCTCCCCTCTCCTCCCCTCCCCTCTCCTCCCCTCCCCTCTCCTCCCCTCCCCTCTCCTCCCCTCCCCTCTCCTCCCCTCCCCTCTCCTCCCCTCCCCTCCCCTCCCCTCCCCTCTCCTCCCCTCCCCTCTCCTCCCCTCCCCTCTCCTCCCTCCCCTCCCCTCCCCTCCCTCCCCTCCCCTCCCCTCCCCTCTCCTCCCCTCCCCTCTCCTCCCCTCCCCTCTCCTCCCCTCCCCTCTCCTCCCCTCCCCTCTCCTCCCCTCCCCTCTCCTCCCCTCCCCTCTCCTCCCCTCCCCTCTCCTCCCCTCCCCTCTCCTCCCCTCCCCTCTCCTCCCCTCCCCTCTCCTCCCCTCCCCTCTCCTCCCCTCCCCTCTCCTCCCCTCCCCTCTCCTCCCCTCCCCTCTCCTCCCCTCCCCTCTCCTCCCCTCCCCTCTCCTCCCCTCCCCTCTCCTCCCCTCCCCTCTCCTCCCCTCCCCTCTCCTCCCCTCCCCTCTCCTCCCCTCCCCTCTCCTCCCCTCCCCTCTCCTCCCCTCCCCTCTCCTCCCCTCCCCTCTCCTCCCCTCCCCTCTCCTCCCCTCCCCTCTCCTCCCCTCCCCTCTCCTCCCCTCCCCTCTCCTCCCCTCCCCTCTCCTCCCCTCCCCTCTCCTCCCTCCCCTCTCCTCCCCTCCCCTCTCCCTCCCCTCTCCTCCCCTCCCCTCTCCTCCCCTCCCCTCTCCTCCCTCCCTCCCTCCCCTCTCCCTCCCCTCCCTCTCCTCCCCTCCCCTCTCCTCCCCTCCCCTCTCCTCCCCTCCCCTCTCCTCCCCTCCCCTCTCCTCCCCTCCCCTCTCCTCCCTCCCCTCTCCTCCCCTCCCCTCTCCTCCCCTCCCCTCTCCTCCCCTCCCCTCTCCTCCCCTCCCCTCTCCTCCCCTCCCCTCTCCTCCCCTCCCCTCTCCTCCCCTCCCCTCTCCTCCCCTCCCCTCTCCTCCCCTCCCCTCTCCTCCCCTCCCCTCTCCTCCCCTCCCCTCTCCTCCCCTCCCCTCTCCTCCCTCCCCTCTCCTCCCCTCCCCTCTCCTCCCCTCCCCTCTCCTCCCCTCCCCTCTCCTCCCCTCCCCTCTCCTCCCCTCCCCTCTCCTCCCCTCCCCTCTCCTCCCCTCCCCTCTCCTCCCCTCCCCTCTCCTCCCCTCCCCTCTCCTCCCCTCCCCTCTCCTCCCCTCCCCTCCTCCCTCTCCTCCCCTCCCCTCTCCTCCCCTCCCCTCTCCTCCCCTCCCCTCTCCTCCCCTCCCCTCTCCTCCCCTCCCCTCTCCTCCCCTCCCCTCTCCTCCCCTCCCCTCTCCTCCCCTCCCCTCTCTCCCTCCCCTCTCTCCCTCCCCTCTCCTCCCCTCCCCTCCCCACTCCACTCCACTCATTTATTTAGTTATTTGGGAGAGAAAGAGGCACACGAGAGAGGGCACAAATAGGCTTCCAGCCACTGCAAACAAATTGTAAATGTGTGTGTCACCTTGTGCATCTGGCTTACCTGGGTTCTGGAGAATTGAACCTGGGTTCTTTGGCTTTGTAGACAAGCACCTTAACCATTAAGCCATCTCTCCATCCCCAGACTGATTTTTTTTCTTGATTCCCACATACTCTTTACTTTATTGCCAGCTGTTAATTCTAAGATTCTTCAGTTTTTGTTACATTACAAATACTCATGTATTTCTTTGTTCTGGAATGGCACCATATCAGTTAACCTTGCTCGTTGCTGTGACACAACACCTGACGGAAGGGAGGGAGGGGAGGGAGGACGGAAGGGAAGAAGGGGGGGAAGAAAGGAAGGGGAGAAGGAAGGGTGAAAGAAGAAGGGGGAGGGAGGGAAGGAAGGAAGGAAAGGGGAGAGAAAGAAGAAGGGAGGAAGGCAGGCTGGTTTCAGGAGTATAGTGGTGGGGAAGACATAGCAGGACGTGAGGCAGTGGGTCATATTCAGTCCACTGAGAGAAAACTGAGCATGTTGAGCGGGTGCTCAGCTTGCTCTCCTGCAGGCCCGGAGCCCGCGCTCTATTGCTTCTCACACTTGAGGAGGTTCTCCCTCCTCATACATTGTACGGCTTTCTCTTATGAAGCCGTTTCATAATTTTTTAAAAATATTTTTTATTTTTATTTATTTACTAGAGGGGAGGGTATATCAACAGGTGCACCAGGGTCTCTAGCCTCTGCAAACAGCTTCAGATGCATGCGCCACCATGTGCATCTCCCTTACATGGCTTCTGGGGAATCAAACATGTGTCCTTAGGCTTCACAGGCAAGTGCCTTAACTGCTAAGCCATCTCTCCATCCCCAAAAGGCATTTTTTTTAAAAAAAATATTGTTTATTTATTTATTTATTTGAGAGAGAGGGAGAGAATGGGCACGCCAGGGTTTCCAGCCCCTGCAAACAAACTCCAGATGCACGTGCCCCCGTGTGCATCTGGCTTATATGGGTCCTGGGGAATCAAACCGGGGTCCTTTGGCTCACAGGCAAACGCCTTAACCGCTAAGCCATCTCTCCAGCCCCCTAAAAGGCAAATTCTTAAAGTCACATTACAGACTTTTAGTGTGTCAACAATATTAGCTAATAAATACTTTGTTTGTATCAAGGAACATATTGTAATGTCTATTTTATCCAGAAAATAACTTATATATTTGCACATACATATTTTGTGTGTGTGTGCATTCGCATATGAGTATGCTAGGGTCTCTTGCCAATGTGAACGAACACCAGGCCCCTGCATCACTTTGTGCACCATGGCTGGAGAATTGAACCCCAGGCCAGCAGGTACTGCAAGCAAACACTCCACCTCCTGTAACGGAAAAGTTCAGTGAACTTGCTTAACATTGAGTTAGGACGTGGGACTTGATTTCTGGAATATGATGTTAAGTTTAAAAAATAATTTTGAAGCACTTGTTTGTAGGTAAGAATCTAATTATCATGTGTTTCTTGTCTTCAGTAATTATATATTTAGAGTGATAAAAGTTTTTTTTTGTTCATTTTTATTTATTTATTTGAGAGTGACACAGAGAGAGAAAGAGGCAGAGAGAGAGAGAGAGAGAGAGAGAGAGAGAGAGAGAATGGGCGTGCCAGGGCTTCCAGCCACTGCAGACGAACTCCAGACGTGTGCGCCCCCTTGTGCATCTGGCTAACGTGGGTCCTAGGGAATCGAGCCTTGAACCAGGGTCCTTAGGCTTCACAGGCAAGCGCTTAACCGCTAAGCCATCTCTCCAGCCCTGATGTAAGTTTTTAATCTTTGAAATGGAGAGTCTGTAAAGCCAAAGAAATTCCGGTAGCTCCTGGATGGGCAGGTTGATGAGGGTTAGAATGCAAAGTTGTCAGAGTGAAGTGTCGCAGTCCGTGTGGGAATTATGCACGTAGTAGTGAGCGAGGGTGGACAGACCTGAAGGGGTGGGAAAAGTGACTCAGCGCCTTACTCTGCTCTCTCCAAACCCTTTCCTTTCCCGTTTTAGACCTACATGAGAATTATAGCTTCAAGTTCAATCACAACACTTAAGTCAGAAGGCCTGGCTATTAAAAGCTAGCTTTGGGGGTTTCTGTAATAACCACTTCGGTACATTTTGGAATGGTCTACTAGACTCTTGTCCCAGGAGAGCTTAAGTGGGACGGTGTCAGTTCAGGAGTGAGTCATACCACACCACACCACCCATTCCTTAGTTATAGACCCCAAGTCACATTCCGTGTTTATGTGCCTCTCTGTTGAAAGCAGTGGTAGATGGACAGTGGGTGCTTTCTGTGCTCCGCTGATCCTGGAGTCCACTTTCTAGAAAGCTTTAACAGCATTTTTTTTTTCTTTTTTTTCATCTATCTGCTTTACTCTAATAAACCTTCTGGTTAGTCTGTATGGCTAGCCTTAATGTGATGTAAGTGCACATTAAAATTCTTTTTAAAAATATTTTATTTTTACTTGTTTATTTGAGAGAGAGAGAGAGAGAGAGAGAGAGAGAGAGAGAGAGAGAGAGAGAATGGGTGTGCCAGGGCCTCCAGCCCTGTAAATGAACTCCAGATGCATGTGCCCCCTTGTGCATCTGGCTTACGTGGGTTCTGGGGAATCTAACCAAGGTCCTTTGGCTTTGCAGGCAAGCTCCTTAACCACTAAGCCATCTCTCCAGCCCCCAGACACATTAAAATTCTTAATGAGGAGAGGAACAAAAACCATATTGGGCAGTTGGTCCAGGGATAGCATTCTCAAGGACTGTGCAGGTCACTCTGGCATATGCTGGTCCAGGCCAGGGGCCAGATAGTCTCCCATATAGACTCCTGAAGAGACCTAATAGAGCAGGACCCAGCTGTGACAAGCTGTGATTCACAATTGTTTGCTCTGCCACACTGTCCTCGCCATGGTGAAGCTTCTGCTGGGACTGCATGAGGCAGTGAGCCCTCTCCTCCTGTAAGCTGCTTCTGGTCAGATGTTTTGTTCCAGCAATGAGAGGGGAACTGCTACAGACTTTTAATAGGTAGTTAGACATGACAGGAAAAGGTAGCATTTAGTCTAAAGCATAAAATAATTTCTGATTTGTGGGTCATGATGTGATTTCTTTTTCTCCTGCTTTTATTTTGATAAGGTAATTCTTTGATAAGGTAAATTCTTTTCATATACCATTTAGATGAAATTACTTGTTAATTGTGTTTAATTATCCTCCTTTTTTTGCTTTTGCTTTTAGTTTTATTTATTTATTTGACAGCAACAGACAGAGAGAGAGGCAGATAGAGAGAAATAGAGAGAATGGGCGTGCCAGGGACTCTAGCCACTGCAAACAAACTCCACACGCGTTGTGCCCCCTTGTGCATCTGGCTAACGTGGGTCCTGGGGAATCGAGCCTCGAACCAGGGTCCTTAGGCTTCACAGGCAAGCGCTGCTAAGCCATCTCTCCAGCCCTTGTTTTTTGTTTTTGTTTTTTTTTTTTTTTTTGTAATTTATCCACTTTTCAGAGCTCTATAGTTCATGTTTTGAAGTTCAGGATCAATATCAAAACATATTGAAGTGTCTAGGCGTGGTGGCGCATGCCTTCAATCCCAGCACTGGGGAGGTAGAGGTAGGAGTATCGCCGTGAGTTCGAGGCCACCATGAGACTACATAGTGAATTCCAGGTGTGCCTGGGCTAGAGTGAGACCCTACCTCAAGCCCCCCTCCCCCCCAAAAAAAGAATACATTGAAGCCACAGTTGCATTCTGAGTACATAGTCTCTTGTCATCCCTGTTAGTACCTTATTCTTCCCTTTTTAATTTTGTTCAGGTAAGATCTCACTCTGGAACTCACGCTGTAGTTCCAGGCTGGCCTTGAACTCACAGCAATCCTCCTGCCCCTGCCTCCCAAATACTGGGATTAAACATGCCGAGTGCTTATTCTTTTCTCTTCTTTTTCTTTTTTGAGGTAGGGTCTCACTGTAGCCCAGGCTAACCTGGAATTCACTATGTAGTCTCAGGGTGGCCTCGAACTCACAGCGATCCTCCTACCTCTGCCTCCCCTGTGCTGGGATTAAAGACAAGTGCCACCATGCCCAGCCCCAGGGCTTATTCTTTTAAAATGCAGAATTTCTTGGTTCTTTTACCTGTTTTCTCAGTTTCCATATCTGTAAGGAAGCGCATTTATGTGGGTTTGTTTCGGCTACAATGAATGACTGTTTGTGATGCAGCTCACCTGGCTGGTCATACCCGTGGGCCTCACACCCGTGGGCCTTCAGTAAGCAGCTTGTTACTCTGTTCTGGGCTTATTATTATTGTTGTTGTTGTTGGCTTTCTAACTCATTTGGATTTCTAGGCTGACGTTTCTTAGGGTGCAGTGAACCAATGCTGAGTTCTGTCCTCCTGTGTCTTCACTTTCTTAACTGAATTAGCCACTGTGAACAGTGAAGCCCATTTGTGGGCTGGAATAGGAGGGAGGCTTACTGGTGTTGGTGTGAGAGTCCCTTTGGAGTACTGGTTGTGTTCTGGAATGAGAGGCATTAAATTCGGTGGCATGTTCTATATGGTCGTCTGCAGTGACTACACTCATGTGGAATGTTGTCTGGCTGCTAACTTGGAGCTGTGTCGCATTCTGGAGAGATGATGCTGATCTGAATAAACAGCTTGTGATCCTGTACATGTTTGTAGAGGGGAGCTATTAGCCACCATCAGTCGTACCCAGCACAGGACTTTCTTTCATCAATGTGGGGAGGAGGTATTAGCAAGATAACCACTTTGGGGGTTCAGCCAGAAGGGTTGCATAACTCTGAGTACGTGATTGCACCCCAGCTCTGGGGATAGTCACACTGGGAGTTGTGCCACTGAGGCTTACCAGGAAACAGCCCTGATTATTGAACCTGACTGTCACTTACAAGGCTCTTTAAGAACCCACTCATGGGCTGGGGAGATGGCTTAGTGGTTAAGGCACTTGCCTGGGAAGCCTAAGGACCCAGGTTTGATTCCCCAATACCTACATAAAGCCAGATGCACAAGGGGGCGCACGCGTCTGAAGTTTGTTTACAATGGCTGGAGGCCCTGGGGTGCTCATTCTCTCTCTCTCTCTTTCTCCCCCTCTGTCTGTCTCAATGAAAAATAAATTTCAGCTGGATGTGGTGGTGGTGCACGTCTTTAATCCCAGCCCTTGGGAGGCAGAGGTAGGAGGATCACCGTGAGTTCAAGGCCATCCTGAGACTCCATAGTGAATTCCAGGTCAGCCTGGGCTAAAGTGAAACCCTACCTCGAAAAACCAAAAAAATAAATAAATTAAAAAACAAAAAAAAGAATCTACCTCGTTCTCCGCTCTCCAAAGGGAAGCAGGAAGCCATTGGAATCACAGATTGTCCCCAGCTGTCATCCCAGGGTCAGGGCTGTGAGGACACCTCCAGTGAAGCTTATCCTGTCCCCTCTTCCACTCACACTGAAGCCTGTCTCTTTGATCATGACCACATAGCTCAGATGTGTTTAATAACTTCTCTCAAAGCACCTAGAACCCCACTGCACGTGTCTCTCCTTGAGCACGCGTGCTTGAAGGTGGCTGATATGTCTGAGAGCCAAGCGGTGTGGACTCGAGCCCACATCAGCCTTGAGCGAGTGTGAGAAACCCCTCTCCTCGGGGTGGTGGGAATGCGGTGGCAGTAGCCAGTGCAGTCATGGGGATACCTGGAATTAGAACCCTCCACACCACCCCATCATTTCCATTCTTCTCTCCCATGCAAAGTCCCTTTATTCCTTGAGGTTCTCTGTGAAGTTTAAAGACATTTTTAAATTTATTTGTGCACCCTGCACATGTGTATAGGCACACTAGGGCCTCTTGCCACTCTAAGTGAACACCAGAGGCTTGGAACATGTTTTTGCATGTAGTGTCGGTGGGTGGGTGGGGAATTGAACCCAGGCCGTCAGGCTTTTCAAGCAAGCACTTGTAACCCTGAGCCATCCTCCCAGCCCTCTTTGAAGTTTTTTTAACTTCTGAATTTTTCCTTTTTCTTTTTTACCTTTTCTTTTTGGTTTTTCAAGGTTGGGTCTCAGTATAGCTCAGGCTGACCTGGAATCCACTATGTAGTCTCAGGGTGGCCTCGAACTCATGGCAATCTTCCTACCTCTGCCTCGAGTGCTGGGATTAAAGGCGTGCGCCACCATGCCCAGCTCCATTAAACATTTTAAAAATATTAAATATTTTTAAAAATATTTTATTTATTGAGAGAGGTTGTGTGTGTGTGTGTGTGTGTGTGTGTGTGTTTGTGTATGTGTGTGTGTGTAGGCACTCCAGAACCTCTTGTTACTGCAAACGAACTAGACACATGTGCTACTTTATGCATCTGGCTTTATGTGAGTACTGGGGAATTGAACCCTGGGCTGACAGGCTTTGCACACAGGGCTTTAACCATTGAGCAATCTCCCCAGTCCCCCATTGAACTTTTTTTCTTGTGTTGTTTGTCAAGGTAGGGTCTTGCTCTAGCCCAGGCTGACCTGGAATTCACTATGTAGTCTCTTGGTGGCCTCGAACTCATGGCAGTCTTCCTACGTCTGCCTCCCAAGTGCTGGGATGAAAGGTGTGCGCCACCACGCCCGGCTCCATTAAACATTTTCAAATCACAAGTTATCTTCATTTACAAAGTCATTATTAATTTTGTTGGTGAAAATCTAGACTATTTTTCCAAGTAACAGGAATCTTAGGGAAAGCCTGGGGAGGGGGAGTGAGTTACATTGTAGGGGCTGAGGTGAGGGCTGAGTCAGTCACGTACCCCACAAGCATTACCGCCTGGGTCTGGATCCCTAGCAGCCTCCTACAACCAAGTGCAGCCCAGTAATGACCTCGGGCTTCTGCATGCCCGCATGCACACTCATACATGCACACTCACATACACACGCATACTCACACGTGCACTCACATACTCACATGCACACTCACATGTGCACTCACACACATGCACTCATATGCACTCACATGTACACTCACGCATACTCACATATGCACATTCACACATACGCATTCACACACACACACTCACAACTCACATGCACACTCACGCATGTACTCACACATGCACACTCACAGTGCACACTTGTACACATGCATGCACTCACATGCTCACTCACATGCATACTCACATGCATACTCATACGTATACAAACATGCACTCACACATGCACACTCACATGCGTGCACTCATGCATGCACACTCACGCATGCACACACATGCAACGGCAATTAAGACAACTCATTAGAAGACAAAAAGTGTAGCATGATTTTCAGGTTATGAGAAGTGTATCTGTCATGTCATATTTTATAGTCTTTTAAAAAATATATAGGGATTGGGGCTGGAGAGATGGCTTAGCGGTTAAGCGCTTGCCTGTGAAGCCTAGGGACCCCGGTTTGAGGCTCGATTCTCCAGGACCCATGTTAGCCAGATGCACAAGGGGGCGCACGCATCTGGAGTTCATTTGCAGTAGCTGGATGCCCTGGCGTGCCCATTCTCTCTCTCTCTCTCTCTCTCTAACTGCCTCTTTCTCTCTCTGTCTGTCACTCTTAAATAAATAAACAAAAAAATTAAAAATATATATATATAGGGATTGATCCTATTGTCCTTACCATAAGACAGTATACTGTGATTTAAAATCAAATGTGTTTGGGGCTAGGGAGATGGCTCAGTGGTTAAAGGCACTTGCTTGCAAAGCCTGCCAATCTGGGTTTGATTCCCCAGAACCCATGTAAAACCATACGTACAAAGTGTTTTTGTATTTGTTTTTGCATTTGTGTGGAGTTTGTAGTGGCAACAGGCCCTGGCATGCCTATACTCTCCCTTAAACCAACAAGCAAGCAAACAAATAAATAAACTAAAATTCTCTAGATGTTTTTTAGCTTTCCCCTACTTCAATTAAACCATAATAATTTATTGAAAATTACTGTATGTAGCAATAACCCTGATGTCATTGAATTCTTTGTTTTCTTTTTGAAAAACTAGTACATGGGTACTGGGGAATTGAACCTGGGTTATTAGGCTTTGCAGACAAATGCATTAACTGTTAGGCCGTCTCTTCAATTTTAAGTACTTTTTTTTTTCTCTCGAGATGGGGTCTCACTCTAGCCCTGGCTGACCTGGAATTCACTATGTAGTCTCAGGATGGCCTTGAAGTCATACCAATCCTCCTATGTCTGCCTCCCATGGGCTGGGACTCCCGAAGGCGTGCACCACCAACCACACCCGGCCATTTTTAATATATATAATTTTTTATTGTGAAGAGTTTGAGAAACACTTTAATCCTTCCACATTCCTCCCTTGCTTTCAATCTGGGGAACACTATTGCTCCCTTGTCCCTAGAAATGCTACTTAGTACTCTCTTGCCATCACGGCCTGCCTTTTCTACAGGAAAATCAGGCATTTTCCCCCAGACTCACACATGCACACTCACATGCGTGCACTCATGCATGCACACTCACGCATGCACACACATGCAACGGCAATAAAGACAACTCATTAGAAGACAAAAAGTGTAGCATGATTTTCAGGTTATGAGAAGTGTATCTGTCATGTCATATTTTATAGTCTTTTAAAAAATATATAGGGATTGGGGCTGGAGAGATGGCTTAGCGGTTAAGCGCTTGCCTGTGAAGCCTAGGGACCCCGGTTTGAGGCTCGATTCTCCAGGACCCATGTTAGCCAGATGCACAAGGGGGCGCACGCATCTGGAGTTCATTTGCAGTAGCTGGATGCCCTGGCGTGCCCATTCTCTCTCTCTCTCTCTCTCTCTAACTGCCTCTTTCTCTCTCTGTCTGTCACTCTTAAATAAATAAACAAAAAAATTAAAAATATATATATATAGGGATTGATCCTATTGTCCTTACCATAAGACAGTATACTGTGATTTAAAATCAAATGTGTTTGGGGCTAGGGAGATGGCTCAGTGGTTAAAGGCACTTGCTTGCAAAGCCTGCCAATCTGGGTTTGATTCCCCAGAACCCATGTAACCCATACGTACAAAGTGTTTTTGTATTTGTTTTTGCATTTGTGTGGAGTTTGTAGTGGCAACAGGCCCTGGCATGCCTATACTCTCCCTTAAACCAACAAGCAAGCAAACAAATAAATAAACTAAAATTCTCTAGATGTTTTTTAGCTTTCCCCTACTTCAATTAAACCATAATAATTTATTGAAAATTACTGTATGTAGCAATAACCCTGATGTCATTGAATTCTTTGTTTTCTTTTTGAAAAACTAGTACATGGGTACTGGGGAATTGAACCTGGGTTATTAGGCTTTGCAGACAAATGCATTAACTGTTAGGCCGTCTCTTCAATTTTAAGTACTTTTTTTTTTCTCTCGAGATGGGGTCTCACTCTAGCCCTGGCTGACCTGGAATTCACTATGACATCCTAGTAAAAGATGCGCAGTGAGCTAGGTTTTTTTTGTTGTTGTTGTTTATTTGTTTTAATTCTCTTTTTATTATGCCAGACTTGCTCACATGCCTCTGGGTACAACTAAAACACTTTGGTGTCGCAAAACTGTTAATCTGTGAGTATTGTTTGTGTTGTGCCTAATTTGGTACCAAGATGTGACTTAGGCACCAAGAGACTTTGGGTCATTTAACACTGCTTCATAATAAAATGACTTATCAAATATGCATGTGGGCCGATACAGAGGCCCAATTGTATTCTTGCCGTGCACAATCTAAATACTAACACTGTTTGGAGAGTCTGCGTGGTATGCTGAAGCCAGGGTCTGGGCAAATGCCTTGCGGCGCGTGTCTATCTGGGAATGACAGGTGAGTATCATGGAGCCTCTCAGTTCTGGACTCATTTACTTCCTTTTCATTTTGGCTTTAGTAGTTTTCGTCTTGTTCTTAGTTTTTCTCATCACGGAATTATTGTCCTTCTAAGACAGGGGGTGGAAGCTAAACTGTAATTGCTTCATAAAAGTTATTTTAGGGGCTGGTGTAAGTGGTTGAGGCACTTGCCTGTGAAGCCTAAGGACCCAGGTTCAATTCCTCAGTACCCACATAAGCCAGATACACAAGGTGGCACATGCTTCTGAAGTTCGTTTGCAGTGGCTAGAGGCCCCAGTGCTCCCATTTTCTACCCCTCCCCCTTATGAAAATTTTTAAAAGTTATTTTAGGTCTGGAGGGATGGCTTAGCGGTTATGGCGTTTGTCTGCAAAGCCAAGAGATCTTGGTTTGATTCTCCAGGACCCATGTAAGCCAGATGCACAAGGGACCACATGCGTCTGGATTTCTTTTGCTGGCTGGAGGCCCTGGTGTGCCCATTCTCTCTCCCTCTCTCTTTCTCTCAAATAAATAAATAAAATTAAAAACAGAGAATTTCTAAAAAACAAAGTTACTTTAATCATAATGTCTACTTTTAAAGATTTAAAAAATTTTATTTATTTATTTATTTGAGAGAGAGGGAGCAAGACAGAGAGAGACAGACAGATAGAGAATGGGCAGACCAGGGCCTCCAGCCATTGCAAACAAACTACAGATGCATGTGCCACCTTGTGCATCTGGCTTATGTGGGTCTTGGGGAATTGAACCTAGGTCCTTTGGCTTTGCAAGCATGTGCCTTAACCACTAAGCCATCTCCCCAGCCCCTTTTAAAGATTAAAAAAAAAAATATCTGGGACCTGGAGTAATGGCTCAGTGCTTGAAGGCACTTGTTTGCAAAGCCTGAGGGCACAGGTTCAATTCCCTAGCACGCAGGGAAAGCCGGTGCCGTCCAAGCTCGTGGTTGCGGCAGCAGGAGACCTTGTCTGAGAAGGTGGAGCACCGACACCTCAAGGTTGTCCTCTGACCTCCACACGTATGTCACGGCACGCAGTGCCATATGCAGCCTCAATAAATAAATAAGCAGTAAAAGGTAAACAAACAAACAAAACCAGCACCCTTCTAGTAATACAGTTTAAGAATATTTCTATGGGACAGGATCTCAGAGTAGATAATTCATGTACCCATTTCTCAGCTAAAGCATTCATCAAGTTTTGTAACCTCCACACTGACCCCTCTCCCTCAGCTCCAGATTATACTTTCATGTTTGCTCCATCATAACATATTTATAAAATCTCAGGGTTGTTTTCAGTGTGGATTTCCTTCTTTTTAAATAATAATATTATTACTATCATATACATTTTTGTGGTAAGGTCTTGCTTAGCCCAAACTGACTTGAATGCACTGTGTAGACTCAGGCTGACCTTGAACTCACAGCGATCCTCCTTCCTCTGCATCCCAAGTGCTGGGATTAAAGACGTGTGCCACCGCACCTGGCTTTTACAATTTTTTTCTTTTTCGTGTAGAGTGTGTGGTGTGTGTGTTGTGTGGTGTATTCACGTGTGTGCATATATGTGTACCTCATGTATGTGTGTGCATTGCTAGAGGAGAATGCGTCAGGTGTACCCTTGTCGTTCATCCGTGTATTTTGAGTCTCTCCCTCGGCCCCAAGGTTCTGTAGTCTCTGCCCCCCTCCAAGTACTGGGGTTACAGATATGCATTGCCATGCCCAGTCTTTTATGTAGGTTCTGGGGAGTCAACTTGGCAGTTCCTATCCCACGTGACCCTCATACTTAAGCAGCAAGTTCTCTTAAACACTGAGCCATCTCCCCAGCCCTTCAGTGTGGATTGCTAACAAAGACTCCCATTTATTTATTTATTTATGAGCGACAGACAGACAGACAGAGAGAGAAAGAGGTAAAGAGAGAATGGGCGCACCAGGGCCTCCAGTCACTGCAAACGAGCTCCAGATGCATGCGCCACCTTGTGCACCTGGCTTACGTGGGTACTGGGGAATTGAACCTCGAACCAGGGTCCTTAGGCTTCACAGGCAGGTGCTTAAACACTAAGCCATCTCTCCAGCCCAAGACTCCCATTTTTTAACAGATAAAGTAGAATATCTTAAGAATCTTTTTGAAGAGTTAACAGAAGTTTTTACACAATAAAATTTAGTTGAGCCAGATGTGGTGGCGCACGCCTTTAATCCTAGCACTTGGGAGGCAGAGGTAGAAGGATTGCCGAGAGTTTTAGGCCACCCTGAAACTACATAGTTAATTCCACATCAGCCTGAGTTAGAGTGAGACTTTTACCTTGAAAAAACAAAACAAAAAAAATTGAGTGGAGAGATAACCCAGCCCTTATAGGCAGCTGCTTGCAAGCCTATTGGCCTGGGTTCAGTTCCCCAGTACCTGCATAAAGCCAGATCCACCAAGTGGCAGATATGCCTTCAGTTCGTTTGCAGTGGCAAGTGTCCCTGGCACTCCCATGCTCTTTTTTTCTCTCTCAAATAAATAAAAATAATTAAAAATATTGAGTCAAGGCTGCTAGAGTGATGTAAGGGAAAAGTGCGACCTTACTATTTTTTTTTTTTTGAGGAAGTCCAATAGACTGGCCTTTTTTTTTTTTTTTTGAGAGACAGAGAAAGAGAATTGATGTGCCAGGGTCTCCAGCCACTGCAATCGAACTCCAGATGTGTGTGCCACCTTGTGTGCATGTGTGACCTTGTGCACGTGTCACCTTGTGTGTCTTGCTTATGTGGGATATGGGGAGTCGAACACGGATCCTTAGACTTCGCAGGCAAGTGTCTTAATTGCTAAGCCATCTCTCCAGCCCCAAAACAAGATCTTTAAATGAAGTAAAATACTAGCAGTTATACTAAAAAATAAGACATATATTACAACAGCAGTGCCATCTAACAGCTTTTAAAGGACCCACTGAGAAAAGGGAGAAATCTGCATTTTTGTGCAGCTATTATTTGTTGAATTCCTGACAGGTGAGTCTGCGGCAAAACACCAACCACATTTCACATATTAGGGATAGTGGTTATGTTTGAAGACTCTTACTTTTTAAAAAATATATATTTATTTATTTGAGAGAAAGAGAGAGAGAACGGGCACACCAGGGCCTCCAGCCACTGCAAATGAACTCCAGACGCGTGCGCCCCCTTGTGCTTCTGGCTTACGTGGGTTCTGGGGAATCAAACCAGGGTTCTTAGGCTTCGCAGGCAACCACCTTAACTGCTAAGCCATCTCCCCAGCCCTGAAGACTCTTTCTTGAAGTCAAAATCAAACCTGTGTGAAAAGCCTGTCAGTGAAAATGCTCACTGTCATATTAGGTATAGCAGCGAAGAACTGACCCTAAGGCTTAGTGTTAGTGGAACAATGAAGTGAAGGTAAAGAGTCAATATACAAGGTTTGGAACCACTAGACATGCCACGGTGCAGTAATATTGTAATTGTATCAAATGTGTAATTATATTAACAAAAGAAACATAATTAACCCAGATATGACTGTGAATTAGTAGTGGCAATCTCTAGGTGTTAGAATATTTGTTTTTCATGATAGGGTCTCACTCTAGTCCAGGCTGACCTACAACTCATTCTGTAGTCTGAGGCTGGTCTTGAACTCACAGTGATCCTCCTACCTCAGCACCCCCCCCCCCCTCGTGCTGGGACTAAATGTGTGTACTACCATTCAACAGTGTTAGAATTTTGACAAATTTTTATTCATTAGTTTGTTGGGAAATGATTGCCAAGTTTATTGTTTAGCAGCATAAATGATGTAAGTTGATGTATCATCACATTCATCGAGTTTGTATATTATATGTCAGATACTGTGCATTTCATCTTTTACGTTTAATTCTCACAATAGCCCCAAGATATTGTACCACTTTTTTTTAAAGTTTATTTATTTTTGTTTTTTTCAAGGAAGGGTCTCACTCTAGCTCAGGCTGGCCTGGAATTCACTATGGAGTCTCAGGGTGGCCTTGAACTCACAGTGATCCTCTTACCTCTGCCTCCTGAGTGCTGGGATTAAAGGCGTGTGCCACCACGCCCAGCACTAAAGTTTTATTTTTTTACTATAGTCGGAAAGAGAGAGAGAGAATGGGCACTCCAGGGCCTCTAGCCACTGCAAACAAACTCCGGACACATGCACTGCCTTGTGCATCTGGCTTACATGGGTACTGAGGAATCGAATCAGGGTCCTTAGGCTTTGCAGGCATGCGTGTTAACTGCTGAGCCATCTCTCTAGCCCTGTAGGAGGTAGGAGGATCGCCGTGAGTTCGAGGCCACCCTGAGACTACATAGTTAATTCCAGGTCAGCCTGAGCCAGAATGAGACCCTACCTCAAAAAAATAAAATAAATAAATAAATATATATATATAACATACATGATGAATGTTAGAACACATTAGTTAAAAATATGTATGATTATTTTTAATTTGATAACATTTCATTTTAGGAAAATATCAATACCCCTTCCCCAAATAGTCCTTCATATCTATTCTTTTTTTATTAAATTTATTTTATTTATTTATTAGAAAGAGAGAGAGAATGGGTGCACCAGGGCCTCCAGTCACTGCAAACAAACTCCAGACACATGTGCCACAATGTGCATCTGGCTTACATGGGACCTGGAGAATCAAACCTGGGTCCTTGGGTTCGCAGGCATGTGCTCTAACTGCTGAGCCATCCCTCCAGCCCCATATCTGTTCTTTTAGCTTCTACGATATTCTGTCATCCTTAGGAGTAAACAGTATGGTGGACGTTAGAAATTCATACCACTGTTCCTGATGTTCTTTCTTGAATTAGCTCTGAGAAATGGCGTGATTGGAGGAAAGATCATGCACATTTTCAAAGCTTTTTGGTACAAGTTGTGACATTTGCAGGGGTGACAAGTTCTTTCTTAAATTTAGAGAAGTTGTTTGCAGGCAATAAATTTCGGGGAGAAATAGGTCATGTAAATCTTCCATGGAAAGCGTCCTTTCATAGTTTCCCCCATGGAAGACAGGCTTCTCTCAGCCTGCTTGAGGCAATAAACAGAAAGACAAATTTGGGAGATGAAACTGGACCATTTGCTCTATGACTTTGAACAGCTATTTGGTTTCTCCTATCTACTTTTTTTTCCTTTTTTTAAAAATGATGTAAGGTCTCAGTCTAGCCCAGGCTGCCTGGAGTTCACTATGTCATCTCAGGGTGGCCTGGAGCTGATGGCAATCTACCTGTGCCTCGAGTGCTGGGGTTAAAGGTGTGCACCACCACACCCGGCTTCTAATTTAAATTGTGGACAGGCTTGAGAACTCTTTCATTGCAGAGTGTTCTGTAAAAGCATTGAAAACATGTCCACGAAGCTTACATGAATTTTCTCTGATGTTTTATCACATTGGACTCTGGGATCATACTTACATAGACAATTTCCATTGTATAATTTTGTTCAGGCTATAGACACAGAAGGCATACACATTGATCAGAGACTTTAATGACCCTCAAATGTCATATATCTGCCATCCTTAAATAAAAAATGATCCCCCCCCCAAATTAGATCACATGTTCTCTCTCTGTGACAAGCAAGAACTGAAGCAGTTTGGTTAATTAATTGATCGTTTTTGTGAAGTGCCTAAGGCTTTACTGTGTGTTTCTTTCTTCCATTTCTTCTATAATCTCTGCAGGAGACTGCTGAGAAGACTTTAGTTGTAGGTTTTGGTGAGAAAGGGGACATTTGTCCTTCAGGAGCCTAGAGAATCATTGGTAAAATCAGAAAGAAAGCTTCCATATGAAGTCGTAGAAGAGGTGAAGATTGGAGTACTTGGGAAAGCCCAATGAATAAGATGTAATCTGATAGGCTAGAAATGCGTGGTGGCTGTGAGTCGAACGGACAGGAAAACACTCCATTGAAATTTGGAAGTACAAACTTATTACAGTGTCTTATGAACAGCAAACTTGTGAAAACACTGTAAATGGCAGTGATCGAATGAATGTGCATGGAGGATTTTTATTCGTGGTTTTTACTCTGTACTTAATGTTTGGATCAGGGAGGCTCTTAACCCCACCGAGCTAGGTAAGTGCTTTGTAGAGTGGTCCTCATTTAGTTCATATTTGCAAAGTAATAACTTCAAGGAAGTTTTAAATTCTTCAGTAAAATGTAATCTTCCTGGTCTAGGGGGTTTTGTTTCTTTTCTTTGTTTTTTCTTTCTTTCCTTTTTGGGGAGGGGGATTTTCGAGCTAGGGTCTCACTCTAGCTCAGGCTGACCTGGAATTCACTATGTAGTCTCAGAGTGGCCTCGAACTCACGGCGGTCCTCCTACCTCTGCCTCCCAAGTGCTGGGATTAAAGGCGTGTGCCACCATGCCCGACTTGGTTTTTGTTTCTTTTATTCATCTTTTTTTTTTTTTCTAGTTCCCCAATAACTATTTGTTGGATGTATGATTTCTGTCATTTTATGTGGGTTATTGTTGAAGCTGGGGATTTTGTTGTTTTTTTTTTTTGAGGTAGGGTCTCACTGTAGCCCAGGCTGACCTGGCCCCACTCTGTAGTCCCAGGCTGGCCTCAAACTCATAGCCATCCTCCTGCCACAGCACAGCCTCCCGGTTGCTGGGATTAAAGGCCTGTGTCACCACATCTAGCTTCAGCTGTGGATTTAAAAACAGTAATTATTTATTTGAGAGAGAAAAAAAGGAGGAGAGAGAGAATAGCTTCACCAAGGTCTCATGCTGCTTCTAATAGACTCGAGACACATGCGCCACTTTGTGCATCTAGCTTTACATGAGTACTGGGGAACTGAACTCGGGCCCTCAGGCTTTGCAATCAAGCACCTTTAACTGCTTAGCCATCTCTCCAGACCAGTAACTGTATTTCTACAAGTTGAGGGTAGTAGAACATTATAGATTTGGGGGGCTAAAGTTACATCCATATTGCTATGTCTACCAGGCTACTTTAAAATTCACCTCTTTTGGGGGGGGTATTTAAGTATAGGTGTGTATGTGGAGAACATTTTTTTTTATTTCAAATTTTTGTTAACAACTTCCCTGATTATAAAAAAAATCCCATCATAATACTCTCCCTCGCCCCACTTTCCCCTTTGAAACTCCATTCTCCATCATATCCCCTCCCCCTTTCAATCAGTCTCTCTTTTATTTTGATGTCATGATATTTTCCTCCTCTTATGATGGCCTTGTGTAGGTAGTGTCAGACACTGTGAGGTCATGGATATCCAGGCCATTTTGTGCCTGGGGGGGGGGGAGCACGTTGTAAGGAGTCCTACCCTTCCTTTGGCTCTTATGTGGAGAACATTTTTATATGATACTTTCTGGTTGAATCCCATTGTTTTCTTGTGCCAGTATATAAATATAGTGGTGAAACTGTGCTAAAAATACATGTTTATTCATCAATACTTAAGAAAATGTAGCCGGGCCTGGTGGCGCACGCCTTTAATCCCAGTACTCGGGAGGCAGAGGTGGGACGATCGTTGTGACCTCCAGGCCACCCTGAGACTGCATAGTGAATTCCAGGTCAGGCCTGGGCTAGAGAGAGACTCTACTGTGAGCCCCCCCCCCCCTTAAAAATGTGTACACTGGTGTTACTTGATTCAGTAATAAAACCTTTGGGAAAAAGAGCTTCTCAAAGTTGTGAATGGAAAATTCACTGACTGCTTGTCTTAGATCACGTGCTATGACAAGAACTGCTCTTCTGTCTAGAAATGTAAAATCAACAAAATGTTGACAGATTCACCTGCAGAGAACATTGCTTTATCAGCAAAAGAGTTAGAAGTTTTTTTCTTAGTGAAGTGCAGTGATTTGTGCATCAGTATCATTATTCAGCATTTTTAGCAGGTCTCGTAATATAATCTATATTACATTAGTCAGCATAGTATGTTTCCACAGGCCTTAAAATTGGAATTTGGGAGAAGGTGAAAAGATTTCTATTCTAGAAAAGATTAAAATATAAGTCCACTTTCAAAATTATAAAAATCAAAGCATTTCTAAAATTGAGGTTCAATAATTAAAGTGTGATACAACCTATTGATTTGATGAGTCATTAATTTTCTTTGGCAATTAAATGGATGGCCATAAATTTTTGACCTTAACAGTTTCTGACCTATCAGACTTACAGGATATATATATTTACTGTCCACCCTTGATTATTTGTGAGTAGATTCTTCATGTTTTACACAGTCAATGAATTAAACAAATTACTGTCGTTTATGAGTTCCATAGTTGATTTGGGTACCAGAGATAAGAGCTGTAACAAGTAGTTCTCTTAAGTGAATCGAAAACCCTCTCAGAGGTTTCAGAGCATTAACAGTATTTTTAAAAAGTTTACTTCAAAGCTGGGTGTGGTGGCGCACGCCTTTAATCCCAGCACTCAGGAGGCAGAGGCAGGAGGATCACCGTGAGTTCGAGGCCACCCTGAAACTCCATAGTGAATTCCAGGTCAGCCTGGGCTAGAGTGAGACCCTACCTCGAAAAACAAAAACAAAAACAAAAACAAACAAAAAAAAGTTTACTTCAAAAAAATAAAATAAAAGGCCTGGAGAGATGGCTTAGTGGCTAAAGCACTTGCCTGTGAAGCCTAAGGACCCACATTTGACTCACCAGATCCCAGGTAAGCCAGATACACAAGGTGATGCATGCACAAGGTTGCACTTCTGTACAAGGTGCTGTATGCATCTGGAGTTCAATTGCAGTGGCTGGAGGCCCTGGCACACCAATTCTCTCTCTCTTTCAAAATAGTTTTTACGTGTGTGTGTGTGTGTGTGTGTGTGTGTGTCAGTCTCTCTTGCCACTGCAAACGAATGCCTGTCTGCTGTTTGGTTTTATATGGGTGGTCGGGGAATTGAATCCAGGCCGATAGGCTTTGCAAGCGTCTTTAACCATTGAACCATTCCCCTAGCCCCTCATTTTGTTTTTTGTTTTTTTGCATCTTCATTTTATGAGGCCTTGTGGGATTCCCGAAGTAGTGTTTTTTTTGTTTTGTTTTGTTTTTTGCTTTTTTGTTTGTTTTTGTTTTTTGAGGTAGGGTCTCGCTCCAAACCAGGCTGACCTGGAATTTACTGTATTGTCATAGGCTGGCCTTGAACTCACAGCAACCCTCCTACCTCACTTTGAGTGTTAGGATTAAATGCGTGAGCTAGCACACCTGACTCCTGAAGTAATTTTACTGGAAGAGCAGGAATTGGCCTTCATAGATTCCAGGTCTTGCATAGTTTTCTCTCTTTAGCTGAAATATGATGCATTTCTAGGTCACTGCACATTTGGATATTTAAGTATAAGTGAAATACATTTTGAAGTTAAATTTAGAGTTTCAAGTTGGAATCTTTGAAGTAATTTACCCTACTCATTTTTTTTCACCCTCCTAGGTAATTCTTTTATAACACCTTATGTTATGTTAGTATTCGTAACAACTTTTGCCTAAAAGCTTGGTTAGCAAAGGCTAAATCCTTCATGAAGTAGACCTTTTCTTAATTACAAACTGATTAGGTTGTGCTTCTTAAAATGGGTGAGTCCAGGGCTGGAGAGATGGCTTAGTGGTTGTAGCGGACAGCTTCAGGGTCACTGAGATGAACGCCCAGACCAGGCACAGTGATGGAGGAAGGGATTTATTGAAGCTTACAGATCCAGGGGAAGTTCCATAATGGCAAAAGAAGCTGGCCTGCCTTCACAGGCCCAAGCAGAGAGAGAGAGAGAGAAGCCAAAAGCCATGCAACACAGCACACTTCAGGAACTCCAGCTAGGCACACTTTGCATATTTTTAGATTGAAATCTGAAACCCACCACCACACCTTAAGATCTGCCCAGTGACACTGCCTCCAGCTAGGTGGCTGCAGATGCCAACTACAAACTAATAAAACACTGAATATATTGGGGACCATCTATTCAAACTACCACAGTGGTTAAGGCACTTGCCTGCAAAGCCTGACAACCCAAGTTCAACAGTACCCACGTAAAGCCAGATGCATATGGTGGTGCATGTATCTGGAGTTGGTTTGCAGTGGCTGGAGGCCCTGGTGCACCCATTTGCTATCTCTCTATTTGCTGGGTGTGGTGCACACACATTTAATCCCATCATTTGGGAGGCAAAGGTAGGAGGATCTCTTTGAATTCGAGGTCAGCCTGAGAATATATAGTGAATCCAGATCAGCCTGGGTTACAGTGAGATGCTACTTCAAAAATAAATAAATAAAATTAAATTAAAACGGTGAGTCCAAATCTGCCCTGTATTAAACACATAACTTCCTGGTTTTCTTCCTCATATTTTGATGTATTCCAAGCATATAAATGTGGGGAATAATACAGGGCACACCACTGAGATTTGTTCACTGTTCACGTGTCAAATATCTCCTGAAATGAAGAAAACTCTGGGGCTGGAGAGATGGCTCAGCAGTTAAGGCACTTGCCTGCAATGCCTAAAGATCTGGGTTCGATTTCCCAGTCCCCATATAAAGCCAGATGCACAAAAGTGGTGCATGCATCTGGGGTTTATTTGCAGTGGCCAGAGGTCCTGGTGGTTCTCTCTCTCTCTCCCCCCCACCTTGTAAATAAATAATTCCTTTTTTTTTTAAGGAAACTCTGGACATTTCTGTTGCAATTACTCTAAAAATTCTTTTCAAAAAGAACATGAAGTTTAATTTATCATCTAAACATCCTTCTCCTTCCTGTACTGAAGTGATGCAAGGCTCTGCCTGGAGACATCATTGGCCCCTGCATCCTTCCTGCAGGACAGCTGGCCCTCTGTCTTCTTTACTGCACGATGAAAAGTCTAGAATATTACTCCCACTACCATTGAGAAGTCTTGCCCTTCAAACCTTTTGTCAGTTGGCACTTTACAGAATTCTCTTTACTGTTGTCAAATGCCTGTGATCTTCTTGTCTATTTGACCTTCAGTCACAGCACTCGGGAGGCAGAGGTAGGAGGATTGCTGTGAGCTCAAGGCCACCCTGAGACTACATAGTGAATTCCAGGTCAGCCTGGGCTAGAGCGAGACCCTACCTCGAAAAACCAATAAGTAAATAAATAAAAAATTAAGAATCACAGCATTGAACACATGTACGGCCTGGCTGCGTACAGTTAATCTTATTTCTCTGACCTCCACCATCCTCAATGTAGTATTATAAAAGTTATACTAAAAATTACTGTTCTTGGGGGTGGCAAGGTATCTTAGTGGGTAAGCACAGGGAAGGGCCTGAGTTTGATCTCTAATACCCATGTAAAAATGCCAAGTGTGAGGCTGGAGGGATGCTTCAGTGATTAAGGCACTTGCCTGCAAGGCCTAAAGACCAGGGTTCGATTCCCCAGCACCCACGTAAAGCTGGATGCAGTGGCTAGAGGCACTGGCACACCCATCATTCATTCTCTCTCTCCCCCTTGCAAATAAACAAACAAACTTATAAAAACACTAAGTGTGGTAGTGTGCACCTGTGATCCCAGTGCTAGGGAGATGGATACTGAGGCTCCTGGAAAGCTAGTTTAGCCTGATTGGTGAGCTCTAGACCAGTGAGAGACCATGTTTCAAAGGAGGTGGGTGGTGTTTCTGAGGTTGCCACCTGGGGTCGTCCCCTGGACTTCACATGCACATCTGCATGCACACATGCACATGCTAAGAAAATTACCCTTCTTACAGATGTATTCTTCTCCATATAAGACCAGTGAAAGGAAAACAGATCCCATGTGAAATAATTGGCAGGGAGACAAAGAAATGTTGGTCAACATGTAAAACAAGTCCTGTTGCATGTGATTATAACTTGTTAAAAAGTTGAAACTAGGGCTGGAGAGATGACTTAGCAGTTAAGGCACTTGCCTGTGAAGCCTAAGTACCCAGGTTTTACTCTCCAGATCCCATGTAAGCAAGACACACAAGGTGACACAAATGCACAAGGTTGCACCTGCACCTGGAGTTTGATTGCAGTGGCTGGAGGCCCTGGTGTGCCAGTTCTCTCTCTCTCATTAAAAAAAACACACAAAAATACCAAAAACAGTTGAGACTAGAAAAGCTGTATGTCTGATGAAGAGGTTATGGAAAACTTCTAGACAGATGCCAGGAATTCTTTCAGTGGTACAGCTCTGGGATTGCGCGATCACAAGAAGATCCACATCAAGTATAAGATTAGGGGCTGGAGCAGTTAAGGGACTCGCCTGTGAAGCCACACTACCTGGACTCGATCTCCCAGCGCCTGCGTAAAACCAGATGCACAAAGAGGCACATGTGTTTGGAGTTCATTTGCAGCTGCTGGATGCCCTAGCCTGCCCATTCCCTCTACTTGTATCTCTTCTCTCTCTCTTTCTCTGCTTGCAAATAAATAAATAATATTTGAAAAAATCTTTAACAAGTATAGGATTGGAAGGTGCTATATCCAAACAGATTCCAGAGCGAAGCGATATGAAAACCTGCTGATGGTGATAGGAGTCAGTCCCACTGGCCGTATGATAGCATTCCAATAGCTAGGTTCAATTCCAGCAGAAATTACTTGTGTGGCAGGTCCCCCAAAATAAGGTGAATCATAGTTTAAATCTCATTAAATACTGTCCCTGTAAGTCATGACATGTTATTTATCACATGAGATTTAATTTCTCTAAGTGAGAAAAGATTTCCACGAACCTAAAACAAGTAAAACACTAGGAGTTTTTGCAGAATTGAGGGTATCATGTTGTTAATAGACTAAAATAATGTGTGATGGCGCATTGAAAACTTCCAGCGAGCGGGTCTAAACGGTAGCAATTGTGACTGAGTGTGAGTGAGCCAGTGTTATTCAGGGCTTTCAGGATTTGGCTTTTGTCATGACTTATAGTATAGTATAGTACTCAGTAGAAGGAACGTTTCTGTACCTCAACTATAGGAATATCTGTTTTGGGGTATGAATGTGGTGTGCATGTGTGTCTGCATGTTCATGTGTGTGGGCACACATGTGTGCACATGCATGTGGAGGCCAGAGATGGACACCAGGTGTCATCTTCAGTTTTGCTCCATTTTTAAAAATTTAATTCTGTTATTTGTGAGCACATGTTCGTGTGTGAGCGTGGACACACACATGCTGTGGTGCACACCTTTCAGGTCAGTTCTTGCCTTCCCACCTCATCTGAAGCAGGGTTCCTTGCTCTGTAGTTTCTTTCTATTCTTTGATGTACTTGTTGTGAACTCCAGGTTCATTGGCAAGTGCTTTATCTGCAGAGTCAACTCCCAGGTCCCCCATGTTTAATGCTTTGCAGTAGGGTCTCTTGCTGAATGTAGAGCTCACTGATTCAGCTGCATTTGCTGTCCACGGAGCTGCAGGGCCCCTGTGTCTGCCTCTGCAGTGCTTGGATTACAGGTGTGCGTCACAACGCCTGACATGTTACACGGGTTCTGGGGCTCTGAACTGGGTCCTCATGCCTGCATGGCTGGGCTTTGCCACAGAAACCATCTCCAGAGCCCAGGAATTTCAAATGAAAAGTTTTTTTAAAATATATTTTTTTTAGTTATTTATTTATGAGAAAGAGGGAGAGAGAGAGAGAGGGAATGGGTACGCCAGGGTCTCCATCTACTACAAACGAACTCCAGATGCTTGCGCCCCCTTGTGCAGCTGGCTTATGTGGGTCCAGAAGAGTTGAACCCGTATCCTTTGGCTTTGCAGGCACATGCCTTAACCGCTAAGCCATCTCTCTAGCCCTCAAATGAAGTTTTTAAGTATGAAGGTATTATTTCAGAGTTTGTCTTTTCTTTTTAAAATATTTTTATTTTCATTTATTTATTTGAGAGATAAAGAGGGGGAGAGAGAGGAGAGAGATTGAGAGAGAGAATGGGTGTGCCAGGGTTTCCAGCTGCTCCAAACAAACCCTAGACGCATGCGCCACCTTGGGCATCTGGCTTATGTGGATCCTGGGGAATCAAACCTGGGTCCTTTTGCTTTGCCCGCAAGTGCCTTAACCACTAAGCCATCTCTCCAGCTCAGAGTTTGCCGTTTCTGTTGGGTTGGATATTAAATTCATTAAGAAGAAAGACAATTCGGAGAGAAATTAGCTATAATTTAAAATAAGTCTAATTTGAGTTTCAAAGACAGATTTTAGGATTTGGCCTATAAAACTATTGAAAAATGCTAAGACTTTGTAAAGCATGGAATATGTATGTCTTATAAATGACAAAACAACACTCTGGTTATGGGAATCAAATCTTCAGAATTATTGTGTATGTGTATTATGGATCCAGAGTCCATGATGTCTCAGTTATTATAATTAGATTTTGAAAAATACACATTGAAACATTATCTATGGATGGGATAAATATTTTGCCTAATAGAAACATTACCTGTATTATAGTTCTGTATTAGGTGAAACATCAGTGTATTAAATGTGCTGTTGAAGAAAATTCTGGTGTATGAGTTCAGCCATCGATCTAAAAAAGCATCACTTGTTACAAAGAGACAAGAAGGAGAGGGAAAACTGCAGGTGGAAACAGATCTAAGAGTCAGAGTTACAATTGTCTAGATTCTGTTTTCATTAGAATTAGAACAAGTGGTTAAAAGACACCTGGAAATTTGAGCAATGGTTGGTAGTTGATGGCACAGAGAAATTCCTATGTTCTAGTCATTTGCTGTAGGTACCTTAAAAGTTGCTAGTTACCTTAAATACCCAACCAGAATCAGCTGATGGGAGGAAAGGGTTGATTTTTGATTTATAGTCTCAAGAGGAAGCTTCCTGACCACAGGAGGGAAGCATGGCATGAGCAGAGGGTGAAAGTCACTTTGTTTTTTTGTTTTGTTTTGTTTTTGTTTTTCGAGGTAGGGTCTCAGTCTAGCTCAGGCTGACCTGGAATTCACTATGTCGTCTCAGGGTGGCCTCGAATTTATGGCAGTACTCCTGCCTCTGACTCCGAGTACTGGGATTAAAGGTGTGCGCCACCACGCCTGGCGAAAGTCACTTCTTGACACAACAGGTGAAAATCAGTAGCAAGAGAGCAGGCTGAGGTCTGGCACAGGGGGGCTGGCTGTAATATCTCAAAGCCTTTTCCCAGGAACACTCCTCCTGCAAGGCTCCTCCTCCCAAGTTGCCACCAGCTGGGGACCAAGCATTCAAAACATGAATTTAAGGGGGACATCTGATTCAAACCACCAAAGAACTAAATGAATCGGCTTATATTAAACAAGTCTTAGAGAAGCTTCTACTGAATTATGTACAGATGGAATGCTTGGATGTCTGGAATTTACTTTAGAATAACTCAGAGTGGGGCTGGAGAGATGGCTTAGCAGTTAAGCACTTGGCTGTGAAGCCTAAGGACCCCGTTCGAGGCTCGACTCCCCAGGACCCACGTTAGCCAGGTGCACAAAGGGGCACACACATCTGGAGTTTGTTTGCAGTGGCTGGAGGCCCTGGCATGCCCATTCTCTATATATCTCTATCTGTCACTCTCAAATAAATAAATAAACAATTAAAAAAAGAATAACTCAGAGTGGTGGAATATGAAGAAATAAACGAAACATGATTTGCTATGCATTCATTGCGGTACTGGGAAATAATAGGGGGGTCATGATAGCATTCTCTGTAATTTTATATCTCTTTCAAAGTTTCCATAGTGACACACCATGACCGGGAAAGAACAGCAGCTCTGGGCAGGTGGTATCTAGTCAGGGTAGATGGGAGTCGATGTGAAAAAGTACTTGCTACAAACATCCCTGATGGCAAATACCGTATTTTGTTTCCTTCAGAGAAGAAGCCATTTTTTTTCCAGTCTGGATGACGAACCTCTGAATGCTTCATTCTCCAGAGTGCTCACGAGCCACACGGGATTACATGGTCCAAGTCACCGCCCAGGGAGCAGTCTCCAGTGACACGGTAAGGTTACAGGAATACCCTAAGGTGAAAGAGTGACCAGGGCCTCAAATGATTTTGTTTTGTTTTGTTTTGTTTTTTGAGGTAGGGTTTCACTCTGGCCCAGGCTGACCTGGAATTAACTATGTAGTCTCAGGGTGGCCTCGAACTCACAGCGGTCCTCCTACCTCCGCCTCCCGAGTGCTGGGATTAAGGCGTGCGTCACCATGCCCGGCCTTCAAAAGATTTTTAAATGCCGTGTGTTCGCTTTTCCAGCCCGGTTGCAGTTCCTGGGCCCGTTCCCCTTGTGCTCGGCATTGTGTTGGTCATGTTTCTCTCTCTACAGTGAAATACCTGATGTAATTAACTTATTAGAGGAAAAGGTTTATTTTGGCTCCATTTTGGAAGTGTTCCAGTCTGCGAATGACTGGCTTATTGTTTTGGGCTTGTGGCCAGGAAGCAAAAGAGAGGGAAAAGGGGGCCCATGTCCCTCAGTCGCCTTCAAGGGCAACTCCCCAATGACGTAATTCCTTTCTACTAGACTCCACCTCTTTAAGGTTCTGTCGCATCCCAAGACTAAGGCCGGGACCAGGTCTTAGATTCGCTAACTATTGCAGACGTTCATGACGGGAACATCAGCTAGTTCAAAGTCATGATACTGACGTGCTTTGAAATACCAATTTGTAGACAGGTTCTATGGCCTATTCGCCTCAGATTCAGTGTACCGGTCGCCTTCTTGTTGATAGGACGAAACACCCAACAGGAAGTAGGTTATGGGGAGAAAGGGTTTGTTTTGGCCGACAGTTTGGAGGGACGTTTCATCATGGCAGAGCAGGCATCTGGGCTGTCACATTTTGTCACAGCAGCAGGAAGTGGTCTGAGTGAGCGAGCTAGCCCTGAACACCCAGTGAGCGGGACTGATAGACCTCAGGGTCCGCTCCGCCTTCCGCGATACACCTCCTCCAGCAAGGCTCTACCTCCCAAAGACCCCACAACATTCCCAAATTGCCACCACCTGGGGACAGAGTATTCACAACACACGAGTCTATAGGGGACACTTGACTCAAACCACCACAGTTAGGAATGGGTACAGGTTTGCCATCGATGTGGCATGCTTCCCTCTGCTGTGTGTCTCACGGTGGGTTCTGGGGAGGATGATGGTAAACACAGTAGAGCCCCCATGCTGTTTATTTGACGTCCACACTTACAAAGGGCGTGTGGGATCGGAGGGAGATGGGGCCGAGGAAACGGATTTGCAGTGCAGGCCCAGCCAAGCTGTGGACACTGTAGCTGGACAGTTGATCTTCCTCCCTCAGTAGTCAGCTTGCAGAAGATCCTGTACTTATTTTTTTCTAAGTTATTTATTTATTTGCAAGCAAAGAGATACAGACACCCACACCCTCCCACAGAGAGAGAGAAAGAGAGAGAGAGAAAAAACTATTGGCACACCAGGGCCTTCTGCCACTGCAAACGAACTCCAGATGTATGTGCTACTTTGTGCATCTGGCTTTGCATGGATACTGGGGAATCACTTCCCAGTTGTTAGTCTTTGCAGGCAACCACCTTAAACAGCACTGAGCCATCTCTAACCCCATAATCATTTTAGATGCCACTCAGCAACTACTTAGAGAATAAGGCAAGTCTGAGAAAATCCCGTGGTCTTTTCTGTACCACCAACTTTTCTGCAGTTTGGAAGATCATCATCGAGTAAGGAGACCAACAGCGACCCAGCTGCTTGTCTCAACACACCATCAGGGACAAGCATGAAGGCACTTCCTGTCTGTGATTAGCAGGTGCTACACACTGCTGTCTTTCCTGGGCTCTGTAGATAAGACCTGCCAAGGGGCCCCAGGCACACAGCAGACCTGCCTTGTAAAGACGGAGGTGATCATCGCAATCTTTTTTTTAAGAAAAAATTTATTATTTATGTATTTGACAGAGGAAGAGGGAGAGAGAAATCGAGAGAGATTGGGTGCGCCAGGGCCTCTAGCCACAAACTCCAGACATGTGCGCCCCCTTGTGCATCTGGCTAACATGGGTCCTGGGAAATCTAACCTGGGTCCTTTGGCTTTGCAGGCAAATGCCTTAACCGCTAAGCCATCCCTCCAGCATAATCATCACATTCTTAATGAGAGACTGCGCAAGTGAACGAGCTCCCACAGAACCCAGTGAGGACACTCGGGTTAGAGCCCTATAGTTCTTTTTCTCCTCTTTGTGGGGATTAGACAGATTGGATAGTAATTTTGTTTGTTTCGGGCCCAAAGTAACCTTTGAGAAAGAATGTGCTGAAGCATTTTAAAAGTCAGTGGTTTTTCTATTAGATGTGGTGCTGCTTTAGGGAGATTTAGGTATTTTTACTTGGCTGTGCTCAAATTTTTTTCATTGGAGTGTGTATGTGTGTGTGTGTGTGTGTGTATGGGTGCACTGGGGTTTCTTGCTGCTATACACAAATGCCAGAAACAGGCACCAAGTAGGTTTTATGTGGGTGGTTAGGGAATTGAACCCATTGAACCCAGTCCAGCAGGCTTCACAAGCAAGTTCCTTTAGTCACTAAGCCATCTCCCTAGTCCCCGACTTTCCTGATTTATTTTGCTCCCCAGGCAGATCCTTCCCCCCTTGAGACAAGGTCTAATATAACCTAGACTCCTCACAAACTATATAACCAAGGATGACCTTGAATCTCTCTAAACTTCCTGCTGCTAACTCCCAAGTACTGGGATTACAGATAGGTGCCACCCTCCTTAATTTTGTGCCCTGCTGGGATCGAAGCCAGGGCTTGGTGCATGCTAGACAAACATTCTACCAATTGAGCTCCACCCCTGCACCCCAGATGGAAGGTGCATTGTTAGTCCTTTAAATATTCCTGGAGTCTTAATACCAGGTAAATGCTTCACTATGAAGGACCTTCAAATAATGTATTTTAAATGCACAAAATAGAGACTAGTCTTATGGTAGAAGAGTAAAGATGAGAAACTAAGTAATTCAGATCAACATTTGTTTACTTTTCGATAACAATTTCCTGTGACTTCTATAGGGACCATTTTTGCTTCATCTTTAGAATATTAGGTACATAATTTTCTTTATGTTGAATATTGAAGGAATGACACTTCCTGTGTTTCACTAAGCGAATCTGAGGTGTGTTTTTTTTTTTTTAATTTTTTTTTGGGGGGGGGTTTTCATGGTAGGGTCTCACTGTAGCCCATGCGGACCTGGAATTCACTGTGTAGTCTCAGGGTGGCCTTGAACTCACGGCGATCCTTCTACCTCTGTCTCTGCCTCCCAAGTGCTGGGATTAAAGGCGTGCGCCACCACGCCTGGCTTGAATCTGAGCTTTGAAGTTATTAATTACTTATAAATGTGTGTCTTTTGAAGTTACAAATATGATTACTTAGGGGACCTTCCTGCTCCTGTGTCGTCTTTGTTTACCCATAACCTTCTTGCTGACTTAGTCCCCCAGCAGAGGGCAGGCAAAGGGAGGAAGAGAGGAAGGTGTTAACTGGCTTTCAGTCTTCCTGCGCCTCATTCCTCTGGGCTGTTTTGTTTTCCTTCTAGTTACATTAAGACAGTAGGAGTGAGTGCAAAATTATGTTGAAACAAATGATGTAACGCTGTTCAGCACACTTACTGAATATTAATATTTATACTTTAATGCCTTCCACCGTCCTAGAGCCAATTATTTACATTATCAATTACTTTTTGGTAGCTCATGCCAAGGTTTTTACTTTACTAATGATATGATTGATTGTAACAAAGACTGTGTGTGCGTGTGCGTGTGTGTGGTTAGTATAAGGTTTTCAGTGACTCCTCTTTATTTTCTTTGTAAGTTGTTCCAGAGATGAATTAGTGAAGTTTCAAAGGGATAAGAATGATCTTTTGAACCCAAGTGACTGTTTGATACTTAAGCTCTTAAATTTATTTGAAAAGAAAGATATACCTGCGATCAAAGTAAACTTACCTCTATCACAGTGAAGGTTTTCAAAGTGTAAATGTTAAACTAGATTCATGCTGGCCGTTTTATGGCCCCGCGATTGCTGTTAACACCCACCACAGAAGTCCATGTGTGTGTGAAGTGCGGTTTCCTAGTCTGGAACTGTTTGGCTTGTTATCAGCATAAACAGTAAGGTCCTAAAAAAATCAGCTTCCAAACAGCTGGTGGTTGACCTGCTGCCTTCGGCACCGCCTAAGCTCCCGTGACGTTTCTTTGCTCTTTGACACGGACAGTATACTTACCTACGCACCAAGGAAGTTGCTCCAGACACCCTCCTATGTGCTTCTGTAAAAGACCCTTCAAATGGATTTTCTAAAGAGAGTCGTTCCTCCCATCCTTTCCGGAGACGTGGTTCTGGATATGAGAGCTAGGACTCAGGAGAGTTCTCCGAGATTGCTTAAGGTCCGGCGACTTAGTTTGCTTTCAGAAGATGAACCGGTCAGGAGTCCGTTGTGCGGATGTCAGGATGACAGGTGTCAAGTTCAACAACCAGGTAAAGTAGAAACGCAGTCACCTCCAGTCCTTTTAAGAAGTGTTTCAGGAAAGTAAGGTTATTTTTGCAAGCATGAATTCTGGTGACTGAATGTTCATTTTGAAAATCAAATGTAAATATTAAAAGTGTTCCATAAAGTAACTGTATTGGACCTAAGATTTTTAGCATTATGTTTTTGTTTTGAGTTAGAGGAAGAAGTGTATGCTATAAGGTAGTATAAAATCATCAAAGCTGACAATTTTGATGGTCTTTGGAAAATATTTTCATGGCGAAGTATTTTGTTAAAATCTGTAGGATTTGAAAATAAGGTTAAGATGCTACATCTTTATCACTAGAAAGATGACTTATTGTTTAAAAATACATCTTAGTTTTTTGTTCTAAAGCTAGTAGAGGCTTGAGGTAGAGTATTAAAATCTCTGGAAGGCTAGCATGTGGCTCAGTGGTGGGGAGGTCCTGTGTTCAATTCCTAGCAGTGAGAGAAAAAACGTTTTTGAATATAGAAGAATTATGTTGCATCATAGTACTTTTTGTTACAAAACAAAATGTTCTTCGAATTTTTGCTACAAACTCAAATACATATACACACACACTAGTAAATGGAAAACTGCTTTATGTGGGTACTGGGGAATTGAACCCAGGTTGTTAGTAAATGGAAAACTGCTTAGTTTTACTATTAAGACAGTTTTAAATGTGCACATATACATTTTCATTAGAAGGGTTTAAGAAACATTCGTTGTGTAAATCTCATACTTCTTTTATTGACTATACAATAAATATCCTATTTAATATTTTTAAAATATTTATTTATTTATTTGATGGGGGGAGGCTCTCCAGGGCCTCTTGACACTGCAAATGTACTCTAGATGCATGTCCCACACTGTGCATCTGGCTTTATGTGGGTACTGGGGGAACTGAACCCAGGCCAGCAGGCTTTTGCAAGCAAGCACCTTCAACTGCTCAGCTATCTATCTCCCTAGCCCCTCTCAGTTAAAATATGCTCCATTGTATGTCTACAGTGTTATAGTCAGTTAATCTTTTTTTTTTTTTTTAATTTTTTTTTTGTTTATTTATTTATTTGAGAGCGACAGACAGAGCGAGAAAGAGGCAGAGAGAGAGACACAGAGAGAATGGGCGCGCCAGGGCCTCCAGCCACTGCTAACGAACTCCAGATGTGTGCGCCCCCTTGTGCATCTGGCTAACGTGGGTCCTGGAGAGTTGAGCCTCGAACCGGGGTCCTTAGGCTTCACAGGCAAGCACTTAACCGCTAAGCCATCTCTCCAGCCCAGTTAATCTTTTATTCATGAACACTTAAATTTTTTACTTATTAAAATATATAATCATTTCTGGGCTGGAGAGATGGCTTAGCGGTTAAGGCATTTGTCTTCAAAGCCAAAGAATCCCGGGTTGATTCTTCAGGACCCATGTAAGCCAGATGCACAAGGGGGCGCGTGCATCTGGAGTTCGTCTGCAGTGGCTGGAGGATCTGGCACGCCCATTCTCTCTCTCTCTCTTCAATAAATAAATAAAATATATTTAAATATATATAATCATTTTTATATCTATATTTAGATGGTAACTGCTTACCATAACTTTCTCTGAATTTAAAAAAAAATGTAGGCAAATAAAGATTTAAAAATGTAGGTAGACACTGCTACATTGCCTTTAAAGGATTTCCCAAGCTAAACTCCCAGGGCAGTATTTAAGAGTTGCTGTGTTACTTTGTATTCTTCTTAATACTGTTTCATGTCAATTTAAAAAAAGTACAGCTATATTTATGAGAAGCCACAATTTCTACTTGAAAAGTATCAATTATGTAAAAGGATGAAGGAGCTTTTAAATTTTAAAGCAAAATCTATATTTGATATCTATAATCAACTAGTATTGGAAACCATGTGTTTCTAATGGAGGAAGTGGAGATGAGGCCGTGGAGAACTCGGGACCTTTTCATTTGAATTAAAATGCACAAATTCCTCAGTACAGTTTTTTTGTTCAACAGTGTATATACACACAGAAGGACATATGAATGTCTTAGTGCATGCACTCCTGGCCATTATTAGAAAGTTACTTTTCTTTCACTTTCAGTCTAGTCCTGTAGCTATTTGTCACTAAGTACCACACCCTACATGACTGGGCTTGGTGTTTAAATGTGACACACCCCAGCCATTTAAACACCTCCTTTTATTTCTGTGCTTGAGCTCTTTATTTCTGTAAACTTTCACACTCTTTTAGATGTGGTGTGCATGTTACAAGGTGTAATCCTTACATTTTCTTAGCTTAGATTAGTTTGCAAATAAGGACTGTGCTAGGCAAATTTCAAGAAAACAATTGAAAGAAGAAAAGGTTTATTCATATATTTTTAAAAAATATTTCATTTATTTGCAAGCAGAAACAGACAGACAAAGACACAAAGAGAGAATGGGCACACCAGGGCTACCAGCCACTGCAAAGGAACCCCAGATGCATGCACCACTTTGTCAATCTGGCTTTATGTGAGTACTGGGGAATTGAACCCAGGTTGTTCAGCTTTGCAGGCAAGCACCTTAACTGCTGAGCCATCTCTCCACCCCAAGAAAGGTTTTATTTTGGCTCATGGTTTCAGCTCAGCATGACAGGGAGGGCCTGGTGGATCATAACAGCTAGGAAACAGAGAGACAGCGTGCCTAAACCAGAGAACGTTCTACCCTTCTTAGGGTTCTCCCCACGTTCAGAGCAGTTCTTGCTCATAAATTAAGCTCTGTGGAAATGCCCTCACAGAAACACAGAGCTGTGCTTTACTAACTTGATGGGCACTCATCAGTCCAACCAAGTTGTCAGTTAAGATGAACTGACCCAGGAGGTGGCTCAGTTGGTCAAGCGCTTGGCACAGGAACAAGAGGACCTTAGCTTGGATCCCCAGGACCCATGTGCAACCCCAGGTGTGATGCATCCCAGTGCTGGGAGGCGGAGACAGCAGATCCCTGTGCCAGGCTTGCTAGCTGGTCTAGCCCAGTTGGTGAGAGACCCTGTATCTAAAACAAAAAAGTTGTGGAGAGCTATTGAGGAAGACCTCCGACCTGCACATGCATGGACACACAGGTGTGTCCACGTGCATATAAACATACATACACACATCACACATATACAAAGACTAACCATCATGACTCAGTATAATTAAATACTTTCCATGGCATATTGTCTTCTTACTATTTGAGGTCAAAAAGAACAACATAATGGAGCATTTAAGAGTCTGATATCTATTCATGTTTTTAAAAAATATTTTTATGCACTTATTTAATTTAAGAAACAGAAATAGGAAGGAAGGAAAGAAGAAGGGGAAAGGGGGAAGGGAAGGGAGAACAGGCACATCGTGGCCTCTAGCCACTGCAGACAAACTCCAGACACATGCTCCACCTCGTGCATCTGGCTTACGTAGGTATTGGGGAATTGAACCTGGATCCTCAGGCTTTGCAAGTAAGCATCTTAACTGCTAAGCCATCTCTCCAGCCCTCTGCTCACATTTGTAAGGCTGTAGTGAGAGTTCTTTGTAGAATAACTCTTGCCCATTTTTCTCTTCTGGAAATAAAATTCAACTTAAGGGGATGGAGAGATGGCTTAGCAGTTAAGCGCTTGCCTGTCAAGCCTAAGGACCCTGGTTCAATGCTCAATTCCCCAGGATCCACGTAAGCCAGATGCACAAGGGGGTGCACGCGTCTGGAGTTTGTTTGCAGAGGCTGGAAGCCCTGGCGCACCCATTCTCTCTCTCTCTCTCTTTCTCTCTCTGTCACTTTCAAATAAATAAATAACTTTTTTTAAAAATTCAACTTAAGCACGCCTTTAATCCCAGCACTTGGGAGGCAGAGGTAGGAGGATTGCCATGAGTTCGAGGCCATCCTGAAACTCCATAGTGAATTCCAGGTCAGCCTGAGCTAGAGTGAGACCCTACCTCGAAAAACAAAACAAAACAAAACAAAACAAAAATAATAATAAAAAAGTAAAAAAAAAATTCAACTTAAGGGAATGACTTAAAAAATTATCATACAGAATTTCTTTGTTGATTTATGCATAGATATTTGCTTTTAAAGTATCTGATGTTTAAATTTTAATTAACTGATGAGAGACTTAATTTTTTAATTATATTTTTTATTAGAAAACAAATATACAAATTGTACCTTAATCAGATTTTTCCTTAAGTGGTTCAACAAAGTTTAAAAAGCAAATGGAGGGCTGGAGAGATGGCTTAGCGGTTAAGGTGCTTGCCTGTGAAGCCTAAGAACTCATGTTCAAATCTCTAGGTCTCACGTAGCCAGATGCACAGTGATGCAAGCATGCAATGTCACACACGCACACAGGGGACACACGTGTCTGGACTTCGTTTACAGCAGCTGAAGTTCCTGGTGCACCTCTTCTCTCTCTCTCTGCCTCTCTCTCTCTCTCTCTCTCTCTCAAAATAAAAATAATAATTTACAAAAAGCAAAAACAAGTAACAATAAAAGAAAATGTTTCTGGTACAAGACCAGCAGTATGGTATGAAAAAGTAGTTTGTGGGTACCTGAATCATAGATCTGCTTTGTAACTATATGGGTTCATTTCTTTCCTCCCTCTCCCCTCCCCTGAGGTAGGGTCTTGCTCTAGCCCAGGCATTCACTACGTAGTTTCAGGGTGCCCTTGAACCCCCAGTGATCCTCTGTCCTCTGCCTCCCAAGTGCTGGGATTAAAGGCATGCCCCATGTCTGGCTACATGCATCATTTTTGACAGTCCAGGGAAATCCTTGTGCAGATAAGTTCCAAAGAAAAAGTAGACAGTTTTGCACAAGAAACAGTGTCCTCACTTGACTGTCACCATTTGTATAAACTTCATGGTAGACTTAACCGGCAGCATCAGGGCCTGGTTCCTTCATCGTTGCATTGACGTCTCCATCTGGCTACTCTCCAAGGTTTGTCATCACCTGGGGAAGTTCTTGCTGGACCAATGCAGCCATTGCCATCCTTTCCAAACACGTAACCTCCTCTAGTTTCTTCTTCGCGTCTCTGCCTTTCATTTTTCTCATCATTGTCGTAAATCCGGGCAAGTCATTCGCGCCGTTACTATCAGCAGCTGCTCATGAAGCACGTCTCATACGTCTGTTTGTGCAACTCGGCCCAAGGAACCTCCTTGCAGTCCTGTGCCTCACAGTCCATCCCCCTCATTTTTCAGGTACTGAATTCTGCTGTCTGCTCCTCCGTTAGGTGGCCGGCCGTTGCTGCAAGGGCTATTGGTTTCTAAGAGGTGACTGCATATCGCTTAGACCTGAAAGTCTTTGAATTTCAAGATCTGACACTAAACTTGTGTTGTATATAAGAATAGACTGGAAACACAAAGTAGAGTTCACTTATATAAGAACTTGTGGTTCTGAGAGAGAGGAATAGTTAGAAGCAAGAAAGTAATGACTGGGACAGTTTACTAAGGGGTGTTGTCATTTTGTTGTTGTTGATATTATTATTGTTGTTGTTTGAGGCAAGCCCAACAGACTAGCTTTTTTTTTTTTTTTGGTTTTTTGTAATTGAACTCCAGACGCATGTGCCACCTTCTGCACATGTATGACCTTGCACTTGCCTCACCTTTGTGTCTGGCTTACATGGGGTCTGGAGAGTTGAGCATGGGTCCTTAGGCTTTGCCAGCAAGCACCTAAATTACCTCTAACCCTGTTGTTATTTTAAGATAGGATCTTCCACTGTATCCTAGGCTGGCTGGTCTTGAACTTGTGGAAATCCTCCTGCCTCAGCCTCCTGAGTACTGGGATAAAAGGTGTGTGGCACCATGCCCAGCTGATTTTGTTCATTTAATAAAAGGAGGCATTAAGGGTATAGAGAGATAGGTTATATAAATGAATCATGAAAGGTAAAAAAGGGAATTGGGGCTGGAGGTATTGCTTAGTAGTTAAGGTGCTTGCCTGCAAAGCCAAAGGACCCAGGTTCAAATCCCCAGGACCCACGTTAGCCAGATGCATAAGGTGGTACATGCATCTGAAGTTTGTTTGCAGTGGCTGTAGGCCCTGGTACACCCATTCTCTCTGTCTCTCTCTCTCTTTGACTCTCTTAAATAAATAAATTAATAAATAATTGTTCTTTTACGTTAAAACTGGCATATAATCTCATAGTTTTGTATCTGAGTTAGTTCCCCCCAATGTCTTTGTTAATTCAATATGTAAAAGTTTTTTTTCTTCTCTTCTTCTTCTGAGATGTGTTAGACAAGACTTTTAACAGTTGTACTCTTGGAAGAGACTCTATTGAGGACAAGTCCAGCTTAGAAAATGGTATTTTTAGTGATAGAATTATTTGTAGATGCTTATAATTTCTTTACTAGAAATATACACAGATTTAACATATTAGTATTTTAAAATTATTTTCTTTTGATACATGTTTTCACTTTTGAATTTAAGTATTAAGTAAACTAATGTTTTTAAAAATTCCTAGGCATTCTCATATGACCCACTGGATTTACCAGTCTCCTCTATTCTTTCATCAAAGAGATTGACAGATGCCTCCAACACCCTGTACACTGTAGAACTCCCCTGCCACCATTCTCCCAGGCTAAGTTGTGGCTGTTTTCTCTTTAACCAAACCTGTTTATGTCAGTTATATTTGTTATTGTGATTATGTAACTTAATTACCTATTACATAATTGGCTAAAGTATGAGATTGGAAAGAAAGTTGTTTTGGTGTAAACAGAGTTGAGTACTTTGGACAGATTCCATGAAGATGAATTTCTTTAAAAAATGTGCTTGAATTAAACAGTTCAGAGAAGTGTGCAAGGTTGGACAGATTTTGCCCTTGAATACTTTCTAAAACTGGAAAGCATTGCTCATGTACAAGGGTTTGGTTTTAGACAAAGACAATGACCTAATCAACAAGGATACCCCCATAGACAAGGCCTTGGCACTCTATCTGAAGGCTGAGGGCTGAACATGAGCTTTATGGTTGAAGTTAAAATGAGCCCTAATGGGTTTCTTGATCTGCATGCCCCCATTCTTACTTGAATATAGCTTTTAAGTTAAGTGACTAGCCAACCTACTCTAAATTAGGGAGTCTGTTGTATATGTGATATAATATTATGATATTACTAAAGAAGTAGATCATTTGTTTGCTATACCCAGTTCCTTAGTAAAAACAAAATAAAGGTGTCAAATGATCAAATGGTATTACGTAATCTTGTTTTATTCATGATATTCTTAAGTGTCCTTATAGTTCCTGGGTAGAGTCCCTGTCGTGGGAGCAAAGGCTGATGTCAGGGGTGGGATAGCTCAGTGGCAGCCTGCCTGCGTAGCATATATGAGGCCCTGGTTCCATCTCCACCAAAGCAACGGGAACAAAACTGAATCTATGTGCGTGTATGTGTGCGCGCACGCGCGTGTATGCGCACGCATGTGATGGCGCACCGTGGACGTCAGAGGACAGCTTCCAGGTGTCGGTCCTCACCTTCCGCCTCATCTGAGGCGGGGTCTCTTGTGCACTGTTTGATTTGCCAGGCCAGCTAGTCCATGAGCTTCTGGAATATTCTCCTATCTCTGCCACCCATTTTACCGCGATTACCAAAGCCCACAACAGCCTTGGGCTTTTACGTGAGCCCTGGAGAATCGGACTCAGCCTTGCGTGACGAGGGCTTTATCCTCCGCACGTCTCTCCAGACGTCACTGATAAATACTAGCGTTACTGCAACATACGATATTTGTCTCCAACTTACAGTGATCCTCCTACCTCTGGCTCCTGAGTTCTGGGATTAAAGGTGTGCACCACCATGCTCGGCTTCCATTCCCTTTTTGTAATTCCATTCCCTTTTTATAAGAAAGGAGAGAAAGAGAGGATAGGTATGCTAGGACTTTCAGCCACTGCATTCGAACTCCAGACACGTGTGTCATGTTGTGTGCATGTACAACCTTACATGCTTGTGTCACCTTGTGCATCTGGCTTACATGGGATCTGGAGAATTGAACATGGGTCCTTAGGCTTCACAGGCAAGCACCTTAACCACTAAGCCATCTCTCTAGCCCACATGCCATTTTTGAAAAAAATCTTGAGATATTCCCACTTAAGTTGCCCTGGCTGGCCTTGAACTCATTCTGTAGCTCAGACAGTCCTTGAACTTAAGATTCCCCCTTGTACTTGATTATAGGCCTTTGCCAACAAACTGGTCAACATTGATTTTTTTTTTTTTCTCTCTTTCTCTCTTTTTGGTTTTATTTTTCCAGGTAGGGTTTCACTGTAGCCTAGGCTGACCTAGAATTCACTGTGTCGTCTCAAGGTGGCTTTGAGCTCATGGCAATCCTCCTATTTCTGCTGGATTAAAAGTATGTGCCACCACACCTGGCTTAGCATCAATTTTTTTAAAAATATTTTTTAAAATTTTATTTTGAGAAAGGCAGAGAGAGAGACAGAGAGAATGAGAATGGGCATGCTAGGGCCTCTAGCCACTGCAGATGAACTCCAGATGCATGCACCACCTTGTGCATCTGGTTTACATGGGTACTGGGGAATTAAAACTGGGTCCTTAGGCTTTGTAAGCAAGTGCCTTAACCACTAAGCCATCTCTCCAGCCCAACACTGATTTTTATATCCACCAAGACCAGAGACAATGGTACTTTGAACAGAGTGAAGCAGCAACATGAAAGAAAAAAGAGCCATGAGTACCTTCCATATTCCAGGCACTGTTGTCTTTTTCTTTTTTAATCGAGCAACTGAAATGATTTCATTTGCCTACTTATTTAATTATCTGCCACGTTTCCCTACTCAAATTAGAATATAAGCTGAGCAACAGGTGTGGTGGCACCCAGGTGAAATCCCATCCCAGGGAAACAGAGGCAGGAGGCTCCTGAGCTTAGTCTGGGCTACAGAGACCTTGTCCTAAAAAAATGAGAGGGGGTGAGAGAAAGAAAAGAGGGAGGGAGGGAGGGAGAGAAAGAGAGAAGGAGAGGAGAGAGGGAATTTTCTTGTTGGATATGTTCCAGGGCTTGGAACAATGTTAAATGTGTGAACATAGGTGTTGCCTATCTTAGAGAGACATAAGTTGTTACCCCAAATTTCAGAATTGTCTTGAGCCTTAAGCAGATGATTTGAGGATTTTTTAAAATGTCTTAATTTTTATTTATTTATTTACTTGAGAAAGAGGCAGATAGAGAGAGAGGAGTATCAGAGCTTCCAGCCACTGCAAATGAATTCCAGACGCATGAGCTACCTTGTGCATTTGGCTTACATCATGGGTACTGGGGAATTGAACCTGGGTTCCCAGGCTTCACAGGCCAGCACCTTAACCACTAAGCAATCTCAGCAGCCCGTGTTTTTGTTTAAGATATTTTACTTATTTACTTATTTTTTAATATTTTATTTTTATTTATTTGAGAGAGAGATACAGAAATAGGTAGGTAGAGACAGAAAGAATGGGTGCTCCAGGGCTTCCAGCCCTGTAAATGAACTCCAGATGCATGTGCCCCTTGTGCATCTGGCTTACGTGGGTTCTGGGGAATCGAACCGAGGTTCTTTGGCTTTGCAGGCAAGCACCTTAACCTCTAAGCCATCTCTCCAGCCTGTTTTTGTTTTTTATATCACTAGCATGGCCATATTGTCTTGAAGTTAACATTTCCTGCCACTCTATGTGTTGCAGTATTATTTATTTTTGACATCTTAGGTGTAAAATATTTTAAAAGTCCAGTGTACCCAGTCTAAATTGTTCTCTTAAAGAACATACACATGTTGCTAGGGATGTGAAACTCTGGGGATTCAACTCTGAGCATTGCATTTAAAAAACAAATGGGCCTGGAGAAATGGCTTAGCAGATAAGGCATTTGCTTGCAAAGCCAAAGGACCTAGGTTCGATTCCCCAGGACACATGTTAGCCAGCTGCACAAGGGGGCACACATGTCTGGAGCTCGTTTGCAATTGCTGGAGGCCCTGGTGCGCCCAATTCTGTTCTCTCTTTCTTTCTCTCCCTCTTTCTCTGTCAAATAAATAAAAACAAACAAAGAAACAAAAAGGAAAACAAAGGCATAAAAATGGAAACCAATGACTGTAATCTCATCTCCAGGAGAACCAGGAGTTTTAAAGTCATCTTCGGCTGCATAGGGAGTTTGATGGCAGCCTGGGCTACATTTAGACCCTGTTTCGGGAAAAAGAAAGGAAGGAAGTGAGAGAACACATATATACATACCTTTTTGGGTACTTTTGTGTGAACTAAGAGATCTATTCCTGTCGTAAAATCTTTCCTTGCAGTGTGTATTGAGTATTACTCCTTGAGACCTTATCTTTCATTTTAGTGAACAGTCGATAATTTATATATATATATATATATATATATATATATATATATATATATATATATATTGGTTTTTTGAGGTAAGGTTTTGCTCTAGCCCAGGCTTACCTGGAATTCACTATGTAGTCTCTGGGTGGCCTCGAACTCTTGGCAATCCTTCTACCTCTGCCTCTCAAGTGCTGGGATTAAAGGCGTGTGCCACCATGCCTGGCTCAATAATTCTATTTTTATAACACTGGTAAAACAAACTGATTAAGTGAATAGGTGTTTCAGTGACTTTTACAAAGCCATTAAGGGACATATCATGTGGACTCAATTTTCATGTCCTCACAGCAGTGTTAATGACCACATGAGATACAAGTGTGTAAATGATGTGTTAGTTTTCTCTTTCTGCAACAAGTACATGAGGTAACCAACCCATAAAGAGAAAGGTTTGCTTTGGTCAGAGGCTTAGACCGTGGTCTGTGGCGACCCATCATGATTTTGTCTCAGCCAAATTGCCCACTTGATGTTCCAGGGAGCAAGGAGAGGGGGGAGAGAGATGGGCCCCATCTGCTTCAGGGACATTGCCCCCCAGTGACCTTAAGGCCTCCTGCTAGATGCCCTCTCTGTCTCTCACAGGTCCACCGCCTCCCAGTAGTTTTATAGGCTATGGAGAGCAAGCCTCCCTTCTCCCCCAAACGTAGTGCCACTGGGGGATTTTTTTTTCCCCTATCCAAACTGTAGCTAATAGTATCCTGTCATACTTCTCCAAGGCATTCGGTTTAGTGACCAGCAGGGATGTGGCACCTATTTTGAACTTCCACTCACTTTCTGTTGTATTGAAAATGCTACTATCTAGTAAGGAAAGGGCAGTGTTCCCATATCCTGGCTGGATTTCTTTCATATATGATTTTTTTTCAGTTGTAGTTATTTTTTAAAATTTTTTTAAATATTTTTATTTATTTATTAGAGAGAGACAGAATGAATGGGCACGCCAGGGCTTCCAATCACTGCAAACTAACTTGAGATGCATGCGCCACCTGTGCATCTGGCGTATGTGGGGCCTGGGGAATTGAACCGAGGTTCTTTGGCTTTGCGGGCAAGTGCCTTAGCCACTAAGCCATCTCTTCAGCCCGAGTTGTGGCTATTTTTTATTTATTTGAGAGAGGCAGAGAGAGAAAATGGGTGCACCAGGGCTTCCAGCCAACCACAAATGAATTCTAGAAGTATGTACTACCCTGTGCATCTGGCTTTAGGTGGGTACTGGGGACCCGAACTTGGGTCCTTAGACTTTGCAGGCAAGCGCCTTAGCCACTAAGCCAGTTCTCCAGCCCTCTGTTGTGTTTTTATGGAACTGTTATTGTCGTTGGTTCAGTTGTCTAGGTCCAAGCAGCAAGTTCATGTTTAATGACCCTAGTACTGGGTAGGGGATAAAAACACAGCCTGTTCCTCCTCCCCTTTAAGAAGGGGCCAGACTGGTAAAGAACAACATCAGTCTCCATTGACGATCAACCACTAGAGAGTGGAGAAAATCAGAGTGAACGTTTGTTCTGACATTTCAGGTGCTCATGGTGCTGAAACAAAAAGTCATTTGGAATAAAAAATTGCTTGGTGGGGCAGTGTCCAGGAATGGGCTCCAATGGAACCTGTAGTCTGACCCACACGGTGCCTTACATCCCTGTGAAGTGTGCAAGGGAGTTGAGGATTATATACACGGCATTTGGTGAGTGTTTGGCTTTCAAAATGTCACAGTATAAAATAGGTTCCTTTAGGAGGGGCTTTGTGTTTGGAAGCATAGGCTCCTTGGAGGCCTGGATAGGAGAATCCCAATTTCAAGGCCAGCCTAGGGCACTTATTGAGACCCTGGCTGAAAATCAAAAGTAAGATGACTGCTGGGGAAAGAGCTCAGGGGCAGAGTGTGTGCCTAGCATGCCCCAGTCGCCCTAAGTTCAACCCCAGTACCACTGAGAGAAAGTAGGGGGCAGTTTTGGAGTACTTTTCTGGCTATAATCACTAGGGGAGGGAGTGGAGCAACCTTATTGGGTGATTATATTCATGACTTTTCTGGATCTCTCAAGAATTCTCATGATAAAGGAGCAATATTGAAGATGTTTAGATGTCATGAGAGTGAGTCAGGGGGGCGGAGGAAGGAGTTGAGAGGGCATTGATGCCCTGAGCTGAGCCCCATCTCCCCGACTGGCCTCCAATCTCCCCTAGGACAGTTAACCTTATCTACCAATTTGAATGTCTTCTTTCTACCACTCTTTTTATGATTATATATTAAAAACATTATCAAGAGTGATGCATTGTTCAATAAATGGTGTCTGAAATTACTAGAACAACTATAAGATTTTTGAATTGAAGGTAGATGAAGCACTTTAATTAAAAATGTATCCTTGAGCTGAAGAGATAGCTTAGCAGTTAAGACACTTGCCTGTGAAGCTTAAGGACTGAGGTTCAATTCCCTAGTACCCACCTAAGCCAGATGCACAAGGTGGATCATGCACCTGGGGTTTGCTTGCAGTGGCTAGAGGCCCTGGCACACCCATTTTCTCACACTCTCTCTGTCTCTCTTCCTCTTCCTCTATCAAATAATTAAAAGAAATATTTAAAAATATATATATTCGTGGGGGCTAGAAAGATGGCTCAGCAGTTAAAGGTGCTTGCTTGCAAAGCCTGACAGCCCAGATTTGATTCCTCAGTACCTGTGTAAAGCCAGATGCACAGGGTGGCACGTGAATCTAGAGTTTGCAGTGGCAGGTGGCCCTGGCATGCCCTCATTCATTCATTCATTCATTCATTTTTCTCCCTACCTCGTGGGGAAAAAAAAAGAACACAGTCACGTGCCACCTAACCTTGTTGTGTTGTGATCAGAACCATGCTGTCCATGCGACAGTTGCCCCTTAAGATGATATCATCTAATGACATCATAGCTGCCTTGGTTTGGCTCATGTTGATACTCTACATGATGTCTGTATGAGGACAAATTGCCTAACAATGGATTTCTGCATGATTATGTTTTTTGTTTTGTTTTATTTATTTATTTGAGAGCGACAGACAGAGAGAGAATGAGGCTGAGAGAGAGAAAGAGAATTGGCGCGCCAGAGCCTCCAGCCACTGCAAACGAACTCCAGATGTGTGTGCCCCCTTGTGCATCTGGCTAACATGGGTCTTGGGGAACTGAGCCTTGAACCGGGGTCCTTAGGCTTCACAGCAAGCGCTTAACTGCTAAGCCATCTCTCCAGCCCGATTTCTGCATGATTTTTAAAACATTCTTCCTATTTTGTCATTCCTCGCCTTGATTCCAGGTGTCCTTCCCCAGTCACGTCTGGTGCTTTATCCCACCCCTCCTTAGGTCGCCCCTCGGAACCCTCTAATACCAACACGGGCCGTCAGTTCAGGGGTGAGCCTGACCCTCTTCTCTTTTTGTCACCTATCTTTCTGATGACCAGATGCTTTTTTCAGAATTTACTTTGTGTGTATGTATGTGTGCACATGCATGTACAGATATGTGTGTGCCTCCGTGGGCATGTGGAGGTTAAAAGACAACAACCTTTTGGGTTAGTACTTGCCTTATACCTCGTTTTTGAGACAGAATCTCCCATTCACTGCTGTGCTTGTTAGCTTCTGGAAAATTCTCCCGTCTCCACGTCCTTTCTTGTAGATACTCTAGTAGAATTAAAGAGGCCCACTACAGCTGCTAGCTTCTTAAGTAGCATCTGGGGATTTGGACTCAGGTACTCAGCATGTGTAGCTACGACTATCCACTGAGCCATCTCTGCAGTCTTTGGATGGCTGATTTGAGGTTGCCTTGCTCATGTGAGAAGTAAAAGGAAAACAGGTATCTAATGTGAGGCAAAACAATTCAAAGGGTTTATAAAAAGTATTTGAACAGGGGCCAGTGTAAGCACATAAACAGATGGCTCAATGTAACCACTTGCTTTCAAAGCCTCACGGCCAGGGTTTGATTCCCCAGTTCCCACATAAAGCCAGATGCACAGAGTGGTGCATGCATCTGGAGTTTGTTTCTCTCTCACCCTTTTGCCCCCTCATATATGTGTGTGCGTGTGTGTGTGTGTGTGTGTGTGTGTATGTGTGTGTGTATATATATATATATATATATATATATATATATATATATATAAAGCATGTATAAATTGCCGGGCGTGTTGGTGCACACCTTTAATCCCAGTACTCGGGAGGCACAGGTAGGATTGCTGGTAGTTCAAGGCCACCCTGAGACTACATAGTGAGTTCCAGGTCAGCCTGGGCTAAAGTGAGACCCTACCTCAAAAAAAAAAAAAAGTATATAAATAAACAAATGTTAGCTCAAGCAGTTTCAAACTAATATAATAAAAGCATAAAAAGATGAATAAGACTGCCGGGCGTGGCGGGGCACACCTTTAATCCCAGCACTCAGGAGGCAGAGGTAGGAGGATCGATGTGAGTTCGAGACCACCCTGATACTACATAGCCTGGAATTCCAGGCATTCCAGGTCAGCCTGGGCTAGAGCGAAGACCCTATCTTAGAAAAAAAGTTAAAGAAGAAGATGAATAAGACAATAAAAACATACCAGAAGGTGCTTGTCTGCCTCCATTCCCAGCACCCCAGAGGCCCACATTACAGACTTGCTTGGAGTTGCAAGTTTGAGGCCAGTCAGGGCAACGTAGTGAGGCCATGTCACAAACACAAACAAACGCCAGGATGCAAAATAACAACCGCCCCCAAAAAATGCACTAAAAAAAATAATAAAGATGCAGTTAAAAGAAGAATCGGTTGAGATGGGTAAAAGTCAATTTCAGATTCGAATGTAACTGAAGGAACATACTAGAAAGATTAAACAGAAATAAAGTGTCATAAAGAGAATGGAGGAAGCAGTGTACATTCCAAGGGTTAACTCCACCCAGGTACAAATGGTGGCCTTTGGGTTGAGGGAGCTATAGATAGTTACAATTTCCAGTTCTGGAGACTTCCTGACACTAGCATGCTGCATGGAAAGGGTGAGTTTAGAAATAGCCCTCTTGGGCTTGTTTCTCTAACCTTCTTACCTCTCTCTTCTCTCTTCTCTCTTCTCTCTTCTCCTCTCTTCTCTCTCTCTCTCTCTCTATATATATATATGTATGTATGTATGTATATATATACACACACACACATATATGTATATATATATTTCTGTGTTGGTCCTCCTCATTACCCACCAGCCTCTTACTCGAATATGAAAACCTTGTTCTTTTACTACTTAGTGACTTCTCAGAGGACTGAGTTGGCCTAGTTTATGTGGAAAACCGCAGAGCTTCGTTCAGTGACAGTTAATAAGCAGTCAGCAGATATCTGTTGAATGGAAGTTGGAGTCCTCTGTCTTGTCTTTCATGCGCCAGAGCAGGTTTTGACGTGTCCACAGAAGCCGCTGTCTGTTGCTGTATTTAGCCTACTGACTTTTCCTTCACCACCACCCGGCTCTGCTCAGTGGGCAGTGGTGGCTGAGGCTAACCAGACTTTTAGTAGTTTCAAGAGAAAAAGCAAGAGACATTGTAAGTTGAGCAAAATGCTCCTCTAGAAGAGGGACCAGGAAACTTTTTCTTCTTTGTATATATGTTTTATATATTTATTTGCAAGGAGAGAGAGAGAATGAATAGGCACACTAGGGTCTCTTGCACTACAGATGAACTCCAGATGCATGCACCACTTTGTGCATTTGGCTTTATATGGGTACTGGGGAATTGAACTCTACTCATTAGGCTTTGCAGGCAAGCATCTTAACCACTAAGCAATCTCTCCCGCTCAGGAAACCTTTTCTATAAAGGGCCAGATGGTAGATATTTTAGGGTTGGTAGGCTACAAGACTCTGTCCTAAATACCATCTCTAGCTTTGTAGAGCTGAAGGAGGCCTCGATGATTCATGAATGAATGTGCGTGACCATGTCCCTATATGACTTACGTTTACAAAAATGATGGGACAGATTTGTTTGAGAGCCCAAAGTTTCATAATATCTAAGATAGGATAGAGAAAGGATATAGAAAGGAATATTAAAAAATATTTCATTGATTTATTTGAGAGAAGGAGAAAGAGGGACAGAGAGAGAGAGAGAGAGAGAGAGAGAATTGGCACACCAGGGCCTCCAGCCCCTGCAAACGAACCTCAGATGCATGCACCACCTTGTACACCTGGCTTACATGGGTACTAGGGGATCAAACCTGGGTCCTTAGGCTTTGCAGGCAAGCGCTTTAACTGCTAAACCATCTCTCCAGTCCTAGAAAGGAATATTGATTGTGTCAGAGAGCTGTGTGCTGGTAATGTTCCTGGGAACTAGAGAATAGAGGCCCAGTATTATACTGACCTGTATCTCCTATAACTCTTGAAAGGGTGTTTAATCTGTAGCAGGTGTTCAATAAATACCAAATTTGATTTGGGATCCAACTTTATAACCTGTTCTCCCAGGGCTTCAGTTATCTCAGATAAAACTTATGAGATATGATAAGTGATCATAAAGTCTCTCTCTAACTAAAACACAACCCTATGATCTTGAGATAGATTTTGGGCGGCCAGTTGGTTTATTTAAAGATAACACCTGTTGGCCTGCCACATTTCTTTTGTACCCTTAGTATCCTGGTGTGGAGTTCGCTTTTTATTACCCATGCTGTTTTGTGGACCTTGCCACAAGGAAGCTCATTGTCCAGGAGGCGATAGTTACTCTTCTGCCCATCCCACCCCTTCCTGCCGTCCAAGTGGATAGAATACACACTGTCGTTCTTCAATCGTAAAGTTTATTGAGCCTAGTCATTTCTTTGTTAACAAAAAAAAAGTTCATGCCAGGTGCGGTGACGCATGCCTGTAATCCTAGAACTTGGGAGGTGAAGGCAGGAGTTATCAGGAGTTCAAGGACACCCTCAGCTGTATAGCCAGCGTGAGGTAAGCCGGGACTGCATGAGACCTTGTCTCAAGAACAGAACAGGAGAAAGGAAAGAAATTTGTTATATATCAGTTTAAACAGCTTCGGGTGATTAGGGAAAGGTTACCCTGAAAATGAGGTTCAGCCTGTGTTTTAAACTTTATGTTTCTAGAGCCAGGTGTGGTGGCGCACATCTTTAATCCCAGCACCCGGGAGGCAGAGGGAGGAGGTTCACCATGAGTTTGAGGCCACTGTGAGACTACATAGTGAATTCCAGGTCAGCCTAGGCTAGATTGAGACCCTACCTCAGAAAGCAGACAAAACAAAAATAAGTTTAGTTTTCTAAATTCGGTATCCAGAAAAGCACACAGTCACTTGAACTGTTAAGCAACAGTCCAAAATAGTTACCTTACAGATGTAAATTATATATAGTTGTCTTCTCTGAATCTTTCTTCTTCTTTCACTTAGACTTTTTGATGGCCTTTTCTGATTCTAAAGAGCGATTCATGGGGCTGGCGAGATGACTCAGTGGTTAAAAGAGCTTGCTGTGCAAACTTCCCCATTGGAGTTTGCATCTCCAGAGCCCGCCCACAGCCAGATGCACTGTCCACATGTCTGTCATCCCAGTGTCCCCACTGGGAGATGGGGAACCCTGATGCTCAGCGGCCAGCTAGTCTCGCATTCACAACAGCAAACTCCAAGAGGACCATGTTTCAAACAAGGTGCAAGTCCAGGACCAACACCCTGCGGTTGTCCTCTGACCCCCGCAGTGCAAGCGCGTGCCGCCCCACCACCGCCGCACGCACACATAAAAACGAGCCAAAAAGACCAATAGAAGCTTAGGCTGGTACGTATTTCCAGTCTACTTTATGAGGAAACTTGCTGAAATTTCTGCAAGGATCTCTGCAAATTTCTGTTTATTTCTTAGTCTTCTGAATTTTTCCATTCTCATATAAGTACCGCACGCTAACTGATTGTACCACAGGAGTTCCAAGTTTTCCATTCTGTACTTTTAAATATATGCAAAAATGACATAAACAAGTTCATACCCTTTCAACATCAGTATATTTTACTATACTCTGAAAATTCAGAGTACCTAGTTAAGATCCACGCAGGGCACCGGTTTGGTGGTGGGCACCTGCCGTCAGTCCCAGCACTCTGGAGGTGGGGCTAAGAAGAGCCCTAGTTCATGGCCAGCCTGGACTAGTTAGTGAGAGATTGTCTCAAAAAATAGCAAAAGAGGGCTGGAGAGATGGCTTAGCAGTAAAGGCGCTTGCCTGTGAAGCCTAAGGATTCAGGTTTGATTCCCTAGTACACATGTCAGCCAGATGCACAAGGTAGTTCATGCGTCTTGAGTTTGTTTGCAGTGGCTGGAGGCCCTGGTGTGCCCATTCTCTCCCCGCCCCCTGGCTCTTAAATAAAATATTTTAAAAATATAGCAAAAGAAAACAAAAACAAAAGAAATCATCTAGAGAGTCCTATAAAAATAGACTCTGACTTACAAGGTTTAAAATAGAGCTTTAAGGAGTATTAAAGTGACTGAGTTGGGCTCTTCCAAATACAGTATATTATATAGTATATTATATTTATAGTATAGTATATTTTGAGTAAGTTTAACCTTACTTTTATTATTATTTTGGTTTTTTTCAAGGTAGGGTTTCACTCTAATCCAGGCTGACCTGGAATTCACAATGTAGTCTAAGGGTGGCCTCGAACTCACAGCGATCCTCCTACCTCTGCTTCCAGAGTGCTGGGATTAAAGGGGTGTGCCACCACGCCCACCTACTTTTAGAATTAAAACAATTTTTTTTATTTATGTGCAAGCAGAGAGAGATAGAAGAGAGATGGAGAGAAAGGGCACACTAGGACCTCTAGCTGCTGCAAATGAATTCCAGATGCACGCATCACTTAGTGCATCTGGCTTTACATGGATACTGGAAAATCAAACTTTGGTTGTTACACTTTGCAGGCTAGCGCCTTAATCACTGGACAATCTCTCTAGCCCAAACCTTACTTTTATATAGACGTATATTGACCGCTTTTCTGTGTTTAGGGCTGGCCCATTTAGTGGTACTAGGAAGTTTGAGTGTGTGTGTGTGTGTGTGTTTGCTTTTCTCAGTGACTATTTATTGAGGATCAGCAATGATATGGGCGACTCAAAAGAAATGATTAGAAGTACCCCGAGGCTCCTCAGCAAAGACGCATAGGAAACAGTGAAGGAAGATAGCATTCAAGTCATTACTTCGTGAAGGACATTGAACCAGGGTGAGGCATGCAAAAATGGAGGAGACACATTGTGCCCTCGAGTACTGGCATCCTATGAGGTAGACTTGAGAATCCTCCTGGCCCGAGAGAGATCTGGGCTTCTATTCCCACTGGAGTTGCTTTGGGTGTGACATGATGTGCCCCAGGGGTGGTAAGACTGAAGCCTTTCAAAGCAGAACTTGCGGCTGGGACTTCTCCATGACCAAGTGACAAGGTGGGGTCAGTGTGGCTTTCGTCTCGACGGCTGCCACCCCTGTGGCTCAGTGGCTCTTCCTGTCCCGGCTGGCGTTCCTCCTGTCTGGTTCCAGCCTTCCTGAATCACCTTGCTCCTGTAAAGCAAGAGTGGCGCAGGGGGAGGCTGTCACCAGGAAGCCCTCCGCTGATGGGGACTGACGGGAGGACCGTGCGGAAAGGCAGGTGTTGCCTGTGGGTCGTGGGAGTTTGTTTCCCTGTGAGGAGAGCTTCCTGGGCGAATAGGCCCCAGTCCCTCCAGGCTTCTCTGTTCTAGTGCTGGGGGCGACTGGAAAGTCGGGGTTCCCCAGCTCAGGGTTCATAGAAGCTTATATGTCCTCTCCTAGTTGGGTTGACTAATCAGTGACTCAGATACCTTCTCTCCACTAAACACCCGTATACAAATTGACAGCAAAAGCATGCTGGTAGTAATGATCCTTTCTTTTGGGATAATAAAATCAGGAAAATATAAACAGTAACTAGGAGCCTTTTCAAATAGAAATCTTAAAATCTGAATTTTATTAACAGTGTCTTCAGAAATTATTATTTCAGGTAATTACAATTCTGCCTAGAGGTTTTAGGATCTGGAGAATACATTTAAAATAGATGCTGAAAGAGCAAAATTTTGTTTCATTCAAGAAATAATCACGTCTTAGCATTGTGCCAAAGGATAGCAAATTGGTCTGGTTTGTGAGGGTGAAGAAGAAAGTATGATTACAGGGTCTGGACTCTTCCATTCATCGCAGAGGAAGCATTTAAAACAATTTTAATGTGAGAAAGATTAAAAAAAGAACTGAAAGGAAAAGCGAGGAACAAGTTAGGCTATTAATAATACCTATGTCAAGAACGTAGCGGCGATCGTGCCTTCCCGCATGCATGAGAAATACAATTACTGGTCCGCAGATGGCCACTCCTCAAAGGGCGGTGCTTAGTTAAAAGACTTCCTTACTGGTTTTTGCTTGCCTGTTTGTGAGAATATGGATGCACAGCTATAATCGATGGCATTATGGAAAAGTAATCTGTATCAGAAGTCTCATAGTGCTGATCTGAAACTCAATTTATCCTTCTGCTATATACAGTTAATTCTGTAAATGACCCTTATTTATTTATTTATTTAGGAGAAGACAGTTTTGGCACGCCAGGGCCTCTTGCCACTGCAAACTCCAGACACATGCATCACTTTGTGCATCTGGCTTTACGTGGGTACTGGGGAATCAAACCCAAGCTTGCAGACTTTGTAAACAGACACCCTTAACCCCTGAGCCATCTCCCCAGCTCTTGGAAACCGTTTTTAAATTCAGAATTCTAGTCTGCTCTAGGACAGACTCCTCTCATAGCAGAGCAGTTTCTTTTAGAATGTTGCATTTGAATCACTATCTTGTTTTCTTTGTCTTCAGTTCAGTGGAATCCATTAACTTGTGGTTATTGCTGACTGGCAAGGATTTGAAAATAATGAATTCTTTTTCGTCCTAGTCCTTTCCCATTTTCATTGTCTCCCCCTCTCCCCCCAGTTGCTAGCAGCATTCTGTTTCTTTTTAGTCCTGGTCTCTCCTCAGCAGTTTAAATCAACTTCCTGTGCGTTCTCCACTCGTCTCTGTGTCTGGCCCATGAAGCAGTCTTTCTGACCCGATTCCTCCCAAGACCCTTCTCTGACCCCCTGACATTTCCGTCAGTCTTCTTTGGAGTCTGTAGGTAGCTAGGATTTCTTGAGACCCTCCTCAGCCAGGTGGAGGATTCCAGAGGTAGGCTGTGGTTCATTTTGCCCTGGGCAGCAGGTTACTTCATCTGTTTTTCTTTTTGAAGGGGTCACTACAAAGGCTCATTCTTTGGAGCAAGACCCGCTGCTGAACATTTTAGACTTGATATTTTTTTCCAGAATGGCCTTTTGATTTTCTCCATCTTCGTAGAATCTCCTCTGGGGTTTCTATCACACTGAATCTTAATTTTACATTCTTTCAGGGAATAGTTGCCTCATTTCTGGAAGGTTCCTACAGATCAGCTTGAGTCTGAAGCCTGTCTGAGAGGACTGTTTTGGAGCCTATGAGCTCTCTTGGAGGAAGGGTTTAAGGACTCTTTTTTTTTTTTTTTTTGGTTTTCCGAGGTAGGGTCTCATTCTAGCCCAGGCTGACCTGGAATTCACTATGGAGTCTCAGGATGGCCTTGAACTCACGGCAATCCTCCTACCTCTGCCTCCCGAGTGCTGGGATTAAAGGCGTGCGCCACCACGCCCGGCGGGTTTAAGGACTCTTTAGTCTGTTACAGTGCACAGCCCTTCTGGAGTATTTGGAAGGTCCTGGCTGCCCAGTGGGGACTTCTGTGGCATGTGGGTTTCAGTGGTCCGAAAGTGCCTGGAGTTGACTGCCCAGCTTTTCCTGTTTGTCTCTGAGAGATTTCAGTCACTCTTTATTGTCCCATATCTGGAAGTCTTGTAGTGAGAAAGCAGTCAGTTTTAGTTATTCTGTGGGGCCTGAAGCAGAAGTTTGGAACCGGTTTATATAAACTTTACGTGGAGAATCTGTTGCAGTCCGGTTCACATTGCTGGTAGAAATCACCCAACCAAGAGCAGCTTCTCGGAAAAAGAGATTTATTTTTGGCTTACAGGCTCGAGGGGAAGCTCCACAATGGCAGGAGAAAGCAATGGCATGAGCAGAGGGTGGACATCACCCCCTGGCCAACATAAGGTGGACAATAGCAACAGGAGAGTGTGCCAAATACTGGCAAGGGGACACTGGCTATAACACCCATAAGCCCGCCTCCAACATTATACTCCCTCCAGGAGGTGTTAATTCCCAAATCTCTATCAACTGGGAACCTAGCATTCAGAACACCTAAGTTTATGGGGGACACCTGAATCAAACCACCATAGAATCTAAGTGTGTATGTGTATACATGTATATATGCACTTTACTTTGAGACACTTTCAGATTTATAGTAAAATTGCAGTAGTTCCGTATACTGTGCACTTAGGTTTCCACTGTTATTTTCAACTAATACTGATTCAGATAGCTAATGAAAGTTCATACCTGATCTGGGTTCATTAGTTGCCATATTTTGCTCTCTCTCTATTCTAAAATTTCATCCCAGATATTACTTTGCATTTTCTTCTCATGTGTCTTTTAGGCCTTTTATACTCTTAAAAGTTAAAGGAAAGCTGGGTGTGGTGGCGCACGCCTTTAATCCCAGCACTTGGGAGGCAGAGGTAGGAGGATTGCCGTGAGTTCGAGGCCATCCTGAGACTCCATAGTGAATTCCAGGTCAGCCTGGGCTAGGGTGAGATCCTACCTCAAAAAGCAAAAAAAAGCAAAAAAAAGCAAAAAAAAAAAAAAAATAGTTAAAGGATTTCTAGGAATCCGTCCTCACCCTTTTATAGCCCCCCCCCCCCTTCAGTGCTGTAGTTAAACACAAGACCTTACGTCAGGTAGACAAGAGCTCTGCCACTGATTTCTCCCCCCAGCCCATCCTCTTTATTTTTATTTTATTATCATTAAAATATTTTAAATTTATTTTCAAGGAGAGAGAGGAAAAAAAAAGAGAAAGTGAGAGTAGGCACACCTGGATTACTTGCCACTGCACAGGGACTTCAGATACTTGTTACACTTTATGTTTGTGGCTTTACATGGGTGGTTGGGAATCGAAATTGGACCCCCAGGCTTTGCAAGTAAGTGTCTTTAACCACTGAACCATCTCTCCATCCCCCCACCCCTCCAATTAAATGGTCCGATAGTGATAGTGTTGAGGCATATTAACCGTTTTCCTGGTTAGACTGGGCTTACAGAGGAAGAATACAGGTGAAGTCCTTCCCCACCCCCCACCCCCAAGGTGGGATCTCTCTGTAGTCCAGGCCGACCTGGAATTCACTATGTAGTCTTGAGGTGGCCTTGAACTCACAGTGATCCACCTACTTCTGCCTTCCAGTCTAACCAGGAAAACACAGTCAATATGCCTCAACACTATCGGGACCATTTAATGAGAGGGGTGGGGGTGGGGGTTGAAGAGATGGGTCATGTATCTTGTAGGCATCCTCTGCCTGGCATCTACTCAAAGTATGGATTCCCAAGGGGGAAGCAGGTGTGTCACTTCGACCTACCTTGTTACACATACAGCTTCGAGAACCACTGTCATCAGGAGCCACGGGACATTCTCGGGATCTGAACCCTCAGATGTCTGCATAGGTCAGCTTTATAAGAGGTGGCCATTCAAAGGTAGCAGTCAGGCATGCCGGGGCTCTCCTTTCAACATCATGAAAGATTTGTCTCCCCCACATGTGTTTGTTCAGTCGTTTATTTATTTATTTATTATTATTATTATTTGTTTTTTCAAGGTAGGATCTCACTTTAACCCAGGCTGGCCTGGAATTTACTATGTAGTCTCAGGGTGGCCTCGAACTCATGGTAGTCCTCCTACCTCTCCCTCCCGAGTGCTGGGATTAAACGCTCGGCTACAATTGTTTATTTATTTATATTAGTATTTTGGTCATATTATATTGCTATAACTAAATAGCACAGACTGAGTCACGACGGCTGGGGAGTTTAAGACTAGAATCTGCAGGGTTGAGGTCCTTCTTGTTGGTAGAGATTTATTGCAGAGTCCCAGGGGTGGGTGCGGGCATCCTGTGCTCAGAATCCCATCATGTCTCTCTCCAGAAGTGTGGGTGCCGATGCATTAGGTCCCCACCCTTAGAACCTCATTCAACCTTAATCACCTCCCCGATACCGCCTCCAGACTCCAGAGTCCATTAAACCTCTTCCCTCTTAATACCTCACAAAGGGGATGAAATTTCACCACGAGGACATTCAACTTCTAGCACTTAATACTGATTTATGCACACCTATGTTGTGTGATAGCCCAAAGCTCGTGTTCATTTTGTTGCAACATGGACTCCTGAGCACCCTTAAGTTGGTCCTTTATGCCTTTGCTATATACCATTGTTTGTTTGATTTTTATTATTATTTTTTTTGAACTCTTCCCTTTCTGGCACTCCCAAGATGTTCCAGACTTTTCTTGTGCTGTTTCCTGCCTCAGCTCGGAACCAAGGAGCCTGTTAGACCCTTTTGGTAATGACATTTTAGGATATTAAAATCACTGCTTGTAGAACATTTGGAAAATATAGACAAGTAAATCAAAGCAAGAAGTGCACCAGGAAGTAGGTATCAGCTAGTGACACACATTCACAGGTAACGCTGAGCTGTGTTCTTTAATACGGTTTCAAAGCAAAATATGAAGTTATTTTTACAGTTTTCTCATTGTAGCTCATGTGTGGGGGTAATTATGTAATAGACGAGGGCATTTCCCCTTTTATTTGAAGCCTTTCAACCTCTTCGCTGAACTCCAGAAAAGACGAGGTCGTTTTGAAGAGGCTCAAGTCTGTGGGGGTGCTAGAAGTCTCTCGGAGCGGTAGGACGTTTGACATTTTGTGTAGAAGAGCCCACTACATTTTTACTTTCTTCCCCATGCATTCTAATTTTGGATACCAATGTAATAATTTTGGAGCTGTTTAGAAAGCTCTTAATTCAAGGACTGACCCATATATCGGCATTCTTTTCTTCAGAATGAGTTAGTGATTGAGGAATTTTATTTCCTTCTCTGTAGCTGGAACATTACATTCCAATGAATTCTATGACAGTTTCAGCTAAACTGAGCTTTAATTCTATATCAAAGAACAGTTTGTTCAGATCCCATTGAAACAAATATTTTCTAAGCTTTACTGAGAATTTTTCTTGGTACACATTGTTTTGGTATACGGAAATCTGCCTCCTCTGAAAAATATAAAGCAAATAACTAAGTCCATGAATTCTTAAAATGCCACTTAAAAGGACATAGAATTAAGTGGAAATTGATTAAAAGAAATAGGCAGAGCCACTTTGTAGCTCCTTGAGGGCAAGGGAGCATCCTCAGTGATCATCTGTACCTGATGGTGGCGTCTGCCCCACGGCAGGGCCTCAGTAAAGCCTGATGACTTCGGAGCCATTATTCTCTTACCAATATTCTAAAGCACCATTTAAGAACTATTCTTTAATATATTATAGTCTAGACGGCAGGAGATTATAGTTGAAAGAAGTTACAAAAATTTATGCAACAGCCTTTATGCCGATGGTACCAAAATATACATGTATGTATGCAACTTGGAGAATTTTAAAAGGGTAGAAAGAATAAAATTGAAAAACTGGCATTTCTGCTCATCTGAGAAACTTGTAATAAGCTTTAGGCTGTATTTTGGCTTATGTGATTAATTAGCAGTTTAAGAATAGAGTACTCATTTAAAGAATAGTGGCGGTGTCATTATTTGTGCAATTTAAAAACAGCATTAGTCATTGAGTGATTGAGAAAGAAATTGGAACCCAATGGGGCTCTCCCATGGTTTTCTAAAAGGATTGTTGGATGTGTATGTGGTTTTCCCAGCTAGGACTTTGGTGGCTCAGACAATAAAAGTTTGAGAAGAGTTAGAAGGGAAACACTTAGTCCATTAAGTAAGTATTGCTGGGGTGTTTGTGATTAGGAGTTGAAATAATAACACTGTGTATTTTGTTCTTTATTGTTCAGAGTAAAGTTCAGAGAGAACCAGGTTCTGCCCATATGGGTTTGTTGAATCAGTCTACAACAGAAATGGAAAATGCCATTTTTACTTGCTGTGTTTCCAGTGAGCTTCTGATGAAAAATGAAATCCCCCCCCCCAAAAAACACTGTTAATTCACTTTGGTCACACATGCGTGTGTGTGTGCATGGGTGCGTGCATGCATGTGGGTGTGTGTTGGTGGACTGACTAGGTAGAATGGAGACTTCAGGTTCATGTCTATTCTTTTAAATCCTTGTAGATAAATTTAAGGGGAGTGACCTATTATTATCATCCCTGTCCATCCCTCAAAGATATGCTCTGACTGTGTGACAGATACCTAGACTCACTTGTGTTGTTTATGAAGGCCTCCAGGAATGAATCTTGCTTATTTTTGTAGGACATTATAGCCACACAGTCTGGAGTAGCTTTCAATTTCTCGGTGAGCTTAGCTCGACAGGACTAGAGAGAACATGGCATAGTAGCCAGGTGTGTGCCTGCCAACTTGTCAGCTCGCTGAGGTGGTTCATCTGCTAGTCTCAGTGATTAGTGGCCTCCTTCATTTGGGTCCATATCACCTTATTCCTGAATCTTTTAGCACTTGTTTGATGAAGAGAGGACTGTGTTGTCCAGTCACTTTGGGAAATACTTGAACACAAACGAAAAGTAATCTGGCTTCTGTAAAACTTTGCTGTGAACATTCATTGTTAGTGTACAAGACTGGTTTAGCATTACAGTCTCACTGCTGAGACAGAACACCCAACCAGAAACAGCTGATGGGAGGGGAGGGTTTACTTCAGGCTGACCTGAAGTAAACTTTCGAAGGGACGTGGCACCACGGCAGAGCAGACAGCGGGGCACCCCATCTTGTCACCGCCGTGGGAAGTAGTCTCAGTGAGCTAGCTCTGGCAAAGGTGGATGGAGTATGAAGTCCCAAGGCCTGCCCCCCCCCCCCGTGACACTCCTCCTTCAGAAAGGCTCCATCTGCTGGGAATCAAGAATGAGGTGTGGGCTGGAAAGATGGCTGAGTGGTTAAGGTGCTTGCCTGCAAAGCCTGGCCACCTGGTTTTGATTCCCTAGTACCCACATAAAGCCAGATGCACAAAGTGGAGCATGTGTCTAGAATTTGTTTGCAGTGGCTACAGGCCCTGGTGTGCCCGTATTCTCATTCTCTCTCTCTCTGCTTGCAAATAAATATTTTTTTTATTTTATAATGAGGCCTGGGGCTGGAGAGATGGCTTAGCAGTTAAAAGCACTTGCCCATGAAGGACCCATATTCAACTCTCCAGATCCCATGTAAGCCAGATGCGTAAAGGTGAGGCAAGCGCAAGGCCACACATGCCCACTAGGTGGCACAAGAATCTGGAGTTTGAGTGCAGTGGCTGAGGCCCTGGTGCACCAATTCACTCTCTCTCTCTCCTCTCTCTCTGTCTGTCTCTTTCTCTAAAAAAAAAAAATTTACAATGATCTAAACAGATCCTGAGCTGTCTGTGATAAAAATGAATCCAAATGACAGTGGTGTGGAACTCCACTGTTGACCACTGCCTCCCTGGTTTGAATTTACTGTTAGGTTTGTTTGGGAGTAGAAATGACCCAGATTTGTATCAGATCTCTTGGACTGTCCTGGAGAAAAAAATACAGCTTCAAACATTTGGCCCATCCTCCACACCATTACCAACATTATTAAAAATATTTATTTAGCTGGATGTGGTGGCACACGCCTTTAATCCCAGCACTTGGGAGGTAGAGGTAGGATGATCACCGTGAGTTCAAGGCCACCCTGAGAATTCCAGGTCAACCTGCACTAGAGTGAAACCCTACCTCGAAAAAAACAACAACAAAAATTACTTGTATGCAAGCACAAAGAGAGAGAGAGGGAGAAAGAGTAGGTGCACCAGGACCTCTTGCCACTGCAAACAAATTCCAGATGCATGCACCATGTTATGTAGTTGGCTTTTCGTGGGTTCTAGGGAATCAAAGCTGAGCAGTCAGGTTTCGCAGGCAAGCACCTTAACTGCTGAGCCATCTCTCCAGCCCAACCAGTGAATATGTTTTTTTAAAATATTTTATTTATTTATGTATGAGAGAGAAAAAGACAGAGAGAAAGAGAGAATGGGCATGCCAGGACCTCCAGCCACTGCATACAAACTCCAGACACATGCGCCCCCCTTGTGCATCTGGCTTAAGTGGGTCCTGGGGAATTTAACCTGGGTCCTTAGGCTTTGCAGGCAAATGCTGTAACCGCTAAGCCATTTCCCCAGTCCCCCAGTGAATATGTTTTAATGAACACAATGCTCTTTTTAAAACTTAGCATGTGGTCCCTGTGTCTGGAAAGATGTTATTTTAGCTTCTAACATAGTGCCCGGCAATTTGGCCAGTATGACTTTGATGATTGCCCTTGCTTACTCTTTGTGGTACTTAATGGCAGCGGCGATACGGGTGGACCAGCTGAAATCGTGTTGTCAACATACGGGGGGAGGACACCTCTCAGTACACACCTTATTGACCTCCAAAGTAACAGCAAACCAAAGGGGGCGAAAACATTTTCCTTTTGATACTGACATAAGCCAGTATTTGTTTTGGTTGTTAAAGGCTTCTTCTGTTTTGAAGAGCACTTAAGCTTTTAAAAGTGTTCTTGCAGCCTAAAACTTGCCTAGAATAAAAGTTTTATAAATGTGTTTATTTGGTCAGAGGATATTTTTATTTTCTTTTGCTATTGTCCTGACATTTGTTCTGTGAGATGTCCAGGGGAGTAAGGTGCTACAAGAATGCACGTCTGTGGCTTAACACACCCCCCCCCCCCGTCTCTCTTGAGTGAGTTGCATGCAGCAGAAAAAAAACTTTGTCCTGAACTGAGCAGATTTCGAGGCCGATGGAGGCTCCGCCAGCGTTCATGACATCATCTTTTCATTCCTTCCGCCAGCATTGTCCCCCATGGAGTAAGTGAGCCCGTGGAGTCTATCTTCTTAACCATGCTGGGAAAACCACAGCTGTCCCCCTGGGTATGGAAAGGAGCAGGAAAATACCTTTGGTTTAAGAGAAAGACCACTGAGTGTGTGTGTGTGTGTGTGTGTGAGAGAGAGAGAGAGGGAGAGATCAGCTATTACAGGAAAAGCAGCTAGATCTTATGCTAGATTCTAATTCATTTAAGCATCCCCCCCCCCCCACTACCACGACCCTTCGTTTGTGAGGAAAGTTGGCATCCAAGGGCAGAGCTTTACCCCTTGTCTGTTGACTAGCAGTAGTGATGGGCTGAAAGCAGCGGGAGGCTCTGCTCCCCAAAACTGATCGCAGGGACACAAACCCAGGCGATCGTTCTGGCCACGAGCAGGTCTGTGTAAAGAAAGGTGAGGGCGTCCTTCAGGGCACTTGTAATAAACTTGTAAGCTTTAATTCAGCCCGGGAGCTCATCTGCAGCGAGCAGCGCTCCCTCTAGGGCTGTGCGTCACTGTGAGACTGCATGGTAATGAAGCCAAGGCACTGTGGGCCAGAACTCTGCCACCCGCCCGCCCGCCTGCCTGCCAGAGGAGAGGCGAGGGGACAGCGACAGCGGCTCCGGAGCGACACAGAGCCACAAGACCCGGGCTGCCACTGCCGCTGCTCCCGCAGCCCCAGTCCAGACACAATGTTAAGTCTCCAGGATTCTGTGTTTTTTGAAATTAGCATAAAGTCCTTGTTAAAGTCCTGGAGCAGCAGCTGTGAGTATAGATTCCGGAAGGGGCGGAATGCTGAGCTGTGATTATCATTGGCATTCCTTGCATGCTTTTTTCCTCTGGACCCATCCAGATCGTATCAGAGCTGTTGGGAATACCATGGGGGGAGCGAGGGGGAGGGACGTGCTTCCGAATGGCCATCGGTAAGAGAAAAATCTTGATGTGCACACATTAGACAGTGGTCCTCTTGGTAGTTAAATTTGCTTTGACTGAAATGTACCAGCCTTGGTTTTCTTGTTTATTTCTGTCATTCTGGCAAAGTTTCTCATCATGGGTCAAAAATGGGGGAGAAGAAGATGAGAAATGGACTCGTGTTTCTGCAGGGTTATCAGATTCCAGTACTATTCCACAGTTCTGGCATCAGAAAATGTATGTAGAGAAGCGATCTCAGCTGTCTCAAGGCATCAGGCAATTTAAAATGATGATAATAACTTTCCCCTGTTCTTTTAATTGAAGTTCCAAGGGGTAATCTTCATATGTAGTAAATTTTATGCTAAGGAACATTCTGGATGATGTACTTATATTTTAAAGTTCACATAACTCAGGCAAATGAATGCCACCAATGTAAGATCCTGCCTATAAGTCCCTTCCTCAAATGAGTATTTGGCAGGACTATTGCTTTTATTTAGTATTTCCAGTGGTACTTTTCTCCGAAGATTTGAAAACACTTATAAAAATGATTTATCACCAGAAACTGTCTACTGATTTACCAAAAGAATAACAGCCCCCATTGTCTTAAGAGTTCCAGCTAATGAAGAAAGCAAGTTCGGGTTCGGTTACCACATTTGTTTGACCCAAAGAAGATTGAAGTAGAGCATAACTGTGACTTTTCCAAGGTCATGTGGTAGCAAAGACCTGGGGGTAGAACCCAGCTGTTCTTGTGCCCAACTGTGCCGCTAGCATCTGAGCAAGCTAATGAATAAAACATGAGATTAAATTTAAATTTTTTTTTCCTGCTTAGCTCTTTATGAAAAATACTTTCTTGGGTAGAGTTTTGTTTTGTAAGCAAATGATATGAAAGACCAAATGTTGACATGAAGCAAAACTCCCATGATAGAGCCATCCTGACGAGACTGACCAATGCTAAGTATATTTTCTGTATCGTGTGTGCATCTCTTTCATTTCTGACATTTAAGTAATTCTTACATGTGGAGATGGCAGGTGGCAGAAAAGTATGTTAGTTTTAGGAAAGTTTTTAAGGAAGTATACAGAGTTCAGATATTGGCAGAATTGCATTGGCTAATTAAATTAGATACATTTACTAGTTAATAGGAAACATATCTCGTAGAATATATTTTTGATGAAGTGAATTAGATCATGGCTACTGTTCATCCTCTCCCGTTTATTTTCCTTCTGCACCCCCTTCACCATGTACTTTTTTTTTAATAGTAAGACAGTGTACAGTGAGAACGAAGCAATAGTTGACAGATTCATGGGGAAGAACAGTTTATCACATCAGAGTGATTTGTCTTACGAAAATAAAGCTCAGTTTGCTTCAGCACTTGTGAATTCTTATTGTTTTGTGACCATTTAAGTATTTCTGCATGTCCTTACCTCGGCCACATGTCATTTAGTCATGTTCTGCGAACCTGTGAACCAGAAGCAGATGCCTTGGGTTTTAGCTGTTGGTAGAATCATGATTCAGTCTGTGAGTAACCCATTGCCCTTGGGCATTCATAGAACACTTATCTCTTGGAGGTGGTTTTACAGTTCAAAGGCAGTGTGTTAACGTTGGAAATAAATGGCTGGTGCCAACGTTGAGTAAGGCCCCAACCCAACTCTGTCTGCCCTAGCTCTGGGAACTGGGAGACTGGTTATGATCTTGCCAGCCTCCATGAATGTCAGTGCGGTGAGGGGTTCCAAATCCTAAGACCCGGAAGAAGGATAGTAGCAAGCAGTCTCTTTCTGGATATTTCCATTTCACCCACACACTTGGGTCAACGTTGATTGAGCATGTGCTTTCTGTGGATAGAAGGAAAATGAGCTGACATCCTCCCTCCCTCTTTGGGGCTTATTTGGAGAAAAAACACACATGGAAGGTTGGAGAGGAAGTTAGTGAGAGGTGAGTCCTCAGCACGGTGACTTACCAGCCGCGTGTTGCCGGTGAAAAGATCAGAGAGGACAGAGGTAGAGGGAACGAAGGAGATGTAGAAGGAAAGGGGCTTGTTCTGTGTGTGGCTTTTCACTCTAGGGGTGCCTCTGTTGCCAGGCAGTCCTGATATCTATTCTTCTGGAGCCAGAAACAAGGCAAGTTAGTATGTCTTTGAGTCCTGGCCCAGGACCTTGTAAGTTTCTGCCTTGTATGTTTCCCTGTTCCTTCCTGGCTGCTGTTGGCAGGACCTCCATCTCCATGATCATCTCCTCCTCTTGTATCCTGTCTGCCGCCTCCTGTGCTGCCAGAGGCTCCTTTTAACTACAGCCTTCCGTGCCCTTCATCACTTCACAGTCTCTCCGTGCCCCAGGGAATAAAGCTTCCCCTGCAAGGCTCTCTTCTCTTGTCACTTTTACCCCATTCTGAGAGCTTGATGTGCCTTCACAGTACTTGCTGTCTTTACCTGGAATGCACCCCCACCTGTCTGTCTCACTGTGCACCCCACCCCTGTCTACCCCATTAGCACACCAGCACATTCCCATGCGCTTCACTGGGAATTCTTATCTCTGAACACCCATCCTTGAGTCAGCCAGAGTCAGTGCTGATTTTTCTGGGAGCATCATTGTGTCATTACCCTTGTGTCTCTCTTCAGTGTGACCTCCTCCAGGGTGTGGGTTAATTGCCTTTGTGTACTTAATGCTTAGTCTGGCAGCTGAGAGAAATGCTAGGGACACAGCGAACTTTGTTGGAATGAATTGATAGTAGCTAAGAAGGCCTCAATATGTGGCCCCTCTTCGACTCCCTGATTAATAATATTATATGCCAGCGATGCCCTTCAGAGGAAGTTTCCAAAGTGAACATGCACAAAATAATAGTGACTTATAACCAACTTCATTGGGCTGGAGAGATGGCTTAGCCATTTAGGCGCTTGCCTGCAAGGCCTAAGGACCCAGGCTGAATTCCCCAGGACCCACGTAAGCCATATACACAAGTTGGCACATGTGTCTGGAGTTTGTTTGCAGTGGCTAGAGGCCCTAGTGTGCCCATTCTCTGTATCTGCCTCTTTCTCCCTCTACCTCAAATAAATAAATAAATAAAATATACTTTAAGAAACCAAACTTCATTAAATTTCACTTATTGACTTTCTTGGGAAAAACAGACAACTGGCTTTGTTAATAACTTTTATTTAAAAAGGAAAAAACTCTCTCTGCTTGCAAATAAATAGATAAATATATCAATGAATAAATAAATATTTTTTTAAAAGGGTTGGGGAGATGGCTTAGTGGTTAAGGCACTTGCCTGCAAAGCCTAACGATCTGGGTTCGATTCCCAGTACCCACGTAAAGCCAGATGCACAAAGTGGCGCATGCCTCTGGAGTTGGTTTGTAGTGGCTACAGACCGTGACTCACGTAGTCTCTCCACCTCTCTCTCTCCATGCAAGTAAATAATAAAAATATTTTTAAAAGGAAACAAAAATACATTTTCTCTTTAAATATATATTTCGAATGGTGTTCTCCTGAAGAAAAAAGAAAAATTGAAAGAAAACTCTAGAGATTCAGTGATTGACCAGACCTTGACAGTGTTAGTATAGTGCTTTCTCTTAATGACCCGGAGCAGTCTTTATAAGATGCCTTTTCGTGGCCTTGTTCCCGCCCCATGAGACTGTTTGTATTAATTGCAGAGGCCCTTTGGCTCGGGGCCTGCTTAGCTGGCAGAATGGTGATGGCGAGCTGCTGAAGTTTGATCCCAGTTGAGCTGCTTTCTTTCAGTCACCACAATGAAGTGACATTCATATGGCCTAAATTCAGGGTTTTGTCTTGGTGCCAACAGTTTCAGGCATTACTTCTTTTAAAAATGGAATCAGGAACGTTCTGTTAACCCAGCTGTGCAGAGAGGATGTTATCCTTTAAAACATTGGCTTTCTTCCCTAAAACTGATAAGGCCAAACAAGATACAGTAGTGAGATCTAGCTGTCCACTGACTCTCTCTCTCTGCCTTAGTGAAGGTTGGGGACACTTGTACTCATATACTGTCTCCTGGGGACATATTTATAGAATGAATGTTGCTTACATAATTTTATGTGATAGCTAGTGTTTCAAAAGGTTCAGTTTTTTATCACAGATAATAGATTAGGGAACTTGACCTATCTAGCCATTTTATCAATTAAAATATGAATGAGAAAGCAGGTTAGGTGGCTCACACCTTTAATCCCAGCACTGAGGAGGCAGAGAGAGGAGGATCTCTGTGAGTTTAAGGCCAGTCTGGGACTACAGAGTGAGTTACACATCAGCCTAAGCTAGAGTAAGAGCCTACCTTAAAAAGCAAACAAAGCAAAATAAAAATAAACGAATGAGACCCACCTCCCTGGCTAAGTGTCTGCATATTTCCTGTTCTTTTGGGTTACCTTTCTGCTTGCTGGGAGAGCACCAGCCATTCTTTGCTGGACCTCCCTGGGCTTTTGCCTGTCACGTGCTCTGTAGACACCGTATTCTGCCTCTGACCTCCAGCAATGCTGCCATTCAGCCATTCTTCGTCTTTGTAGCTGCGGGGCTGCTTACGGCCAGCAGCACTTCTGAATGCCCCTTAGGACTGGATATATTTTTAAATATTTTATTTCTTTGCAAGCAGAGAGAGATAGAGAGACGGGCATGCCAGGGCCTCCAGCCTCTGCACATGAACTCCAGATGCATGTGCCACTTTGTGCAGCTGGCTTCACGTGGATACTAGAGAATCAAACCTAGGTCATTAGGCTTTGCAGGCAAGCACCTTAACTGCTGAGCTGTCTCTCCAGCCCCAGTAGTGAATATTTTAACTATGGATACCAGAGGCATCTGGACTGGTAGAGGCATGGCAAGTGGCTGGCGGGCATCAGTGGGTTGTGGCCTATTCCACAACTGGTTAAAACTCTTAAACTTCTTTTCTGGAAGTAATAGTTTCTGCATTGTCATTGGTCAGATGTAGCTTGTTAGACATAGTCGCAAGCCTTGTCCATCACGCGAAAGGTCATGCTCTCTTGGCCTCCTTCCTAGTCAGGTGATGTATGCTGCTCCAGGACATTTGCTATTGGAAGGGGTTTATATATTAGATCCACTAGTTTTTTTTTCATTAAGCTAGTATTTCCTAATTTAAAAACACATTAGGAGCTGGGCATGGTGGTGCATACCTTTAATCCCAGCATTCGGGAGGCTGAGGTAGGAGGATCGCCATGAGTTTGAGGCCACCCTGAGACTACATGGTGAATTCTAGGTCAGCCTGAGCTAGAGCAAGGCCCTACCTCAAAAAAAAAAAAAAAAAGAAAAATTAGGGCTGGAGAGATAGCTTAGTGGTTGAGGTGCTTGCCTGTGAAGCCAAAGGACTCAGGTTCAATTCCCCAGTACCCAGGTAAGCCAGATGCACAAGGTGGTGCATGTATCTGGAGTTTGTTTGCAGTGGCCAGAGGCCCCGGGAACACCCATTTTTCTCTCCCTCAAATAAATAAATAAATAAATTTTTGTTTAAAAAAAAAGCACAAGACTTTTAAAAGTCCTTTTTAGATATTTTATTTATTTATTTGGAAGAGAGAGAAAGAGGCAGATAGAGACAACACGCACACCAGGGCACCTAGCCACTGCAAACTAGAACGCCAGACGCATGCACCACCTTGTGCATCTGGCTTATTTACATGGGTCCTGGGGAATCGAATCTGGGTCCTTAGGCTTTGCAGGCACACACCTTAAATGCTAAGCCATCTCTCCAGCCCCCAAAACCTGAGATTTTAAATTAAGGAAAAAAAAAAAAATTCTGCTAGAGATGGCCAGCAAAGTTCAGGATCAAATCAGTAAACTTGGCTTTGCCCACATGGTGTGAGTGATACGACATCATAATAAACAATATGAATTTTTTTTTTCTTTTTTAGAAGTTTGTCAATTTTCTAATTCACAACAAGAAATACAGCAAGCGGACAGCAGTGCTGTATTTGGCGCGTGATCCCGTGCTGTCTCTGTGGGGCGAGCTCATGCCCAAAGGTGAAAGAGAGGGTGCCCTGCTAGGTGGTCTGGAATGGAGGACCACGCTCTGTTTGACCTTCCTTATTTCCCGGAAGGAAGTACTGAGGTGGCGTTCATTTCCATCAGCAGTGTGTGAGACATTTATTTCTTTCTATCTTTCCCGCAGTAGATAAAATTACACTGTTTAATATTTGCCATTCTGATATATATGTATATACACACATGTAATGTCATCTCGTGACTAGGCTAGTTTATGTTTCCTGACGATACTAAGATTGTGCATTTTTCTTCCTGTTTGTTGGCTTTTTCGACTTGTTTTAAAGTGCATTGTGCACATCTTTTGGCAGTTTCCCCTCTATATTGTTGTCCTTTTCTTGTACATTTCTAAGAGCTCATTGAATGGTTTATATTTTCCTTAAGTGCTTTTGAAATTTTGTTCTTTCCTTTTTTTAAGTATTTACTTACTTACTTACTTATTTAGTTAGTTATATGAGAGAGAGGGAGGGAGAGAAGGGGTGCACCAGGGCCTCTAGCCACTCCAGACGCATGCGCTGCCTTGTGCACCTGGCTTTACGTGGGTACTGGGGAATCAAAACTGGGTCATTAGACTTCATAGGCAAGCACCTTAACTGCTAAGCCATCTCTGCAGCCCTACCTTAAGTATTTTGAACTTATGTTAGATTCAGTTAAAACAATTTTTTTCCTTTGAGTTTCCTATCTTGACTAATGGTCTCTTGCCTGGCTTATACATGAAATGTACTTTCTGGTCAGCTTTTTAAAAATTAAACTTCATGTACTTTATTTTTTTTAATGTAGGCTATATTATATTTTGATAACCTATTTTGATTATTGTTATTTTATAATTTAGAAAGTATTTGTGGTCTTTAGAAATAACAGTTATGTTAGATCTTAGACGTTTATATAACTCTGGTTATATCCTAACAGAGTTTTATCCAATGCTACTGTGGAGGTTTGCTGGATGTCCCATAATAGATTCGTTTTAGTCAAGCTTTAGCTCTCCAGCCTCCTGGCTGGAGGAGGTGTCCCTGTGGGTGGGTCCTAGGGTCCACCTCTAAGGTATGGGGGTGGATCTGGAATTTCCAGCAAAGAAAGATACGCAGAGTGCCTGAGTCCTGTCATTACGGCTCCTGAGTGCGCTCGCTCGCTTGTGCTGCTGGTGGTGTTTCTCTCCGCATGGACCTGTGAAAGGGGGCCAGCTGCTTCTGCCATTAGGCAACTTCCCCTCTATCTGCAAGCTTCAGTAAATCGCTTCCTCCGTAACTGTGACTGGTTTGGAAGTTCATCCCAGCAACGTGAGGCTGAACAACAGCTACCTAGACAAAATAATAACAGACATTAAAATTTTTTTTAATTTATTTGGCAGAGAGAAAGGGGGGGGGGAGAGAATGAATATGGTTGTGCCAGGCCCTCCAGCCACTGCAGATGAACTCCAGACACATGCATCACCTTGTGCATTTGGCTAACGGGGGTCCTGAGGAATCAAACCTGGGTCCTTTGGCTTTGTAGGCAAATGCCTTAACCTCTAAGCCATCCCTCCAGCCTGATACAGACATTTTAATTGGAATCATACTAGTGTATTAATTTTGTGCTGATTGACATGTATATTAAGTCCTGCTGTCTATACATATCGTTCCTTGTATTCCCATCTTTGATGTCCTGTAAGAAGTCCTTGCTGGCTCCTATGTGTCAAGTCTATGCTTTCCTTATTAAATTTGTTTTCACTTATTTTCTATTTTATCTGTTTTCATTTCTAGGCCATTATTGTATAGAACATTCCATGTGCTCCTCAACAGTATTTACAATGATCTCAGCTCCTCAGGTTATTGCATTCCCTTATGTTATCCCTTAACCTCCAGGACGGCAGCAAGTAATGAGGCAAGAATCAGCCTGTTTGCTTCATTTCTGTTTTTAATAGAAACAGGTTTGGTGCTTTGAGTTAGTTAGCTTTTCATCATGATAGCCAAACACCTGAGATAATTAGATTATAAAATAAAAGCTTTACTGCAGCTCATGGTTTAGAGTTTCCAGTTCATGATTGGAGGAGCCCACTGTTACTAAGTCTCTGGGTTTCTGGTGGGGGCGCAGGCGATGGCAGGAAGCACGTGGCAGGACAAAACTGCTCACTCTGACATCAGGAAGCAGAAAAGGCAGAGGAGAGAGGCAGGTGTCCCACAGTTTCCTTGAGGAATCCTCCTCCACTGTGCGCCAACACCCAGAGGCCTGTACCTCTTAACAGTGCCATGCCAGGAACCAGACCTACAAGGGAGAATTGACATCTAAGCTACAGCATTCTGCTCACAACCCCAAAGTGACTTTGTAAAATCCAGTCAGTACATCCCTTTCAAGAGTCCTGATAGCATTAACTATCCCTAAAAATTTTATTGCCTAAAAATTCAAGTCCAAAGACTCCTTGTGTGGCAAACACTTTACCAAATGAGCCTTGTTCCCAGTCCCCTGCCACCTCGGCTGGACTGTCTGGACAGGAAGCTGTCCGGGGATCTTCCTGTCTCTGCCCCCCCCCCCATGCTGGGATTGCAAGCATGTGCTGCCACCCACGCCTGGCAGTTTACATGGCATGGATACTGGGGCTCAAATTCAGGTCCCCACATTTGTGAGGCAAGAACTTGACCAGCTGTGCTATCTGTCTGGCCCCGCTGCTGTCTAGCTTTGCCCTCTTGCTGGCCATCATCCTGTGGAGGTGTGAGAGGAAGGCAGCCCCTTGGATGTGTCTCCTGTCATCTCAGCCTCAGAGGACCCTTCCTACCAGTACAGACCGCTGCCAGTGTCAGAGTTAGTGGGAGCATTGATGCACCCATGGGGGCCCCTGGTGCAGGTGTGCGTGCTGGAGGACTCTCCCTGGACAGGGTCCCTTCCACGTGCTCCTGTTCGAATCCCCGGGCTCCTGTCCTGTTCGAGGAGAAAACTCGGCCACTGTTGCTTTCTCATCCGCAAACAGTTATTTTTATGGGGTTGGAGCTTGTGGTAGTTTGAATGGATGCACCCCAGTAGATTTAGGAGTTGTTTTTTTTTTTTTTTTTTCCCCAAGCTTGTAACTTGGATTTCCAGCTAGCCACGTGACTGGAGGAGGTGTCACTGTGGGCAGAGCCTAGGGTCCAGCCCTCAGGTGTGTTTGGGGGCGGATCTGGAATTCAAGTAAGGAGTGCAGAGAGCAGTAGTTCTGCCTGGGAAAGGCCCTACTGTTTGGCTGCAGGCTTGGCTCTTGCTTTTGGTGGTGGGTTTTCTCTTTGTCCCCATATGGAACTTCCCCTGGAGCTGTAAACCTGAAATAATTCCCATTCCTCCTATAAACTGTCTGGTTTGAAGGCTCATCCCAGCGACGCGGAGCTGACTACCACAGGGGTTGAGTAGAAAACAAAAACAGTATCTTGTTGCTTTGATACATACTTGTTTGTTTGTTTGTTTGTTTGTTTGTTTTTGAACATTTAGAAAGATTTTGTTATACAGTATTATAGAGCCTAAGAGAAGGAAAGAAGGCATAAAAACAGGACAGGTCTTGGCCAGGCAACCCCCATAACTCATTATTGACATATAATTCAGTTTATTCATTTGCTGGAGGGAAAAGCAAAAGAGATTAAATAACTTGGTCAATTTTCTAACCATAATTAGTAGTCAAGACAAGTCTTGGGGTCTTTTCTAATGATGCTTAGGTCTGCGCATAGTTTTAAAATGCTATATTAAGCCGGGCATAGTGGCCCACACCTTTGATCCCAGCACTTGAGAGGCAGAGGTAGGAGGATCGCCATAAGTTCAAGGCCACCCTGAGACCACATAGTGAATTCCAGGTCAGCCTGAGCTACAGTGAATCCCTACCTTGAGAAACTAAAATGCCATATTACCTTTAGGTTTTTAGAGTTGCTTGAAGTGAGCGTCTAAAGGTTTCCACTTACTCTCTTCTAAGTCCAAGGTTATACATATTCGTGGTAATAAGATAACCCTGAGATTCTCAGGCTGAGTGAGTCATGGGATATTTACTTGGTAAGTCGTTTTTCTTGAGCATTGTAGTATGTGATGTTTTTGTAGCAGACTTCAAGTAAAAAACTATCGAACACATGCCGAAGATGCCATAGGACTTCTATGTTTAGAAACTGTTTTCGGTGGGAATAGTTTAGATTAGGATAAATAAACATTTTAGAAACAGCTGTTCCAAGAACAGGGAGAAGTTTTAATTTTGCTATCCATGGCGAACTGAACTAGAAGCAAAAACATCGAACAATAGCGAGACAAAATGATTACATTCACATGGAATAGAAGCAAAGTTTTGAGGAATAGAACTAGTGAGATTTAGATGAACATTCTATGAAGGGACTAGGGCATTTTTCTTTGGGTAACAAGAAGACTTGCCCAGGTGAGGTGGCGCATGCCTCGAATCCCAGCACTCAGGAAGCAGAGGTAGAAGGATCGCTGTGAGTTCGAGGTCAGCGTGGGACTATAGAGTGAGTTCTCAGTGAGGCTGGACTAGAGTGAGACCTTACCATGGTGGACAGTATGCCAGCTTCCAAATATAGCATCTAAATATTACAGGAATGTCCATTTTGTTTAGATGGATGTGTGGAGATATGCATAACCTTGAGAGTAGAAGTTAGCAATACCCGCTGATATTGCATGTGGGAACTTTGTGCCTAACACCTGTTATAAAGCTGTAATGATTAATAGTATGAACTTACAAAGCAACAGACTGTAGTTGTGCAGTGGCATCTTGTTTGCAGTTCCTGGATACACATGAAGTCAAGCAGCTCTTCATGGTGGTTTACATCTGTCTGTCTTATTTTGGTGAAGTGTCTGGACCTTGTATGAAGTTTTTCATTGAGTTGTGTGTGTGTGGTTTTTTTTTTTTTTGTATTGTTGTGTTCTTTATATATTTTGCATATAAGTCCATTACTAGATTTTGTTTTTTGTTTTTGTTTTTGTTTTTTTAAGGTAGGGTCTCATTCTAGCCTAGGCTGACCTGGAATTCACTGTGTAGTCTCAGGGTGGCCTCGAACTCATTGTGATCTTCCTACTTCTGCCTCCTGAGTGTTAGGATTAAAGGCATGCACCAGCACATCTAGCAGATTTTTTTAAAGAAATATTTTATTATCTATTTATCGGGGGGAGTGGCCTCTAGCCACTGCAAACAAACTCCAGACTCTTGCACCACCTTGTGCATCTGGCTTACGTGGGTTCTGGGGAGTTGAACCTTGGTCCTTACACTTTGCAGGCACATGCCTTAACCACTAAGTCATCTCTCTAGCCCAGTTGTTGTTGTTATTATTATCATTTTCACAAAATTTTTCTCCCAGTTCAAACCTTGGCTTTTCATTCTCTTAGCATTGCCTTTCATTGAATAAAGTCCATCTTTTTTTTTTATTTATTTCATGGGTAAATGGTTTTAATGTTTATATAAAAACTAACCACTGAATTTAAGAACAGCTAGATTTTTTCCTACCTTCTGACAAGTTTTATGGTTTTGCATTTCACATTTAGGTCTGTGATCCATTTTTAGTGAATGTTTGGGGAAGGTAAAAGTGCCGTGTCTAGATTCATTTTTTTTTTAAAACATGTGGGTGTCTAGTTGTCCCAGCACCATTTGTTGAAAAGTCGTCTTTCTTCACTGACTTGCCTTTGCTCCCTAGTCAAAGATCAGTTGGCTCTATTTGTGAGGGTCTATTTCTGGGCTGTCTGTTCCGTTCCATTGATCTGTTTGTCTATTCCTTTGCCAATAACACAATGTCTTGATTACTGTTGCTTTATAACACATCTTGAAGTCAGGTAGTGTCAGCCCTCTGACTTTATTCTTCAATATTTTGTTGGCTATTTCTGGGTCATTTCCCTTGCCTTAGAAACTTTAGAATCCGTTTGTTGGTTTCCATGAGATGACTGTTTGGCTTTGGTTTGCTTTTAAGACTAATTCTGTGTTTGGTTTTTCAAGCCAGAGTTTTCTTTCTGGCCCTTGTTTTGTTCCTTGTTTCCGAGGCCACTTCCCTCATGGCTTTTCTTTCTTAGGTGATCCTCAAAACCTGCCATGAGCCAGTAGAAACAATGCTGTTTACCACAGTGCCAGTTCTGTATTATATAACTCTCTACATAAATATTTGCATGTGATATAAGTTAGTTGGGTCTGTGATTGTAAATGAGTGGTTTTGGCTTCTGAAGACCTCTTCCTCCTCCTCTTTTTTTTTTTTTTTTTTTTAGTTTTTATTTATTTATTTGTTTATTTGAGAGAGAGAGAGAGAGAGAGAGAGAGAGAGAGAGAATGGATGTGCCAGGGCCTCTAGCACTGCAAATAAACCAGATGACCTTGTGCACCTGGCTCTATGTGGGTCGTGGTGAATCAAACCTAGGTCCTTAGGCTATGTAGTCAAGAACCTTAACCGCTGAGCCATCTCTCCAGCTCCTGAAGACCTCTTCATTGAGGGCAAGAGAGCTCAGGCAGTTTTCACTGACATCTACTTGTAGGGATTCTGAAAGACCCCATCTGTGAGAACCTTGTGTGTTTAGAGGGCCGTTAATATTAGTAATGTGGTGCATTAGAGCACAGTGACATAGCAAGAAAAGCCCCCCTTCAAAAAACAAAAACAGGGCTGGAGAGATGGCTTAGCGGTTAAGGCGTTTGCCTGTGAAGCCAAAGGACCCAGGTTCTATTCCCCAGGACTTACATAAGCCAGATGCACAAGGGGCACACGCGTCTGGAGTTTGCAATGGCTGGAAGCCCTGGCAGGCCCATTCTCTCTCTGTCTGTCTCTCTTTTCTCTCTCTCTCTCTCTCTCTGTATCTGTGCTTGAAAATAAATAAATAAATCTAAAATTTTTCTTTAAAAAAAAACAAACAAACAAGAAACAGCCCTCTGAGATCCATTCTTAGAAATTAACAAACCCACACATGCATCATTACAAGGGTTCTCTCTTATTTTGTCTTTTCTCCTTGCTGAATTTAAATTCACACACCTTTAATCCCAGCACAGAGGTGTACGAGATCAAGGCCAGCCTGGGACTACAGAGTGAGTTCCAGGTCAGCTGGGGCTAGAGTGAGAACCCGGGCGTGGTGGCGCACGCCTTTAATCCCAGCACTCAGGAGGCAGGGTTAAGAGGATCACCGTGAGTTCGAGGCCACCCTGACACTACATAGTGAATTCCAGGTCAGCCTGGACTGGAGTGAAACCCTACCTCGAAAAACAAAAACAAAACAAAACAAAAAAAGTTTTCCAAGAAGATAGGTTGTATATGACTATAAAAGCATATGGCAGTTTTATTAAATATACTGTACCAGCACTATCTAAAAATCTTATTTTTTATCTTTTAGTTGTAGCATTTCTAAGAGAAAGAATAGAAATGCTGCAATTTGAAATATTCAATGCTTGCTTTATTCTTGTCATAACTATTCAATTTTAGTAGAGTTCCAAGAATGTTTCATGTGACATTGGGATTTTTGTATTTGTAATTCAATGCCTAAACTGTGTACTTATGAATTACACTAACATTTCTGTTTTTTTTTTAATTTGATATTTTTTTATTTTTACTTATTTATTTGAGAGCGACAGACAGAGAAAGAAAGAGAGAGAGAGAATGGGCGCGCCAGGGCCTCCAGCCACTCAAACGAAAGATGTGTGCGCCTCCTTGTGCATCTGGCTAACGTGGGTCCTGGAGAATCGAACCTCGAACTAGGGTCCTTAGGCTTCACAGGCAAGCACTTAACCGCTAAGCCATCTCTCCAGCCCTAACATTTCTGTTTTTATCCCCCCATTAGGTTATAGAAAGTTTTCAGAATTTTATAACAACACGTTGTTACATGAACTCCATTCTGGGGAGAGTGGATAAGGGCTTGCTCCACCAGTCAGGACACCCTGACAAACTAAGTGCCAGTTCCACCCAAATTTACCTTGACAAACCGATGAGTTTATTAGGCTTTCTGACTTAGCGTGGGTGAGGGTTTCCTGACAGGAACATGAGGACCCCCCCCCCCAAACTCTTTATCTGCTCCCCTGAGGCCATGAGGCCTCGTGCATCATTGCATCAGCTGGCACACAGTTCATCTGAGATCTTGGGGGAGGGTCTCCCTACCTTCCCCTACCCCTCTCCTTGTGTGGGGAGCATCAAGAGATCCAATCTGGAGGATGTGTCATGTGCGGTCACAACCGCTTCCCACAGCAGTTGTTCTCATTTTCCTCAGAGGACCATGTCTCATACAACACATTTAGAGAAATACTACTATTTATAAAATAACTTAATTCAAGCAGTCACGTGTCACAAGGCTGATAGAGTTTTGTGGAACTAGCCCTCTTGCTTGGAGTGATCAGTCTGGTTTTCTCCCAACAGAATGTGAGAAAAACTCACATTCTTTACCAGGGCTGAACTGTATATATAATGTTTGGGGAAACACATTTGATCGAAGAAAAACGTTACTCAGTCTATACATGGTTTAGATTATCAGTGAGATGCAACATGATGTTTGAGTTTGTTGGGCTTTTGATATTTCACTTGTTCATAATTTTTTGTTCGATTTTCAGTTTGAGGGGCATGGTATTTTTATTATTTTTTGGAAAATGTTTTTGTTATTTATTTATTTGAGAGAGAGGTAGAGAAAGAGGGAGGGAGGGAGGGTGAGTATGGGTGGGCCAGGGCTTCCTGCCTCTGTAGATGAACTCCAGATACATGGCCACTTTCTGTATCTGGCTTTATGTGGGTACTGGGGAATCAAACCTGGGCCGAATCAGTCTTTGCAAGCAAGCTCCTTTAACACCATCTCTCCAACCCTGGCCTTGGAAATTTAAAAATTGATTCCATTTGACTTTTGTGGTTGCAGGTAAAAGTGGTTAACTCTTTCAATATGCTGCAAATTAATTTAGTGATTTTATATATATTTTTTTTTTTTCCTCAGGGTCTATTTAATATGTTATATATACTTTTTTCATGCATTCAGTGTTTGTGTGCATGTCCTTTATGTGTGTGGGTGCACATGTGTTAGCAGGTACACATGTGTGTTGAGGCCAGTGTTGTTCCTCAGATGCCATCTAGGTTAATTTTTTTTATTTTTTGCCCTAGAGCTCACTTACTAGGCTTACTACTCACTTACTGAGCCCCCGGGATTCTCCTGTGCTTCCCTCCTCACTGTTGGGATTATAGATATGCACTACTACACCCAGAATCATGCCAGCTCATGCCAGCTCCCCCCCCCCACACACACACATGATTTCTGGGAAATAAACACATGTTTGTATGGCAAGCACTTCATTTTTTATTTTTTGGTTTTTTGAGGTATGGTCTCTCTTTAGCCCAGGCTGACCTGGAATTCACTATGTAGTCTCAGGCTGGCCTCAAACTCGCAGCCATGATCCTTCTACCTGTGCCTCCTGAGTGCTGGGATTAAAGGTGTGTGCCACCATACCAGGCTGCAAGCACTTTATTAACTAAGCTATCTGCCCAGCCCTCATTCAGTAAGTTTTTAAATGATATTTCATATGTTTACTTAGCATTCAGCTAACTGGATTATAAAAATAATTCCTTTTCCTAAACCTATGTTATTGAGATATTTGGTGGTCTGAAATATCAACCTGTAGATAGATCTGTTCTTTTTTATATTAATAAATCCAAACATTTTATTAAATGCCTACTGCGAATTAAACTGGAAATAACTCATTTAAAGCTATTTGTTCTAAAACATTTGTGTTCCTAAAATTTTGACTTTTCAAGCTTGAACTAGTGGAAAATAACCTAGAAGTAAAAATTTTCCTAAAACTTTTGTCTTTATTGGAAAATACCTTGCAGTATACAATTATGAACTCTCAGAATATTTAGTTACTGACTTGGGCTTAGTTTTGAAGGAAGTAGAAGACAGAAAAGGCAAGTTATTTAAGATGTCATTTATAGGACTCTTAATGACTCAATTTTTTTTTTTAGAAATTTCTCCAATGACATTTGTTAATAGATTCTCTTAATAATACACAATGTTGGATCACGACACACAATCAACAGACAGGTCATTGTTTGAAATCATGTGTACTCTGACCCTAGGGACTGCAAATTTTTGTCTTGAATTGTTTTTATTATACAATTTTTGTTCTAGAATCTTAACTTGATAAGGTGAAAGACTATGATTCAATATTAACTATTTGCATTGGCCTTTAGATTATTGCTTCAAATTTATATATCTTCATTAGTGATTTTTTTAGAGTAGAACTTTTAAAATTGGTTTATTTTGTTTTGTTGAGGCCTGGCCTCACCACCTGGCACCAGTGATGTATCCCATACTGTCCTCAAATTCTCAATCCTCTTGTCTCAGCTGTCTGAGTGTTGGGATTGCAGGCATAAGCCACTATCCCTAATTTAGAGTAGATTTTTTTTGACTGAAAAAAATTGACTTGTGACTTGAATTTATTTCAGCAAATTTATTGTCCTGTCATAATGCATGCACACATGGATACTCAGGGTTGGAATCATTGGGTTCTATCTCCCCTCTCAAGGTTGGGGTTACTCACACAGAGAAGGTGATTTCTGAAGGCGAGGCTGAGGTGGAAGTGCACACGTATGCTTACGGATTCTCCAGGCATATCTCAGTACACTAGGCTGCTGGGGGGGGGGGTCATACAAGACGCAGGGTCTGAATTATGCCTCACGCTAAGCATGACTGGAGAAATGCTAGGCAGGCAGCGAGATAGGCCCCCCAGCAGTGCAGAGGAAAATGGAGCTATCAGCCTTATAATGGTGGGGCCTTTTCCCTTCAAGCCTGGCACAGCTCAGTTCTTAGCAGACACTGTCACTGCATCTGAGCAGACAGCTCGCAGTCCTTCTGTCACACGAAAACCCTGTGAGCGGTCCCTGATTCCTCCCTCGCCTCCATAGCAAGTCCACAGTCAGTGGACAAGCCTAGAACCCCTGCTTGCATCATCCTCTTAGCCTGAGCCGTGGGCATCTCACTGGATTTGTCTAATGGCATGCCTGGTTCTCTGTTTGCCCTCTTCAAACCCACTGTCCTGAGAAGACAGATCTCTGTAAAGAGAGGTCAGATCCTGTCTCTCTCCACATTAGCACTTTACACTGAATTCTATTTTTTTTTTTTAATTAATGTATGAGAGAGAAAGAAAGAGTATGGATGTGCCAGGGCCTCCTGCGACTGCAAACGAACTCCAGATGCAGTGTGCCACTTTGTACATCTGGCTTTACATGGGTACTGGAGAATTAAACCCAGGCCATTAGGCTTTGCAAGCAAGTACCTTTAACCTCTGAGCCATCTTTTCAGCTCTCCACCAAATTTCAATTGCTTTTAGAAGTACAATCTGGTTTCTATTTTTTTTTAAAAAAAGGCATTAGAGTATTAAATATTTTATTTATTTATTTATTTATTTGGCAGAGAAAGAGGGAGAGAGGGAGAGAATGAGCATTCCAGGGTCTCTAGCCACTGAAAACAAACTCCAGTTGCATGAGCCCCCTTGTCCATCTGGCTAACGTGGGTTCTAGGGAATTGAGCCTGGATCCTTAGGCTTTGCAGGCAAACGCCCTCTAAGCCATCCCTCCAGCTCTGATCTGATTTCTTTACAGGGTCCCAGAAGGCCCTCTGTGGTTTCCGTCCTGACTTCGACTTGTTCTCTACCCAGCTCCCTCCCTTGGTGTTAGGGTTCTCAAACAAACAAGCTGTCTTCTGCACCTGCGTCCTCTTTGCCATCAGTGAGGCCAGCGCTTCTGTGCATCCTCTTTAGTGAGACCTTTGTGAGCTCCCCAAACTACTGTCTTTCTGTCACTCCCTAATCCCGTTCATTTTGTTTGTTTTGTTTTGTTTTGTTTTTGGAGGTAGGGTCTCACTCTAGCCCAGGCTGACCTGGAATTCACTATGTAGTCTCAGGCTGGCCTTAAACTCACAGTAGTTCTCCTACCTCTGTCTCCATGCCCAGGAGAGAGAGAGAATATGACTAAGTAGCACACCAGGGCCTGTAGCCACTATAAACGAACTCCAGATGCATGTGCTACCTTGTGCATCTGGCTTTACATGGGCACCGGGGGGTCACAGTCAGGTTGTTAGGCTTTATAGGCAAACACCTTCGCTGCTGAGCCTCTGTCTAGCCCCCAATCCCAATCTTATTTCATCTGTTCACATCTCTGTATTTCTTTTGTTGCACTTGACTGACCAGAGCCCATTCATTCTGTGTGTATGGTGCACCTGTATGCCAAGCAGTTCTACTTGAGATTCTTCTAAGCAGAAAAGGGTCAGATGTGGGCAGAAGAGATGACTGAACAGTTAAAGGTGCTTGCCTGAAAAGCCAGAGGATCCAGTTTCGATTCCCCAGGACCCACCCACGTAAGCCAGATCCACAAGGTGGCACATGCATCTGGAGTTCATTTGCGGTGGCTGGAGGCCCTGGTGTGTCCATTCTCTCTGTCTGCCCCTCCCCACCCCGCACTCCCTCTCTCTCACATGTACAAATAAATACATAATTTTAAAAAAACTTTAAAAATATTTTAAAAAATGAAAGGGTCAGATGTGAGCCTGCTGGTCGGCTGGCACTCCGCTTGCGAGGGTGGAGAAAGACCCAGTCCATACTAATAAGTGTGGCGGACATCCACTCTGCAGATACATTAGCTGTCTCTCAGAAGATGGCCAGCGTGGGAGAGGAAGATGGATGCCGGCCATTGACACTGGGAACGCTGGGAGGCGCTGGGAAGGTTGCGTCTTCAGAGGGTCCCACTGCGCTGACTTCATGGGCTCTCTTTTGTCTCTTTTTCTCTCAGCTTCAGCACCAGTCAGCAAAGTGAGCAAGTGCTGCGCTCCCTCCACCTCTCGCTCCACCGTGGGCAGAAGAAACATCGTCATGTCCAACATCACCATCGACCCCGATGTCAAGCCTGGTGAATACGTCATCAAGAGCCTCTTCGCAGAATTTGCCATTCAAGCTGAAAAGAAAATTGAAGTTGTAATGGCTGAACCCTTGGTGAGTAGAACTGACCCGTACATCTTGGGTGGGGGGGAATGTAGACTTCTGCAATTAACCATTATCATATAAATTTTACAGAGGAAATAAAATACTTGGAAAAAGAATACAGAGGGATAGGATTTTAGTGAAATGCTGATCCAGAAAGCTGCAGCGAGTATAGATAGAATCCACTTTGATAAATCAGTGCAGATCACTAAGGAAGAAAAATGACTTTACCTGGGGAAATGGTAAGACCAGATAAAATATAGCAGGAACTAAAATAAAATGTTGAATATTCTATAGACAAGTTGTCTTTTGTCTTATATAGAGTTATCTTACAGTAACCAAAGTTAATAAAGGCTTTCTTGGGGGTTTTGGTTTGTATATTTTTGTTTTTTTAAAAACTTTTATTTCTTTATTTATTTGACAGAGAGAGAGAGAGAGGGAGGGAGGGAGAGAGAGAGAGGGAGAGAATGGGGGCACCAGGGCCTCCCACCACTGGAAACGAACTCCAGATGTGTGCGCCCCCTTGTGTATCTGGCTAACGTGAGTCCTGGGGAATTGAGCCTCGAACCGGGGTCCTTAGGCTTCGCAGGCAAGTGCTTAACCGCTAAGCCATCTCTCCGGCCCATATTTTTGTTTTTTTGAGACAGGGTCTCCTGTTCCTGCCTCGATCTCCCAGGTGCCGGGATTATTGAAGTATGTCGCCATATCCAGACGACATATTGTTACACATATTTTTACATGGTACTCAGAGATGTGGGGCTCGTGTTACTAGAGTCTATGAACAGGAAAGACGAAAACCAAATGTTTGGGTCAGATTCTAAAGAGAACTCCCATGATAAATAATATAGTGGAGAAATATCCACGGGGAGGAAGGTTTAAGAGCAGAGAGCTCCGTGGACAGAATGAGAAGGATATTGAGCAGTGGAAGGAGGAACAGGAGAAAGTAAGAATCCACAGTGCAAGAATCGATAGAAACTTGACTGGTATTAAACGGAATTGACACTAGAAGGTTATAGATGCCTTGGAATGTTAGAAAAGATTAATGTACTTACTGTATTTAATATATTTACCTGGGCCGGGCATGGTGGCGCACGCCTTTAATCCCAGCACTTGGGAGGCAATGGTAGGAGGATTGTTGAGAGTTCAAGGCCACCCTGAGACTACAGAGTGAATTACAGGTCAGCCTGGGCTAATGTGAGACTCTACCTTGAAAAACCAATATATATATATATACATGCATGCAAAGTATACAGGAATATTCTAAAGACAGTATGGGAAGATCATTTTCTCATTTGGGTATATTAAGGTTGACTTACTGGTGACCTGACCATGTGAGGTTGTTTGATGGTAGCTGGAAATGCCTTTGGAGAACTCCTAACAGATGGTGAATAGAAGTGTTCAGGTGTGGGCATCATTTATGTTCAAGCCAAAAGGGCAGTGGGTGATATGAAAGGAAATGAAGTGTTGAACAGATGTGTCATAGACAGGCAGAGTTTCATGAGAAGAGGTGATTGGATTTGCAAATAAAATGTTTGATCTAGCCGGGCGTGGTGGTGCACACACCTTTAATCCCAGCACTTGGGAGGCAGAGGTAGGAGGATCGCCGAAAGTTCAAGGCCACCCTGAGACTGCATAGTGAATTCCAGGTCAGCCTGGGCTAGAGTGAGACCCTACCTCAACGCACCCCCCCCCCCAAAAGTCTGATCTTTAGGAGGACAGTCTTAGGTTCTTGATATGACTGTTCCAATAGCTGAAAATACAGATAGTGGCTCAGGTTCCTCTGGGTTTGCAGGGCATGGAAATATGTTGTGCCATGGCGATGGTGTGGGGCACTGGAAGAGAATTGATGGGTGAAGATGAGGATGTAGGATATAGCCACTGTAACTTAGTCATTCCTTACGCTGCTGGGGACTCGGAAGGCTTGTTGTTTAGCTCAGGTCCAGAGCTGTCAGGAAGCAGTGGAGTGAGGAGTTAGGCAAGTAATAGTGGCTTCAGAACTGTGAGCTGACGGAGTGTGGTGTACCTGCTTGGAGGATGGAAAGAGGAGAGCAGAGGTGATGTCTAGGAAAGTGGAAGAGGGTATTATTACACACACACTCCCCCCTGCCCAAGTAGGGTCTCACTCTAGCTCAGGCTGATCTGAAATTCACTATGCAGTCTCAGGGTGGCCTGGAACTCTTAGCGATCCTCCTACCTCTTCCTACCGAGCGCTGGGATTAAAGGCGTGTGCCACCACACCCAGCTCTACATACACTCTTAAGTCTTCTTGTGAAGCAGGACTTAAAAGTCATTACCTAGGTTGGAGAGATGGCTCAGTGCTTATAGACACTTGCTTGCAAAGCCTTATTCCAGGTTCAGTTCCCCAGTACCCATGTTAATCCAAATGCACAAGGTGCACATGCATCTGGAGTTTGTTTGTAGCTGCAGGAGACCCTGGCACCCTCCAATCTCTTTGTCTCTCTCTTTTGGTCTTCTGAGGTAGGGTCTCACTCTAGCTCAGGCTCATCTGGAATTCACTATGTAGTCTCAGGGTGGCCTCGAACTCTTGGCGATCCTCCTACCTCTGCTTTAATCCTGAGTGCTAGGACTAAAGGTGTGTGCCACCACACCTGCCTTCTTTCTCTTCTCTCTTGCAAGTAAATAAAAATATTTTTAAAAAGTGATTGCTAAGTTGAGTTTCCTACTGATCATTAACTAGAAGGAACTGTGAGCATAGCATCCTTGAAATAATTTGTTCTTGGGCTTCTTACATAATAGGTGACCAAAATGTTGACCAATGTGTATTTTATAACTGTGCATATCATTATATTCAATTTAAATCACTCCATAATTGCTTTTTTGTATAACAAAATAATGATTATTATTAAAGTTATATGTATATGTATTTTTACAGCATGTGCATAATATAATTTTGTTTTAAAAATAAGGATTATAAAAATTTATAGACATGAATTAATGATAATAAGTTTTAATTATAAACTTACTTAATCTAAAAAAAAATGTTACTTTGCTTTTTCAGTGCTTACTTAATAAATGTGATAAACTGTCATGCTAGCCTGCTTAAGCAGTGCACAGTAGGAATAGGAACCTGGGCTGGAGAGATGGTTTAGCAGTTAAGGTGCTTGCCTGCAAAGCCTAAAAGCACATGTTCAAATCTCCAGGTCCCATGAAGCCAGATGCATAGTGACGCAAGTATGCACTGTTGCACATGTGCACAAGGGGGCGCACACATCTGGAGTTCGTTCACAGCAGTGGATAGGCCCCGGCACCCATTCTCTCTCTCTCTCTTTCTCTTTTTGTCTCAAAAATAAAGTGATAATTAAAAAAGAATAGGAACCCTTCAAAAAATACATACATTGAGGGGGCTGGGAAGATGTGTCAGTGGCTAAAAGTACTTGCTTGCCAAGTCAGTGGCCCAGGGTCAATTCCCAAGCTACCCACATAAGGCCAATGCAAAAGTGGCACAAGGGTCTTCCATTTGTTAGCAGCATTAAAGATGCCTCAGCATGCCCTCACAAACTAAATATTCTAAACAAACATACATCTGGACAAGTAGCGTGGGGCGCTTCAAAGATGCAAGAAAGTAGAGATTTATAGTGTATTGAATGCCCGAGACCTGTCTTGTAGCTTCAGCAGTCTTCCAATTGGATAGCACATTTATAGGGCTGGAGAGATGGCTTAGCGGTTAAGGCACTTGCCTGTGAAGCCTCAGGACCCATGTTCAACTCTCCAGGTCCCATGTAAGCCGATGCACAAGGTGTCATAAGTGCTCATGGTTGCACATATGCACAAGGTGGTGCATGCATCTGGAGTTCGATTACAGTGGCTGATGGCCTTGGTATGTCAATTCTCCCTCCCGCCCCCCTTCTCTCTCATTAAAAAAGGGGGTGCTGGAGAGATGGCTTAGCAGTTAAGGCATTTGCCTGCAAATCCAAAGAACCCAGGTTTGATTTCCCCAGGACCCACATTAGTCAGATGCACAAGAGGGTACACACGTCTGGAGTTTGCAGTGGCTGGTGACCCTGATGTGCCCATTCTCTCTCTCTCCCTCTTTCTCTGTCAAATAAATAAATAAATAAACATAAAATAATTTTTTTTTAAAAACAAGGCCAGTCTGCTGGGCTTGCCTCAAAAAAAAAAAAAAAAAGAATACTACCTATTATGTAGAATAGTTACTAATGGTCTCATGTGATGTGGTCCTAGCCATTCGCAAACATTATATACTCTTAAAGGAATTTTAGGTGTGATATTCTTAAGGTGTTGGGAGTGAAGGCATTAATGACAAAATAGATTTGACCACCTGACCTGATTGCTTCTACACCGTCTGTGCACTGGCCTGTTTAAATGCATGTCCGTCCCTTTCCTTCCGGTGCCTCGTCAGTGTCTGGTCACACCAGAGCAGCGCAGGGGCCAGACGATCGCCCCTTCACCTGTTCTCTTCTCTCCAGGTATCACCATCTTCCTGCTCCCAACCTCTCGCTCTTGCTCCCTTGTCATTGCTAAGGAGCAAATCCAAGCTCTTGTCAGGTCATTCTGAGAACGTCCTAGTCTTACAGTTTGTGATTCCTGCTCCTCCAATTTTTTTTTTTTTTTTTGGATTTTCCTATCTTGCTGTATACTATAATACTTAAAATATCTTCTACATGTCTTCTTTCTTCTTTTGTCCCCACGTATGTTTTTATCTTTCCCTCAGTTTAAAGTACTTATAACTCTTGTAGGTTTTTGTTGTTATTACTGTTTTTTGATTCTTTGAGGTAGAGTCTCACTCTAGCCCAGCCTCACCTGGAAATCACTATGTAGTGTCAGGTCAGGGTGGCCTCGAACTCATGGCCATCCTCCTACCTCTGCCTCCTGAGTGCTGGGGTTAAAGGCGTGCACCACCACCCCCGGTGATAAAGGAGTACTGTCCCAGTGAGCCAAGCAGGAGTCAAACCTGGAATCTTCTGATCCATGGTCAGACGCGTTATCCATTGTACCGCTGGCTCCAAGACATAACTCTTGTTTTCGAAAAGTCCATTAATTTCCCCACACTTTCCATTTGTTCCTTTCAACATAATGGCCCTACATCAAGTTAAATCACACATTTATTTTGCTGTAATAATTTGTAAATATCATGTGCCTGCAGTGGCCGTGCAGGAAGTTGTCAGTACGCACACGTGTGTGCACATATGACTACATCTTACATGTTAGTTGCTTATCCATGTGTCTCCTCTGCCGTGGGTTTCTTGATGCCAGGCGCCAGCAGTCTCCTCTCTGTGCACCAGTGCCTCTTGACTAGATGTCGCAGTCAGGTTCAGCATTGCTGGTAGAAAGCACCCAACCAAGAGTAGCTTGTGGGAAAAAGAGGTTTATTTTGGCTTACAGCCTCAAGGGGAAGCTCCACGATGGCAGGGAAAATGATGGCATGAGCAGAGGGTGGTCATCACCCCCTGGCTAACATCAGGTGTACTGTAGCAACAGGAGAGTGTGCCAAACACTGGCTATAACACCCATAAGCCCGCCCCCCCCCCCAACAATACAATAAAGCCTGGAGGCTTTAATTCCCAAATCTCCATCATCTGGGAACCTAGCATTCAGAACACCTAAGTTTATGGGGGACACCTGAATCAAGCCACCCCAATAGGCATCTGTAAATGTTTATCCTTTACTTTAAGGTACCTTTTATTCTTCTGAGAAGGTAGAATGGTGCTCTAGCTTCAGCTTCTAAGAGTTCCTGCAGCATACTTGGAAGCTGTGTTTTACTCATTCAATTAACAAGCAGTTTTCAGAGGCACTTCGGTATAATTTTGTTTTTTTGTTATTTGTTTGTTTTTCGAGGTAGGGTCTTGCTCTAGCTCAGGCTGACCTGGACTTCACTATGTAGTCTCAGGGTGGCCTCGAACTCATGGTGATCCTCCTACCTCTGCCTCCCGAGTGCTGGGATTAAAGGCGTGCGCCACCACACCCGGCGACTTCGGTGTAATTTCAGATGAATTTAGAAAATGATGCTAGTAGAGGTACCAATTCCATTGGAACATTGATGTTTCCGCCCCATCCCCACACTTTGAGAGAAAAGGCATTCCTATTTCTTCTAACTTCCTGACACCAGGAACCTACACCCCAGGTCATATTTTACAGCATTTACCCACTTTCCATATACCAAAGTAATTCCTTCTGTTTAGGTTCGAGCTCACTGGCTTTGATTTCATTTATACCCAGGTCTGGATAGATTGGAAATCCATAGCGTCAAGGTAGTGAAGACACATTTACTCTAATCCTGTCACAGTGCTCATATGACAGCTTTGAATGCTTGTACTCAAATTTATGTATTTTAAGATTTACCCTGTGCCCTTTGAGGTAGTAAGCAGCCATCCAGGCTGATGAATCTGTAAGTTCTCAAGTGAAAGTCTTGCAGACTCACTTTAAACAGAACAGCATCCAAGGCTTGTCGGGTACAAGGATGCTGGCACGGCTCCTGGTCTGTCAGAACAGTAGGTTACAGAAAAGCTTAGAAGAACGAATATAAGTGGCTTTTGCTGAAAGAACTTGATCTTCCACTAAAATGAAAATTGGCTTTTTCATTCCCACATTAGACACCATAATAAAAGGAGGTTAAGGAGGCCAAAAATGTCGAAGATTAGTTGAGCTTGATTTTGGGCCACAATTTCATTTTCATTTTAGAACGAAGATTCAGGAAGGGCAATCATTGATCGAAATTGCTGCTTGCCTACCATGCAGTCCAATACCTTTTTAGATTTCTTTCTTCCTTAAAAAAAAGATAAATGGGTCTTGGCTAATGACCCAAGCATTTCCAGGCTTACCTATTAATCTCGCAGCTTGTCAGTGACTAGAAAAGAAGATAGAAAAATAGGGTTTAGCTCATCACCAGCAGGTGTAGACCTTGTGTAGTTGCTCTAGGCTCTGCATCCCAAATGCAATAGTTTCCATTTTTGTTTGAGAATATTAAATATATATGTATTTCAAAAAAACTTTTTGGTTCATTTTTATTTATTTATTTGAGAGCGACAGACAGAGAAAGAAAGAGGCAGATAGAGAGAGAGAGAGAGAGAATGGGCGTGCCAGGGCCTCCAGCCACTGCAAACGAACTCCAGACGCGTGCGCCCCCTTGTGCATCTGGCTAACGTGGGTCCTGGGGGAGCCTTGAACTGGGGTCCTTAGGCTTCACAGGCAAGCGCTTAACCGCTCAGCCATCTGTCCAGCCCAAATAGGTATGTCTTTTTAAAAGGGGTTTCTTCTCTTGTATGAGCCATTTGTTCAGAATTGCATTTTCTTGTTGGCTTTGCCTTCTCCTGGCGTGTTTATTTTAACACGTCCTGTTTTAAGATCAAGACACTCAACAGCTCACAGGCGCCCAGTGCACATGGAACTGCTTTTCGGACTGAGGTCTTCAGCATGTAATCTCCCAGACCAGCATGGCAGGTCTTCTTCCTCTCTCTCTCTCTCTCTCTCTCTCTCTCTCTCTTTCTCTCTTTTTCAATGTAGGGTCTCTCTCTAGCCCAGGCTGACCTAGAATTCACTATGTAGTCTCAGGCTGGCCTTGAACTCCCACTGATCCTCCTACCTCTGCCTCCCGAGTGCTGGGATTAAAGGTGTGCGCCACCACGCCCCGCATGGCAGGTCTTTCTCTAAGGGCTGCTCAGGGTCCCCTGTGAAGATTCTTACAGCATCCTAATGGTGAAGTCTGTATTTTGGCTGCTAGCATGATGAGATCTAGAACCAGAAGAGAACTGGGGCTTTTGCTATATACTACTCCTTATGCATTACATAGTGTATTTATGTACCCAAAATATATAAATGTTTAAGGAACCCCTCTCTCTCCATTTTGCCCTTTCCTAAAAAAGGCAGTTGATTTGTAAGGCGGTGGGGGCGGGGGGATCATCACCTAAGTAGTAAGCGGGAGCCTGAAGACTTCTTGCACAGCAGTCTTACAACCATCCCGCTTGTATTTATCCTTATTACAGTCGTGCTTTTTGAGTAAGTTGAGCCTTGGGGAGTCCCAAAGCATCAGCCAGGTCACCTTCCCTGTGGTCATTCTGGGTTTTTTTTTGTTTTTCGAGGTAGGGTCTCACTCTAGCTCAGGCTGACCTGGAATTCACTATGGAGTCTCAGGGTGGCCTCAAACCCACAGAGATCCTCTTACCTCTGCCTCCCGAGTGCTGGGATTAAAGGCATGCGCCACCACGCCCGGCTCTGTGGTTATTCTTAAGTGTCGTAGTCTCTACCTTCACTTCTGGCCCTCCAAAGTGTCCGCCCCCATTTCACCTTCCTGTCCTCGGTCTCTCATAACGTTCGTCCCTCTGCCATTCGTGCTAGGCCATGCCCGCAGAGTGCAGGGCACTTGGATGAGTGAGTCATGACTGAATGCAGGGACAGACCCCTGGCCTGCCCTCTTGCCAGCTTAGGAGTCATGTCTATTCAGGGAGAAGTTACGTATGCCCATCCCTCACCCCTTTTTCGTCTCTCCCATTCTTTTTATGCCTTTGCTTTTAGCCCTTATGAAAGGTTTTTGGCTCTTGTCTTAGTGGGGTTTAGCAGAGAATGTTGGCTATGTGTGTGTCCATTCTGATGTCTTTAATTGAAGATTACTAACATATTCTAGTATCATGTGGAATTATGCTATTAAAATCTTTTGAAAACACACACCGGGAGAGATGGCTCAGTGGTGTGAAGTGCTTGACTATAAAGCCTGATGGCCCCAGGTTCGATTTTTCCCGGTACCCATGGAAAGCCAGATGCACATGCACCTGGAGTTTGTTTGCAGTGGCAGGAGGCCCTGGCGCACCCATACATTCTCATTCCCTTCCTCCCTCTCCACCTTCCTCCTCTCATAAATAAATTAAAAAAAAATACTTTTACGAAACCTTTTTAATTGGGCTAGGGAGATGGCTTAGCCATTAGAGGCTCTTGCTTGCAAGGTCTGTCTACCTGGGTTCAATTTCCTAGTACCCACGTAAAGCCAGATGCATGAAGTGGACCCGGCATGCCAGTACTCTCTCTCTCTCTGTCTCAAAATAAATAAATAAATCTTTTCAGTGAATTCTCTTGCTTTCCTTTATCTCCTGCTGTTAGTAGTCTGTCTAAGTCTACAAATGGCAGGAAAAAAATGAGGATTTAAGAGTCACAAGCCCAGACCATTATTAATTATTTTTAATCTTAATTTTTTAATTAATTTATTTATTTGACAGAGAAAGAGGGAGAGAAAGTGAAGAGAATGGGCACGCCAGGGCCTCCAGCCACTGCAAACGAACTCTAGACGCGTGCGCTGCCTTGTGCATCTGGCTAACGTGGGTCCTGGGGAATCGAACCTGAGTCCTTTGGCTTTGCAGGCGAATGCCTTAACCACTAAGCCTTCCCTCCAGCCCCCGTTATTAATTTTTATGTGAAGAAAATGTGAAAGGTGGGAGTGGTACTTATAAGATTACATAATGAAAATATCTCTTTCATCGTGGGTCAGTATATTCATTGTCAAAGTTTTAGATTCCTTTTCTTTAAAAAAAAGATTTATTTATTTAAGAGAGAGAGAGAGAGACTGGCCATGCCAGGTCTCCAACCACTGTAAACAAAACTCCAGATGCATGTCTCACCTTGCATCTGGCTTACATGAGTACTGAGGAATAGAACCCGGGTCCTTAGGCTTCATAGGCAAGTGCCTTAACCACCAATGCATCTCTCCAGCCTTTTTTTTTTTTTTTTTTCCATATTTTGAGACAGAGTTTTATGGTCAAGGCTAAATACACTCTGCAATAGATGCTGGCTTTGAACTCCTCTTGTCTCTACATCTCCCATGCTGGGATTACAGTATGTCCTATCCATGCCTAGCTCTAATCTACCATTTTTATTGTTTATCAATTAACCATCTCTGTGGCACATTTACCTTAAAACGCATACATACACACACACACACACACACACACACACATACAAATTCCCTTGATCTTAATCAAAAGGCCAAAAAGTAGTTCCTATCCCATACATGTCCTGGGTACCTAATACGTAAGTTAAACTTTATCATGAGTATTTATGTAAACATAGGGTTTGGTACCCTCTATGGTTTTAGACACCATAGGGCCTTGGATCCTGTCCCACATTCATAAGAGAAGGATGCTGTGTCTACTTGAGCAGTTTTTCTCAACAGAAATTTACCAAAGAGGAGAATATGAAGGCCTCCATTGGTAATTTATATTTGATGTAATACATTTATCTCAGGCACTGTGTTGATGATCGATAATTGTCCTCTTACATTCAGAAGTCATTTCTGTTCTCACCGTGGGAATACTAGCTCTTCTCTGTTTTGTTCAGAAAATGCTCTGTGTCAGATCTTCAAAACTCTTGGAGGCAGTCGGGTGTGGTGGTAGCGCACGCCTTTAATTCCAGCACACGGGAGGCAGAAGTAGGAAGATTGCCATGAGTTCGAGGCAACCCTGAGACGACACAGTGAATTCTCGGTCAGCCTGGGCTAGAGTGAGACCCTACTTCACACACACACAAAATAAAGCTGAATATTAGGAGCTGGAGGGATGGCTTAGTGGTTAAGTTCTGCAAAGCTTAAGGACCTAGGTTTTATTCCCCAATATCCACGTATGCCAGATGCATAGGGTGGCACATGCATCTGGAGTTTGCTCACAGTGGCTAGAGGCCCTGGCCCTCTGGGTATCCATTCATAGGGCCAAGTTGACTCTAAAAGTTTACATTCACTAGTTTTCATAGTGTAGTTTTGGATGCATGTTTTTCCCCCAGATTGTGCTTATATAGTTTGGACTTATATGTGCATGCATACATCACACACATATAAATCATTAGTTAGTGTCACATTCTGGTGTGTGTGTGTGTGTGTGTGTGTGTTGTTGGAGAAGGAATCAAAACCTCAAAGAACACCGCACAAGTGCTCTACTTCTGAGTTACGTCTGCAACCCCTGCCTTGCTATTATTTATTTTATTTATTTATTTATTTTTGGTTTTTTCGAGGTACGGTCTCGCTCTAGCCCAGGCTGACCTGGAATTCACTCTGTATCCTCAGGGTGGCCTCGAACTCATGGCGATCCTCCTACCTCTGCCTCCCGAGTGCTGGGCATTAAAGGCGTGCGCCACCACACCCGGCTTCCAGCCTTACTTTTAAAGGGCTTGTTGAAGGCATGGGCTCTTTTCCTTCTCTCTTTGTTGTGTTGTCATCGTAGTGTCTGTTCCTCAGAAACCTTGGGATAAAGGGCTGGGGAGGTAAAGTGTTTGCTGTGCCAAAATGAGGACCCGTGTTAGAGCCCTGGCACCCACGTAAACTGCCAGGTGATTCCATATGCAGTTCCTAGGAAGATCCAGAAATGGTAAGCACAAAAGGACAAAACAAGCACAAACAGAAAGACAAGGCATAAAAGAACAAAGAAAATACAGACAAAGGACAGACGACAATCAAATGATACATGGGCCCAAAAACCAAGACCAAAGAGGTAATGTGACGGACTAAGACCAAGTGGACAATGCGAGCATCACAGTTGTCCAGAACCAAGTGGGCAATGCAATGACTTGCAGTTGCCCTGGACAGGAGCGTGAAATGTGCCTCGTCAGACACCTCTCTGTCCCCAAGTGAGATCTCAACCAAGACCAAGTATCATAGAAAAAGAACTATAACTTACCAATTCAGGCCTCCCCAGACCATGCTTGCTAGTTGTGTGTGTGTGTGTGTGTGTGCGCGCGCGTGCACGCGCGGCCATTCATCTCAGCTCTCCGTGGAACAGAAGGCGTGTCCCGGGACCTTGGAACATTTTCAAGGTGCACACCCCTGGGAGCAACACTTCAGTCCCAGAGGCTCAGAGAGAAGGGTCCGGCTTCTGAGTTTGGCTTGGGGTCTCTATCTCGCTGGGGCCTCCATTACATTAGCCCAGAATTCGCGAGAATAAAGACCACCAACCACAAATTATGGCCCAATTGAAGCAAGCTTTTAACTGTGCACAATAGAGCCGGTCCAGCGGCTGGCTGCCTCCCTAAGGTGCAGGTGCAGGTGCAGAGAGCAGCCCTAGTCAGCTTCTCAGGCGTCTTTTATAGGGCAAAACCATAGAGATCACAGGGTAGGGGGTTTTCAGAGGCAGACCAGCTGTCACAGTTACACTAATTCCCAAAGCAGAATACACAGTCCTGGGAACAGTAACGAGGGAACAGTTTGTGGCCCCAGCTCAGACATAGAAACTTCGAGAAACAGAAACTTAATCTAGTCATTATATCAAAATGGCTCTTGTTATTAAAATGGAGTCAGGCTCTCTTCAGGGCTGACCTGGAATTCACTGTGTAGTCTAAGGGTGACTTTGAACTCACGGTGATCCTCCTACCTCTGCTTCTCAAGTGCTGGAATTAAAGGCGTGTGCCACTGCGCCCAGCTTACTGTTCACTTTTGAACTTGTAATCTAAGTGAACTTGCTGAGCATTAATTTGACGATCTAAGAACCTTTTGTCACAGGTGGAGGCCTCTCTTCAGAGAGAGAGGCTGGGAGAGCCAGCTGTGGGGGAGGGGTGTGAGCCCCGGTCCTGTGGTGGGGCAGGGTGGACGGAGGCTTCCCTTTGAAACTGCATCGCAAATGCGCGAAAAGTGGCGCCAACTCGCAGGTCTAGCCTGTTTGTGGCATGCAAGCCTTCTAATATTTCCATTTATCTTTTCATTGCAGGAGAAGCTGTTGTCCAGATCCCTTCAGAGGGGTGAAGACCTGCAGTTTGACCAGGTATGACAAGTTGGGCACACTGGGTGTCAGTCCTCATAGTCCAGCTTCATCCAGCCGGAGAAAGTCTGTCTAGTGAGCCTGTGAATTATTAGATTTTTTCTGGAATTGGTATGGCTTGATGTTTTTTTTTGTGTGTGTGTGTGTGTGTGTGTGTTTTTAAGTATTTATTCCCAAGCAGAGAAAGTTAAACGGAGCCTGTTTGATTATATGCTGGTTCAAGCATGGTAATTTTATGGGCTTGAGTCAGATATAGAAACGCCCATGGCTGCTAGAGAGATGGCCCAGTGGGTTAAAGGCACTTGCTTGCTAAGCCTGACGGCTGCACCCAAATAAAGCCACGTGTGCAAAGTGATGCATGTGTCTGGAGTTCCTTTGCAGCAGCACTAGGCCCTGGTGTGCCCATTGTCCTCCCCTGACCCTTGCAAATAAATAAATGAAATTAGCTTTTCAAAGAAATCCCTGTGAGAAAAGCATTTCCCCTTGAATTCTGAAGGCGGAAAGCACTCACAATTCAGTAAGCTTTGCATCACTGTGACAAAATGCCAGCGACAATCAATTTAGAAGGACGAAAGGTTCATTTGTTTCCTCCTGGTGTCAGTCGTTACATCCTCTGGTCACCCGGCTCTGTTTCTTTGGACCTGTGGTGGCATAGTTCATCCTGGTGTGAACACCTGGCTGAGGGGGCTTGTTCATACCCTGGTGGCCAGGAAACAACGGGCGAGACAGGAATGGTCCAGTAACCCAACACCCCCTTCAAAGTCCTGCCCCTACCTCCTTCTAGAAGGCCCCACCTCTTACAAGTACCACTACTGCCAGTAGTTGGGCAAGCTGGGGACCAGTCCTTTAACACATGCTGAGCCTTTGGGGGACGCAAACCGTAGCATTCAGGTGGTTCCCAGGATGTGCCAAAATTTGTAACAGTTGAGCCGGGTGTGGTGGCACACGTCTTTAATCCCAGCCCTCGGGAGGCAGAGGTAGGAGGATTGCCGTGAGTTCGAAGCCACCCTGAGACTACATAGTGAATTCCAGGTTAGCCTGGACTAGAGTGAAACCCTAACTCAAAAAAAAAAAAAAAAAAAAAGAAAAATTGTAACAGTTCACCACACTACACTTACCAAAGGATTAGAAGTACATTGTCAAGCAAGTCACAGTAGCTGAGACTCCCGTGTTGGCAATTCAGAGCACACTGGCACCCCTCACCCCATGTCACACACTCTTCTTTGTTTCTACGTTTCTCCAGGCAGTTCACACCGACATTTTGGAACATTTTGTTCCCATAAGCATAGACGAGCTGGCAGACCATGAGTAGACATGGTTTAGTCATGTTTTTCCTCACAGTTTTCCTGGAGGTATCCACACACATAATCAGGGATGTAACTGTTTAAGACATAATGTCTACATGTCAGTGGCATATGGAGGTGGGGAAAAAATTGGAAGCCACTGGGCTAATTGAATGGTTTTGGATAGGTGCTAAAATGTGTGTGTGTTTTAACATTTAAAAATTTTTATTTTAGTTTTTAGAGAGAGAGAGGGAGAGAGAATTGGCATGCCAGGGCCTCAGCCACTGCAATTGAACTCCAGATGCTTGCGCCACCTAGTGGGCATGTGCGACCTTGCGCTTGCCTCACCTCTGTGTGTCTAGCTTATGTGGGATCTGGAGAGTCAAACATGGTTCCTTAGTCTTCTCGGGCAAGCACTTTAACAGCTAGGGCCTCCAGCCACTGCAAACAAACTCCAGACACATGCACTACCTTGTGCATCTGGCTTACATGGGTACTGGGGAATCAAACCTGGGTCCTTGGGCTTCACAGGCAAGTGCCTAAACCGCTAAGCCATCTCTCCAGCCCACCTTTTTCGTTTTAAAATGCATTTGATTACATGTGAGTTGCTGTGCCTTCGAGATTGTGGTGCAGCGACTCTGTCTGTGGCTGTACCATTGATGCTCTTTTATTCCGACGTCTCTGACCGGGTCTCCTGTTCCAGTTGATCAGCTCTATGAGCTCCGTAGCCGAGCACTGTCTCCCTTCCTTACTCCGCACCTTGTTTGACTGGTACCGACGCCAGAACGGAACTGAAGATGAATCTTACGAGTACAGGCCTCGCTCGAGCACGAAGTCTAAGGGGTAAGTGGCTTCTTCTCCACTCTGACCTGGACCCGCAACACCTGCAGTAGTGGTTTAGCTTCTAAGCGAGCAGCCTGGGTTACTTGGGTGACAGGCAACATACGTGCTATTTCTCCTTTTTCATTCGGAATCCCCGTTTGTGGTGATACGGGAGGAGAAAACCTCATGCTCACAGTGCCACTCAAGTGAAGGCACAAGTTAAACCATATGCAGGCTTGAAGCAGCCATCGCCCAGACCAGCTATGCAAACAGTAACCTCGGAAGAGCCATTCCGCGCATTAGGTGGGGAGCTCGGGCAGTCACAGATCAAATTCAGAAACAGGGTAGGGAGATGGCCCAAGCAAGCTGGAAGATAAGGGCTGATACCCCAAGTTGTCCTCTGACCTGCACACACGTGTCACGCATTGTGCACACACATGAACATGCATGCACAACACACCACCACCACCACCACCAGGAGGGCTGGGAAGATAACTGTGGATGAAGTGCTTGCCATATCAGCATGAGTACCCGAGTTCAAATCCGCAGACCCCATGTCAAAGCTGGCAGTCATGGTGGGCTTCTATAATCCCAGCTCACCGTGGGCGTGCTGGGAGGCAGAGACAGAAGAATTGTCAGGAAGCTCTCACACTAGCTAGCCTAGGTGCACCATGAGAGACCTTGCCTCCATCAAGGGGAAAGGTGGGGACCAGCACCCGAAAAGCACCCTGACCTCTACACACGTGTCTGTGTATCTGGGCAGACAGACGGACACACACACACACACACACCAAAAAAGGTTAGAAAAGAAGCAATTGCAAGAAGGTCTGACTCATGTGTTTCTGGAGGGAAGCATTTCAGTTCAGTGAGAGAGAATGCTTGGTGCTCAGATCCTTGAACTTGTCACACCTCTGTCCCCTCCACATTCCCCAGCAGACCTGGGATCATATAGAACATCAGCATGCAGGCCATTGCCAGGATTCGGTGGTGCTGGACTTGGTAGATGCCATGTGTGAATTTTCATTTAGCTTTGTGGAAAAGTTACTCTTGATTGTGTTTTCGTCTAGAAAAGTTAGTCTTGCGGCGCATGGTGTTGCACACCCTTAATCCCAGAACCCAGAGGCAGAGGTAGGATTGCTGTGAGTTCTCTGTGAGACTATATAGTGAATTCCAGGTCAGCCTGAGCTAGAGTGAGACCCTTCCTCAAAAACAAACCAAGAGAGAGAGAGAGAGAGAGAGAGAGAAAAGAAGTGATACTCTTTGGTTTTAGTTCTTAGTAGGAAAAAAAGCTACCAATGAAAAAAAGAGCAATGCTTGTCTTGGTAGATGAAACTCAAATAACCTTCCTTTCATCAATTCTTCTGGATTAGGCTTGATTTCTGTTAATATGTTAGCGTGTGTGGATATGAACACCCAGTGTCTTAACAAGACGGAACAGGCCATGCATCCATTGGGCTCCTGAAGCAAAGTCCTAGCCATAGTCCTTGCAGCACTCAGTGGCAACGTAGTAGACAACGTGAACTACATATTGCCCAGGAACTATTTTAAGAGTCAATTTTTTAAAACAGGTTTTATTTATTTATTTGAGAGAGAGAGATAAAAAGAGAATGTGTGCACCAGGGCCTCCAGCCACTGCAAACGAACTCCAGATACATGCGCCCCCTTGTGCATCTAGCTTACGTGGGTCCTGGGGAATTGAACCTGGGCCCTTTGGCTTTGCAGACAAACGCCTCAACCACAGAGCCATCCCTCCAGCCCTCAAAAGTCAATTAAAAAAAAAAAAACTCCCCTGAAGTAGGATCTCACTCTAGCCGAGGCTGATCTTGAACTCACTCTGTAGTTCCAAGCTAGCTTCGAATTCACGGTGATCTTCGTTCCTGTTTCTCCTAAGTACTAGGGTTAAAGGTGTGCACCACCACCTCCTGCTGAAACTCAAGAGTTAGTGCAGTTCTCATTTTCTCATTTTGGATTTTGTTTCAGGGACGAGCAGCAGCGTGAAAGAGATTATCTTCTGGAAAGGCGGGATTTAGCAGTAGACTTCATTTTTTGTTTAGTGTTAGTGGAAGTTCTGAAGCAGGTAAGCATTTTGGTATCTGCAGAGCCTGTGTCTTTCCCTGCGTCTCCTCTGTCTTCATGTGTCAGTTTCTTCATTTAGGATGCACGTCTCACAGGGTAGGTAAATCACTTTAACTTGATTAGACGTCTTTCAGCTGCCTGGGGCTCTCCTGCCCTGTACCTGTCTGTATACTCTCTTTTCGTTTTACCCTCATATGTCACTGGAGAGATGAAATCTTGTTAGCAAGATCGAGCTGAAATATGGGCTTTTTTGCCGTAAACACAACTGCTTGTCATTCAGCTCTTTAATCTCCTTTTATTTCCACTTAATTTCTCTTCCTGAGCCCTCTAGCCTGCATTTCATCAGACAATAATTGTGCAGCTGTATCTGAGGAATGGAGGTGATTTGATCAGGGGAGTGCAGTGTTGTCAAGTCTTCCTGTGACACGTGAGAATAACGCAGATCCTCATGTTGTCTCGCTCTCATTCCGTGAGCGTTTCAGTGCCCGCTGTTTATTGGTTTTCTTTCAGGCTGTGCACTGAGCTTGCGTCTGAATGAGATGGATAGTAAGAGACATGTAGTCAGAAAGATCCTAGAGTGAAATACCCACAAGAAAACCTACAGACACCTGTATGGATTTTGAAATGATCTTTAAAGCTTGTTTTTAAGAAATTATGATATGCCAGGCGTGGTGGTGCATGCCTTTAATCCCAGCACTCAGGAGGCAGAGGTAGGAGGATCACTGTGAGTTCGAGGCCACCCTGAGATTACATAGTGAAGTCCAGGTCAGCCTGGGCTAGAGTGAAACCCTACCTCAGGGGGTGGGGGGGAAGACAAGAAATTATGTCATTGAAGGGTGATCCATAAGTCTCTAGTCATAAACATTGTATAGTTGGAGAAAAAAGTTGAAAAAAAAAAAACCCTCATTTTTGCATATGCTATGTTTGGATGGGAATTTGGCTTTTACTACATACAGTGGGATATTTGACAATAAATAGTAACTGTAAACTAGAAAGCTAATTGGTAGTCTATTTAGATATAATTAACATTAGAATACTTGGACTATGGAATCATTTCTCCCTTGCCTTTGTGTTTACTTATTTGGTAGTCTGAAACCTCCAACTAAAAGTAATTATAAATGTGCAAAGGAGATTTTAAAAAATGAACCAAAGGCAAAATCACTTTAATTTGTACTTTTCATAAAGGGTTTTCAGTAGGTGCAGGAAACATTTCCCCTGGGATTTGTCTTAATAAGCCCCATCTGTTTCCTGTGATCCCCCTGGGTAGCTGGGGTGCTAGGACATTAAGGCCAAAGTTCCAAGGGTAAGAGAAGCTGAGGAGCACAAGTAGCCATGGTCATGAGTGGAGCTGACCACTCCTCCTTTTGTGGACGGCCCTTAGTGTCTTATATGGTAAATGTGGGCCATATGGACTGTTGGCAGTAATTTGAGCACTCTGGTATTTGAGGCACTGAGAATGTGCTTACCTATTTTTAAAATTCTACTTATTTATTTATGCTTATTTTTATTTATTTGTAAGCAGAGAGATAGAAGTCAGGGAGAGTGGGTGCTCCAGGGCCTCTAGCCACTCCAGACAAACTCCAGGTGCACCTCTTGTGCATCTGTCTTTACGGGGGTAATGGGAATCCAACCTAGGTTGTTAGGCTTTGCAGGCAAGTACCTTAACCATCTCTTCACTTATTTAAATAATGCAGACTTTCTTATGCCTGCCAGAGAGATTGCAGACTCTCCACCACCAAGACATCAATGCTCCTAGGATCCAACCACATGATGCGGGATTTCTGTCTGTCTGTTTACTTTGGGTGTATGGGTGTGTGTGGTGTGGCGCGTGTGTATGGCGTATGCGTGTCTCTGTGCCGTTGCAGGGCCTGAGATGGCTGAGCCAAACGTCAGGTGACTGGGTCTATCCCTCTTCTGCCAAATCCTGTTTGAGCCGGAGTCTCTTGTTGGGGGAGCTTGCCGCTTTTGGCAAGACCGTGTGGCTGCCTGGGCTCTGCTCCTCTTTGTGGGACTCGAGTCATTGGCTTCATGGCCACACCCTAGCTGTTCACCACGCAGAGCTTCGAACTCCGGGCTCTCGTACTTGCACAGGAAGTGCGCTTAACCACTGCACACCATCTCCCAGTCTCTCTTCTCACCAGAAAGTCACCCTGATGAAGTGAGAGCTTCAGCCCGTGCAGGGGATTTTCCTTTCTCCTTCGGCTTCCTGTTTCCTTATTTCCCATTCTCATAGGTGCGGTTCTCTTCTGGTCCCCCCCTTGACAGTGCACATAGCTCTCTGTTTTTTTTTAATTTTTAAAAATTCGTTTATAAGTAGAGAGAGAGAAAATGGGGCAGGCCATTCCAGGTACATGTGCCACTGCCTTTGGCTTTACATGGGTACTGGGGAATTGAACCCAGGTCCTTTGACTTTGCAGGCAAGCGCCTTAAACACTAAGCCATCTCCCCAGCCCCAGGTAGCTCTCTTAATGGAGGGAAACACTAGGATCTATAAACCAGACCTTTTTATTTTTACCTCTTCCATTAGGCTCACATTTCAAGTTCACCACACAGAATCACTTCTGACTCTTCGTTCTCCTGGACGCAGTGGGAAACAAAGTTATGGTGGCCCTGGTAGCATAGCTTGCCTTGCTTGCTGTCAGTCACTGTGCTGTTTCTTCCCAGGATGTCCTTTCCCCGATCCTCTACTGTTACCTCACACCCGGGTTCAGACACTTGCACTCGGCAACGAGAAAAACATACCACCGAGACCTTAGACACACTTCATCTACAGTTCCTTATAGCTGACTCCCCTCCCCCAGGCAAGTTCTATTTAGTTTCTCAAAACTAATAAAACTACAGAAAATGAAGTAAAAATCAATAGAGCTTTCCAAAATATCATGGCAAAGCCAATTTTCTTCTGTCAGAATGACGTATAGTTTAATAGATTCAGAGAGTAATCAGTGTACTATATCTTGGAGTTTATTAGGACCTTGGCTTTTGTCCTACATGATATGCCCATATTAAAATGTGATTCTGTTTTATCCCAGTGAAATGGACAGTGACTGGAGCATATTGACATGTAGGGTTCAGAATTGAGGAGGAGGAGCTGTTCTTCAGGCTCAGTCCTGGACCTCAGAATATAAATGACCTCCGCCTGGGTGGCTTATGTCTTGTTAATACACATGCACTTTGAACCCCGCCACAGACCTATTCTTTGTGCCAGCTAGCTGAGTAATATCAGGGTACGTCCTAATGCCCTGGCTGGCTGGCTGGCTGGCTGTATAACTTAGCTCAAGTTGCTATCCACTGCCTTTTATCCTTAGTGTAAAAGGATGCTCTTAGCATAACTCTGTAGACTCATGAGAATTAAAAACAATAATAATGGTCAGTTTGCAGAAGGTTCCCAATAAATGTTATCTGCCATTTTCAGTTTACAGATCATGAGACCTTCTTAGTTGTGACGTGGTGGTGATTATTTTTATTTTATTTTATTTATGTTTTGATAGACATTTTTATGTATTTACTTAGAGGGAGAGCAAGCATGGCATGCAAGGCCTCTTGCCACTGCAAACCAACTCCAGACATGTGAGCCTCTTTGTGCACCTGGCTTAACATGGATTCTGAAGATTTAAACCCAGGCTGGCCTGCTTTGCAAGCAAGCACCTCTAACCACTGAGTCATCTTACCAGCCCTGTTTGTATTTTACTCTTTTTTGTGGTTTTAAACTCCTAAGTTCTCCTTTTAATCATAAAAATTAAAATACTCTTATTAAGTATGAAATTAAGTGGAAATGTCCGGTATCTTTTCAAATGAAAGTTTTATCATGGCAAGTTAGCATAAACATTAATTAATTTAAATACAGAATTAAATATGAATCACCATGGGATCGAACTAATGTATGATACTAGAAAACTATTTTTTTGTTATTGATTTGTTTTGCAAGGTAGGGTCTCGCTCTAGTCCAGGCTGACCTGGAATTCACCTCCCCAGTGCTGGGATTAAAGGTACACACTACCACACCCATCTGGAAAACTCTTTCTTTTTAAAAAAATAATAAGGGCTGGGGAAACGGCTTAGTGGTTAAGGCGTTTGCCTGCGAAGCTTAAGAACCCTAGTTTGATTCCCCAGGATCCACGTAAGCCAGATGCACAAGGGGGCGCATGCACCTGGAGTTCATTTGCAGTGGCTGGAGGCCCTGGCGTGCCCATTCTCTCTTTCTCTCTTCCTCTGTATCTCTCTGTCTCAAATAAATAAATAAAATATAAATAATAATAATAACAAGGTCAGAAGAACAATTTGTGGTAAAGACCAGCTGTAGATTTTAGTGTTAGTGGCAGGAGCTTTAGAATGCTTGGTCGAAACATGTCTAACCAGTGTGGTGGTGGTTAGACGCTTTGAAGCAGTATTCTGTTTATATTGTATCTCCATTGTACATCGATTCTCTGACATGAAGGAGAAGGGTGGGAAGGCTAGTCTATGAACCTTGAATATAGATCCTCCACATTTTCCTGTTGCAAACCTGCATCTTACAACACAATTGGTCAGGAAGGCCTGTGGTGGGAGATTCATTCTGGTGAGAGGTGAATATACCTTGTATTGTCCTTGAATTGAGACCTGGTGAGTTCCCTTATGAGAGGGTCTTACTGACAGCATTGACTGTGGCAGCTGGGAATAAGCCTTGAGTGTTGCCTGGTGCCTGCTGGAGATAGACTTCTCTAATGTTCAGACAGAATTAGAGCTGCTTTTCAAGTCTCAGCTCTCAGCAGACGTGAGACACTCTTGACACTAATGATGAGAATATCTTTGGTTCCACAGACATAGAAATTGTTCCTCTTTGAACTGAGATTTCTTTCCCCTCTGTGTCTTTGGGAATTCAGCTAGAGGTTTTCTTCACTATTGAAAATTAGGGGAGCCAGGTGTGGTGGTACATGCCTTTAATCCCAGCACTCAGGAGGCAGAGGTAGGAGGATCACCATGAGTTCAAGGCCACCCTGAGACTACATAGTGAATTCCAGGTCAGCCTGGGCTAGAGCGAGACCCTACCTCGAAAAAGAAGGGGGGGGGGGCTGGAGAGATGGCTTAGCAGTTAAGACACTTGCCCGCAAAGCCAAAGGACCCAGGTTTGATTCCCCAGTACTCATGCAAAGCCAAATACACAAAGTAGTGCATAGTGCGTGCATCTAGAGTTCGTTTGCAGTAGACAGATGCCCAGAGTGCTCACTTTCTCTTTCTTCCCCTCTCCTTGCAAATAGTTTTTTTTTTCTGGTTTTCCGAGGTAGGGTCTCACTCTAGCCCAGGCTGACCTGGAATTCACTATGGAGTCTCAGGGTGGCCTCAAACTCTCGGTGATCTTCCTACCTCTGCCTCCCGAGTGCTGGAATTGAAGGTGTGTGTCACCACGCCCAGCTAGATAAAATATATTTTTTTAACTGGGAACATGGTATATTTCAGAGAAATATCACCCCCCCCCCGAACTTCATTTCCTTCATATGTAGAACAGAAGACAAATATCCACCTCTCATGGCTGTTGTAAGTGGTATAGCTAACATATATATAGAATTGTGTAGCAAGGGACTGAGGAGATGGCTCAGTGGTTAAAGGCATTTGCTTGCAAAGCTTCATGACCTAAGTTTGATTCCCTAGTGTGCATATAAACTCAGCTGACCCAGATGCACAACGTGGCACACGTGTCTGAAGTTCATTTGTAGTGGCAAAAGGCTCTGGCATGTCCTTCCCCCCCCTTCTCTCTGCAAATAAATAAAAATATTTTGGAGGAAAAGATGTATAGCAAGTTGGTGGAACATGGACACTTCAAGCAGGTTGGTTGGTGTGTGTGTGTGTGTGTGTTTGTAGTGGAACACGCTGTGTGGCCCAGTTCAGCCCCAACTGTCATCGTTAGAATTGTTAGAATTCAAGGGTTACGAGAGCAAGAATAAGGGGAAGAAATCATAAATTTAGGTTACCTCATGTTTCATAACAAGTGTGCCAGTGAGGAAGTTAATATGGCAGAACCACGGAGAGTGAGTGAGGCGTAAAGTAATCCAGTCACATAAGGGGTGGAACCGTGGTCAGTGGCCTGGCTGACTAACGCTCACAGGATAGAAGCAGTTATTCTAATAATCGTCTCACCTTGTGGGTCATGATGTGCACCCAGTTCAGGAAAGTCAGGCTGGGAGAATACAAGGGTTACTCCACCTGCCTCTCTGCTCCCATGGGATTGACTTCCTGCCATCCCTCCCCATGCCTTTGCCTACAGTGTTTCTGGCCTCTCTCCCTATGTGCCCGGGGGTAAGAATTTTAGCTTCGCCCCCTTTAGAGGACAGGGTGAGTAGACAAGGGCCAGTCTCCAGTGGTAACAGGTCCTCTCAGGGCTGGTGAGTGTAGGTTTTAATCTGTGGTCTACAGTTAAGAGTCAAATATGCTCCAGTTTACATAGTGAGTATAAAGAGATTGGACTCATTCCAAGTCCACAGTCTTTCTATGCTATTCCAATAAAGAACATGTTTTCATTTTTTAAAATTATTTTTATTTATTTATTTGAAAGTGACAGAGAAAGAGGCAGATAGAGACAGAGAGAAAATGGGCGCGCACATTGCAAACGAACTCCAGACACGTGCGCCCCCTTGTGCATCTGGCTAACATGGGTCCTGGGGAATGGAGCCTTGAACCGGTGTCCTTAGGCTTCACAGGCAAGCGCTTAACTGCTAAGCCATCTCTCCAGCCCTTCATTTATTTTTTAAGATTTGATTATAGGGCCCGGTGTAGTGGCACATGCCTTTAATCTTAGCATGAGGGAGGCTGAGGTAGGAGGATCGCTGTGAGTTTGAGGCCACCCCGAGGCTACCTAGTAAATTCCAGGTCAGTCTGGGCTAGAGTGAGACCCTACCTCGAAAAGAATAAAAGATTTGATTATAGTTGACATACAATAATTTGGACACTCTGTGTAGCTGGCTATAAGGGATTACTCTGAGGATTTCTTAGTTCCTCTTAATGTGAGATGAATAGAGAGGTGTACAAGTTAACGTGTTTGAGGGATACAGAGTAACAAGTAGGAGGTTAATGTGTGCTTACTCTGCAGACCAGCATTCTGAAGTTTCTACATCAGTAAGATACATTGCTGTATTTTTACAGTGGTGGGCTTCATTAACTATGGAAGATTCAAGTGTTTCCTATCAGGGCTAGAGAGATGGCTTAGCAGTTAAGGCTCTTGCCCACAAAGCCTAACCACTCATGTTCCGCTCTCCGGGTCCCACGTAAGCCAGATGTACAAAGTGACACAAGTGCACAAGGTTGCACATGCGTTCAACATGGCTCACACATCTGGAGTTCTGTTGGAGTTCTATGGCACACCAATTGTCTCGCTCTTGTTTTCTCTTTCTCTCTCTCTCTAAAAATTAATAAAAAGACTTTATTATGTATAGATTCATCATAAAAGTCCTTCCTAAGTTTTCCCTTTACCAGTGTGGGGCAAAGCTTAAGACCTTTGACTGTTCTTTCTCTCTGAGTTCGTGAGCTTTCCCTAGAGCACACATTCCAATTCTGACCTGGGGTTTTGAACACTCGGCTTCTGTGAGCTGGTGACCGTTCTTCATTCCTTCCTGCCCCAGTGCGCTCCTTGCAAAGCCGCTCTGGCAAGCTGGGCTGGGGTTCAGCTGCCTCCTCATTGGCTTCCTGTTCTTGGGTGACCGAGACCTCTCCTGGTGGTACATTCTCTCCACACTGGATTCCCAGGTCCAGGCCTTTATGAAAACCTGACTTTCTGGAAAATGGGAGGCAAGTGTGCTCTCTTGTCAAGAATTAGCATGGAGCCATCAAGTCAAGAGGAGCGGGGTATAATGTGATCTCTGGCAGAGCCATGTCCTTACCAGGGACAGTGTTTTCAAAGGGCACCAGTGTCCCTTCAGAGCTGTGCGGCTTGTCACCCTCTTACTGAGATGAATAACTCAGTGAATAGTTTCTTACTGACTTTCCTGGATCTATTGCCTTCATTATAATTTAATCATGGTTACTCTTATCTAATTTTTTTTACTAGTTCTGACCATTATTCAGTACTTAATTCATCCCCTTCCAGATAGACTCTTGATTTTCCTTACTAAGAAATAAATTAGCATTTTTAACCCTTCACCAGGCCCTTAAGAAGCCTGCTGATCATTGATAATTACAATTTTATAGCTTTTTCCTGAAAGCTAGACTGCTTTCAGGTTTTATTTAATACCTCTATTATAAACTAATCTTAGTGATAAAATTCTGATATATACGAAAAGGGGGTAGTGAGAGAGAGAGAGCATGCCAAAGTTTTTAGGAAAATGTGAAGCTCTTTGTTTCTGCACTGAACCCCAAGTCTGCAAGATTGGCTGTGTCATAATTGTTTTAAGACAACAGCTATTGTCAGTTTCCTTGTGGTTTTCTGTGTCTTAAATCTAATGTTTACCCGTGTACCCACTCCCCAAGATTCCAGCAACTGCAGTGTAAAGTTAACTATGCACATTTCTCCTACTTCACTCCCTTGCTTTTCCTTTATCATTTTACTCATTTTTCTGTTTGTTTATTTTCAGTGTGTGTGGTATAGTGTATTTGTGGGTGGCATGTGTATTGCATGTGCGTGTGCGTGTACGTGCCAGTGTGCAGAGACCAGAGTAGAGTGTCCTCTGTCTGTCTTTTGCATTGTTGCCTTGAACCAGAATCTCTCACTAAACCTGGAGGTGCTGTTTTTTAGTTAGACTGGCTGACCAGCGAGCCCTACTGATTTTCTTGTCTCCGTCCTTCTAAGGGATGGGGATTACAGACGTGTGTGGTAATGCCCAGTTTTCAGGCGCGCTTAGACCCTCACATTTATGCAGAAGTGCTCTTAATCCACTGAGCCATCTCCATAGTCCCTCATTGTACAAATTTTAATATTTTTATTAAACTCAGTCCCTCTTCATTGGCTTTTTTTTTAACATCAAATTAAAAGAGAGACTAATGGAGAGAGGGAGCAGAGTTATGAAAGAGAAAGTGGGGGAGGGGAGGGGAAGGAAATACCATGGCTTGTTATCTGTAAGTATAGAAGTTGCCAATAAAAATAATATATATATATTAATATATATATATATATTTTAAATCTTTAGAGAGAGAGAGAGAGAGAATTGGTGTACCAGGGCCTCAGCCACTGAAACTGAACTCCAGACGCTTGCGCCACCTAGTGGGCATGTGCGACCTTGTGCTTGCCTCACCTTTGTGCATCTAGCTAACGTAGGATCTGGAGAGTTGAACATGGGTCCTTAGGCTTTACAAGCATCTGCCCAGCCCCAATAACACTTTCTTAACTTTAAAATATTTTATTTTCAAAAGGCTGAGGAGATGCCACAGTCAGTAAAGTACTTTCCCCATAAGCATGAGGACACAAGTTGAAACTCCTGTCCCCACATAATTGCTGGGTGTGGCATATGTACCTGAAATTCCTTCACTGGAGAGACTGAGACAGGAGGATCTCTGGGCCTTGCTGGATAGTCATTCTAGCCTAATTGGTGAGCTCCTGGCCAGTGAGGGACCCTGTTTCAAACAGAGATGTGTGGTGTATCTGAAGATGACCCGAGGTTGTCTTTTAGTCACTACATATTCATGCACACACAAGTGCGAACACTGGCCTCACAGATGCAAACATGCATGCACACCTATACACACACACACAGAGAAAAATTGTTCTGTGTGTATTTGAATAATATATTGAATTGTTCTTGTTTCTGAACTTTTTCTTTTTTTTTTTCTTTTTTTTTTTTTGGTTACTTTTATTTATTTGAGAGCAACAGAGAGAGAGAGAGAGAGAGAGAGAGAGAGAATGGGTGCACCAGAGCCTCCAGCCACTGCAAGCAAACTCCAGATGTGTGCACCCCTTGTGCATCTGGCTTACATGGGTCCTGGGGAATCAAGCCTTGAACCAGAGTCCTTAGGCTTCACAGGCAAGCGCTTAACCGCTAAGCCATCTCTCCAGCCCTGAACGTTCTTAAAAACTGTGCCATGAGCCAGGCGTGGTGGCGCACACCTTTAATCCCAGCACTCTGAGAGGCAGTGGTAGGAGGATCACAGAGAGTTCAAGGCCACCCTGAGGGCTACGTAGTGAATTCCAGGTCAGCCTGAGCTAGAGTGAGACCCTACCTCAAAAAAAAAAAAAATTAATTGTACCATGGGCTAGAGAAATGGATTAGTAGTTAATGTGCTTGCCTGTGAAGCGTAAGGGTCCAGGTTCAATTCCCCAGGACCCATGTAAGCCAGATGATGCATGCATCTGGAGTTCGTTTGCAGCAGCTGGAGGTCCTGGCATGCCCATTCTCTCTTCTCTCTTTCAAATAAATAAATAAAAATATTTTTAAAAACTGTACCATATTATTCATATCTACTTTTAGTATTTTTTCACTCAAATTATTTTATTAAAGTCAGCCCGTGAAATATATTTGTCTTTTGAAATGTAATTGCTACTTTAGGAGAGGAATGTTTTTGTTCTACCTTCTTAGGTTTACTCTCTAGGGACCTATAAATTAAGGTGACAAAAGACAGAGTAACGGGTAAAAGAGCTTACTATATATGCATATAAAAAGCTTTATAGAAAAGATATGAAGATGAAAAGAAGCTTTAGACCTCCAAGTCTGTATATCATTTTGAGTTAGAAGTTATAAAGAAGCAGAAACACAAAGGAAAAGGACTAGGGGCAGCATATGTGAGACGTTAAATACATGGGGGAAATCAATGGAAGATAAGGGCTGGGTAGCAAGGCCTATTTGTCTACGTGAACTTTTTGCCTTATTTCAGTTTTTTAAATAATATTTTATTTATTTATTTGAGAGAGGGTTTGGATAGAGAATGGGCATGCCAGGGCCTCTATCCACTGTAAATGGACACCAAATGCATGTGCCCCCTTGTGCATCTGCCTTTATGTGGTAACTGGGGAATGGAACCTGGGTCCTTTAGCTTTGCCAGCAAGTGCCTTAGTCACTGAGCTGTGTCGCCAGCCCTGTTTTGTTTTGTTTCCGGGGTGGGGTCTCACTCTAGCCCAGGCTGACCTGGAACTGACTCTGTAGTCCCAGGCTGGCCTAGAACTCACAGGAATCTTTCTACCTCTGCCTCCCGAGGTCTGTGCTCATTTTCCGTCCCTCCTGGCTTTGCAGAGGCTGGATCTTCCTGTCGGGATTCCGGGTGGAGGGCTTCAGAAAGCAAAATTCACACCATGGCTTTAGGCAGAATGGGGGGGGAGGGCTCGTCCTGTACCTGCTGTTGCTCGTCTGCCTTGAGGTCATAATAATTTGTGTCCCACAGTGGTGCTTGTGGGTGGCATCTCCTGACCCCTGTCACGAGATGACACACTAGTACACGGAGCTTCAGTCCCACCGGCCGTGGGTAGGAACCCTTCCTGACTTACTCTGTCTTTAGGACTTGCCGCTGTTAGACTTAATGTTGTCCCATAAAATAGGTATTAAATAACATCTCATGCATTTTCATTCTTTTTGTATTCTAGTGAAATCTCCATAAGTTTATTTTTTTTAGCACTTGATACTGATTTAATTGAAGTGATGAGACTATTCACACAGGCCTAATAGCTTACCTAATACTTTTTCCTTTACATTCTAGATTCCTGTTCATCCGGTGCCCGACCCCTTAGTCCATGAAGTTCTAAACCTAGCTTTTAAGCACTTTAAACACAAGGAAGGGTGAGTAGAATTCTAACCTGGGATTGCTGTTTTGCCTCACTGTCCAAAGTTGAGACTGCTTGAGTAAAATTCTAGTTCCCTGCCCCTCCTCCATTTTGGGCTGTCACATAAGGTCTCCCTTTGAGCCCAAGTCCCAGTGATCCCCCTGCCTCAGCCTCCGGGAACTAGGATTTACAAGCATGTGCTACCATACCTAGCTCTACAGTGCGAAATCTTTTTGTTTGTTTGTTTTCATTTTTCAAGGTAGGGTCTCACTCTAGCCCAAGCTGACCTGGAATTCATTCTGTAATCTCAGGGTGGCCTCGAACTCATGGTGATCCTCCTACCCCAAGTGCTGGGGTTAAAGGCATGCGCCACCACGCCCGGCCTACAATTTGAAATCTTAAGATTGCAAAGCAATTATCTTTCTACTTCTTTTGAATAGTTCTTGCATGTAAAAGCAATTTTTAGCATCACAGATTGGATTTATAAGAACCAGAAGGTTAAATTTCATGGAAAATTTAAGTACAGACAGAAAGAAAAGCCGTGTGGTTTTTATCCTGTAAGTGAATATTCAGAAAAGAATATCGAGTATTCTAATGAGGAATATTTATTTATTTATTTATTTATTTATTTATTTACTTTTATTGAGAGAGGGTCTCATTCTATAGGCTACGTTGGCCATCAAATTCACTGTTACTCAAGCTGGACTCACTTGTGGCAAGCCCCCTGCCTCAGCTTCTCAGGTGCTGGCATGCTAAGCCTGAACCACTACACCTGGCTTTCTGAAAAGGAATTTTGTTTGTTTGTGACAGGTTTACTCTATAGCTATATGGTGAATTCCAGGCAGGCCAGGCTGCTCTCAAACCTCCCACCTCTGCTCAGCTCGTAGGAATTGTAAATGTGTCAAGAAAGAGCACTTGTGGAAACACTGAATGAATGACTGTCTGTTGTTATTTTAGATATTCAGGAACCAACACTGGGAACGTGCATATCATCGCCGACTTGTATGCTGAGGTGATAGGGGTCCTTGCCCAATCAAAGTAAGTTTTTATAAATCATGGGTTTCGATTTGCTGTCAAGTGTTTTTTTTTTTTAATATATCCTATTTATTTATTTGAGAGTGAAAAAGGGGGAGAGGGGGGGGAGAGAATGGGTGCACCAGGGCCTCCAGCCACTGCAAACGAACTCCAGACGCATGCACCCCTTGTGCATGTGCCTTACGTGGGTCCTGGAGAGTCGAACCAGGATCCTTTGGCTTTGCAGACAAACTTAACCACTAAGCCATCTCTCCAGCCCCCATTTGCTGTGGAATCTTTACTGCTGAGTGTTCGGGACACTGTCTTTGCTCCTGAGTTGTCCTGGGCCTGGCCAGCTTTCATTACGGTGCTCCGGTTCCAGAGCTATACAACCTGCTCTCTTTTACTTGCATTTTTCATAATCAGGACAGTGCCATACACTGTATGTTAAAAAATCTTTCTAAATAGCCAGCTGTGGTGGCGCACACCTTTCATCCCAGCACTCGAGGCGGAGGTAGGAGGATCACTGTGAGCTTGAGGCCACCCTGAGACTACATAGTAAATTCCAGGTCAGCCTGGGCTAGAGTGAGACCCTGCCTCGAAAAACCAAAACCAAACAAACAAACAAAAAAATCTTTCTAAATAATAAAATTCTATTATTGCTAATATGATAACACATTCCCTACATGCATGACCAAGTTAGATCAAAGAAAATGCTGGACCATGGCTAAAGTGGTAAGGGTAAGCAGTCCAAACGGTCAGCAGACTTACGGCAGGCATGGTCTCAGTGTCACTCATGTACCGTAAGGAAGTTAGCGTCAGAGAGTGGTGTTGACGTGCTGCCGGCTCGTCTGCACCGAGAACGTGGAGCCCATGTGGATGGATCCACCCTGCACTGGACTCAGCACCTAAAACGGCGGGTGGCAGGGGTAAGGTAGGAGGGGAAAGGAAGATGGAGAAAGCTGGGCATACCTTTGAATCTTATCTACAAGAGTTCTTTCATACAAAGTGGCCTTGATATTCATGACCTCAAAATATGATGACATCAAAATAGAAGAGAGACGAGTTGGAAAGAAAAGGATTCAATGGAGAGAGGGAAAAGGATGTGTTCTTTATATTTATGGAAGTTGTCCATAAAAAGTTTTTTTAAAGGGCTGGCGAGATGGTTTAAAGGTTAAGGCACTTGCCTGTGAAGTCTAAGGACCCAGGTTTGATTCCCCAGGACCCATGTTAGCCAGATGCACAAGGTGGCATCTGTGTCTAGAGTTCATTTGCAGTGGCTGGAGGCCCTGGCATGCGCGCTCGCTGTCTCTCTCTCTCTCTCTCTTAAATAAATAAATAAGATTTCTTTGTAGTGACTAAATTTTTAAAAAATATTTTATTTATTTATTTGAGAGAGAGAGCGGCAGATACAGAGAGAATGGGGACACCAGGGCCTTTAGCCACTACAAATGAACTCCAGACACAGGTGTCACCATGTGCATCTGGCTTACGTGGGCCCTGGGGAATCGAACCTGAGTCCTTAGGCTTCACAGGCAAGTGCCTTAACTGCTAAGCCATCTCTCCAGTCCCTAAATTTTTTAAAAAAGAAATTTAGTGAAAGAACCCATGACTCTCAGCTTGAACACTTTAATAGAAAGATTCTGTCCATTTTACAAACATTTGTCTTTATGTAATGCCAACAGATACTATTTGTAAAATGGTATATTCTTGAAGAGTCTAATCAAAGTAGATGTTATGCTTCCAAACATATATTCATATGTGGTTACTGTGTGATTTTTCTTTTACCCTTATAACTGTCAGAGGCCATTGATGGTAATACCATATTTGAGGTCATTTGAACTGCTGGGACCTGCTGTCCGCAAATAATAATAATAACAATAGTAAAATCCTCGGTTGTTTCATAAGATATAGTAATGCTTATGTTACTGTTTTGGAGTTTTTCATTCAAATCAAAGTCTTCAGCCGGGCGTGGTGGCGCATGCCTTTAATCCCAGCACTTGGGAGGCAGAGGTAGGAGCATCGCCGTGAGTTCGAGGCCACCCTGAGACTACATAGTGAATTCCAGGTCAGCCTGAGCTAGAGTGAAACCCTACCTCGAAAACCAAAAAATAAAATAAAATAAAAAATCAAGGTCTTGTCCCCATGCCTGTTAAGTGGTGTCTCCATGCCTATTGAAGGTTTCAGGCTGTGAGGAAGAAGTTCGTCACCGAGCTGAAGGAACTGCGGCAGAAGGAGCAAAGTCCCCACGTGGTGCAAAGCGTGATCAGCTTGATCATGGGCATGAAGTTTTTCCGGGTGAAAATGTACCCCGTTGAGGATTTTGAAGCATCGTTTCAGTTCATGCAGGTGACTGTCCTCCTCGGTGGTGGTAATTAGGTCTTGTCCCACACTGGGTCTTCATATCCCTTGCGGCCCTTTAGAAGAAACTGAACGTGAAGGCGAATGTCGCCCTTACCAGTGTTTTACTCCAAGTGTAAATTGCCTGAGGTGTGGATTAATGTTCTGTTCTGACCTGGGGATCTTTACGTTTGCTTGGATACGAGAGTTATTTGCAAAAATAATTATGAGGCTGGGCATTGTGGCACACGCCGTTAATTCCAGTACTCAGGAGGCAGAGGTAGGAGGATTGTCATGAGTTCGAGGCCACCCTGAGAATACAGAGTGCATTCCAGGTCACCCTGGGCTAGCCTGCGTCGAAAAAAAGTAAATAAATAAAACTAACACAATTATGCCATTGCACATTCTTTAACCTTTTGCTAATCTTAAACATCCCTTCTTTGTCCTCAAGGAATGTGCCCAGTATTTCTTAGAAGTAAAAGACAAGGATATTAAACACGCGCTCGCTGGTTTATTTGTGGAGATTCTCATCCCTGTAGCTGCTGTGAGTACATTTTTCCTTTCACCCCATTCCTGTACCCCACGACATTTCTATAGCTTCTTCTTCATGTCCCCCCAAAAAGCAACTGCAAGGCACTGAGCTGGGGCCACCCAACAGCTCACCTCATTTATGTCCCCCTCCTCGGGGTCACTTTGTGGTACAGGGTTTTGTGTATCTTTGCTTATATTTTCTGGTTCTTTCAGAGGGCGTTGCGTTGACTAGGAATGAGAGCTAATTACGTTTTGTTTTTCAGATTTCACTCTACCTAAAACTTCACAAAGTAATGAAACTTATTTTCATATGGAGAAATTAAACTGCTTTAGATTTCATTTGAAAACTGATTTGTGACCTGTATGTTTATATTACTAGATTGACAATATTCACATACAGCTTGTTTAAAAGGGTGGTGTGGCCAGAGGATTTGTTTTTAGAAAGGAAAGTTAAAAATTTGGAATACTGGCGCTAGAGAGATGTCTTAGCAGTTAAGGCACTTGCCTGCAAAGCCTAAGGACCCAGGTTTGATTCCCCAGGTCCCACATAAGCCAGATGCACAAGGTGATACATGCATTTGGAGTTCGTTTGCAATGGTTGGATGCCCTCGTGCCCATCCTCCCTCCCTCTCTCTTTCTCTCTCCATCTCTAATCAATAAATAAAAAATAAACTTAAAAAATTGGGATATTGATTACAGTGGTTAGCATAATTTTTTTTCCCCTGAGGTAGGGTCTCACTCTAGCCCAGGTTGACCTGAAATTCACTATGGAGTCTCAGGGTGGCCTCAAACTCACGGCAATCCTCCTACCTCTGCCTCCCGAGTGCTGGGATTAAAGGCATGCGCCACCACGCCCAGCTAGTGTGTGTGTGTTCATTTTTTTTTTTTGGTTTTTCAAGGTGAGGTCTCTCCCTAGCCCAGACTGACCTGGAATGCACTCTGTAATTGCAGGGTGGCCTTGAACTCATAAGTGATCGTCCTACCTCAGCCTCCCAATTTACATATGATGTGCCAGGGCATGTTGCTACTGCAATGAACTACAGACACACTAGCCTTTTGTGTATCTGATTTTATATGGACACTGGGGAATCAAACCCAGGCCAGCAGGCTTTGCAAGCAAGTGCCTTTAATTGCTGAGTTCCCCAGGCCTCCGACATAATTTTTAAAGCCTGCCTTGATTATTTACTTATAGCTAAACACTTGAGGAATTTGCCTGCTTGTTTGTTTGTTTTGAGGGGGCAGATAAAATGGGCACACCAGGGCCTGTAGCCACTGAAAACAAACTCCAAAGTTGTGCATGACTTTGTGCATCTGGCTTAACGTGGGTCCTGGGGAATTGAACCTGGGTCGTTTGGCCTTGCCAGCAAGCACCTTAACCACTGAGCAATCTGTCCAGACCTGAAGGATCTATTTTTAATGAGAACAAACAAAAATCATGAATTACGGCTGCTTTGAGTCAGTCCCCTCATTCTCCCACTCTAGTTCATAACCAAACAAATACACAGAACCAAACAGGCTGACCTTATAAAGACAAGCCAGTTCTCCTACGTTAGTATTGGCAAGGGCACCTCTCCTCCCGGAAGTGATTTGAATGACCACCGATGCCTCCCAAGTGCTCATGTACATCAAGGGGCAGTGTAGGAAGAAAGCCTGTGTGGACAGTGGGTGTGTCATTCTGGGTATTACCCCACGATCGCTTCATATCTGGCTTATCTGTGCTGGGGCTGCTCTAAGGACGGCCTCAAACTGGGCTGGTAGCCTCACAGTAGACATGGATTGTTTCCGACTGAAGATGGTTAAGGGCTCTGTTGAGGAAGAATCTGATCTCACTTCAAGTTACACACTGGAAACATTTGGTGTCCCTTGACTGTGAGGAACGGCATCCAGGTGTCCGTATCCACTGACACGTGGCCATCACCTCGTGTGCATGTCTGTGTCCAAATCTTCCCCTTTTCAAGGGACGTCAACCATATTGGGTTCGAGGTCTTCCCGTCCTGAGACTTGCAATGTCTTTTTCCAAGTTAGTTCCCTTCCTGCCGTATGTGGGGCAGGCCGTCGGCAGTTTTGCAGGCACATAGTGCAGCCTGGAATGGCAGTCCTCTGCAAAGGCAGCGTCTGCTCCCTGGAACATTTCTAGTGCATTTCCAGTGCCTCCTGGGCCTCTTGGCCTGGCTGGCCTCTCTGTGCTGTCACTAGACACGTTGGGTGCTTCTATGTATCAGGAACCTCTGTGCATAGAGGAAGGAGTAAGGTAGGAAACACTGCCCCATTCTTGAGCTTGTTTCTGGTGTGCAAACAGAATAGACTGGGATGTGAAATGTGTACCGTGTCAAATCATGGCAAGTGGGGGATGGGAGGAGGAAGGAAACACGAGTGAAGATTGCTAAAGGAGTAGGGAGTTTAAAATAGTTAACATCTTAAATAGGATATGGAGGCTGGAGGGATGGCTTAGTGGTTAAGGTGCTTGCCGAAGGACCCAGGTTCGATTACCCAGTACCCACACAAAGCTAGATACACAAAGTGGTGCATGTGTCTGGAGTTCATTTGCAGTGGCTAGAGGGCCTGCCATGCCCATTCTCTCCTCCCCCCACCACTTCCCCTTGCAAGTAAATAAATTTAAAAAATTAAATAGGATGTGGTTAGGAAAGACCATCGCCTTGAGAGAGCAGATGAGACTTGAGCAAAAACAAAAAGAAAAGGAAGAAAAGTGTGCTGTATGGACTGTAGGGATAATTGGGGCCACAGAGGGTTAAGAGACTGTTGCAATACCTGAGATAAGACTGGAGAGTTCGGTTTAGGGGCCGCTTCCTTGCAGAGTTTGTCCAAAGGGGCCCCTGCAGGTGGGCCTGAGAGTCCAGATGGCTAGCTCTCCCCTCACCTGTCATTCTGGGCTCTCACCACCTGTTCGAGTTGTACCTGCAGTTTGTTTCTGCAGGACAGGGACCAGGTGTACGTTATTGACTTATCACTTGGTCATCTGGCACACGGCGAGACCTCCACGTGAATCTCAGTGAATGATTAATCCATTTCTTTCCTTACAGAACGTTCTCAGGGTTCTTGTCTCAGTCACCCGCTGTAACCACTTTCTCTTTCCCTAGGCTGTTAAGAATGAAGTCAATGTCCCCTGTTTAAAGAACTTTGTGGAGATGCTTTACCAGAATACTTTTGAACTGAGCTCCAGGAAGAAGCACTCACTGGTACTGAGAAATCCTTCAAACCCTCACCGGCTTCCGGGGGCCTTTACTGGTTGACTTAGGAATCCTGCGGGGATTTAAGAGAAGTATAAAATCGGAAATTGCAAAAGCCCATGCATAAAACACAAGGCCAAAGTTTTATATATGTTTCCTCCTACTCTGTTTTTGATGTTCCAGTCTTAATTTTATTTTATTACCTCCACCTTTCGTAGGTTCTTCAGACTTTGTTCTGAGTCCTTACCTGTCTGAACAAGTGCTAAGAGGAGAACTGAATGCAGTTTTTCTTAATGCATGTGTATGTGGGGGATGTGCAAGTGGAGGAAGCCTAGAAGATAACTTTTGAGTTCTCTCCTCAGGCCCATTGTCCATCATTATTTATTTATGAGAAAAATATGGGCACTCCAGTGCATCTGGTTTACGTGGGTCCTGGGGACTCAAACCTGGGCCCTTCAGCTTTACAGGCAAGCATCTTAACCGCTAAGCCATCTCTCCAGCCCCACCCCACCATCCTCCTGTTTTGAGACAAAGTCTCTCGTTGGCCGGGAGCTCACCAGTTAGGCTGGACTGGCTGAGCAGTACGCCGTAGGCTCCTCCCGTGTCTTCCTCCCCAGGACTGAGATTCCGCACAGACACTTCCATACCCAGCGTTTTTATGTAGGTGCTGGGGAATCAAGCTCGGGTCCCCATGCTAATGATAAAACACTTTACCAACTGAGCTATTTTCCCAGGCCCTGAATATAGTCTTGTGTTAAACTATGTTCCTTGACTTTACATCATAATACAGTGTATTGTAAAGCATCGTACTTTTAGGTACTAATCTGTCCAATTGTATCACTTCTATTCAGAAGTTGAAAGCATTTTTTCCCCCACTTTTCTATCCAGTTCACATTACTTTTCTGTAGTTTTAGAGAATTGGGTAAATTTCAACCATCTAAGCCAGAAATAGGATAATAATTACTATTGATTGTTCCAGGCATTGAGCTAAGTACTTGGCATCCTTTTTTGGTGATTCAAGGTGGGGTCTTGACCTAGCCCCGGCTGTGGAATTCACTGTGTCTTCTCAGGTGACCTTGAACTTAGCAGTGATTCTCCCACCTCTGCCTCTCAGGTGCTGACCTTAAAGACATGCACCACCACACCTAGTGCAGTATTCTTTTAAGTTAAGCCTCACACTGCTATAGGACATTTGCAGTTACTGCCTCCCACTTATACTTTTGGAAAGTGAGGCTCAAGACACTTATGGAACCTCTGAAGTTACATGCTTGGTCAGTAAAACACTGAGACTTGAATGCTGGTCTCGGCTCTGATCCTAGGTCTTAATGTTCATAAACACTGTATTGGATGAGGAACTATTTTAGTCCAGGGAGAAAATGGAGCATGAGGTGCCGGAAAAATAAAAAAATAAGAAAAAAAAAGATGGGCCGGAGAGGTGGCTTAGTGGTTAAGCGCTTGCCTGTGAAGCCTAAGGACCTGGGTTCGAGACTCGATTCCACAGGACCCACGTTAGCCAGATGCACACAAGGGGGCATACACATCTGGAGTTCGTTTGCAGTGGCTGGAGACCCTGGCGCGTCCGTTCTATCTCTCTCTCTCTGCCTCTTTCTCTCTCTGTCCCTCTCAAATAAATAAAAATTAAAAAAATAAGAAAGAAAGAAAATGGAGCATTTCTAACTTGGGAAGACGACAGTTTAGGGAACTGTTCTTAAGGACTGTGTACCATTGTCATTCTTTGTCAGAGAAGTCAATGGAATTTTCTTTACTGAAACGGAGAAGGCTACATTTAAAAAGAGATTGTGTCATTGTCTCCTTCAAGAGAATAAATTGAACATTTACAAGTCCAGTGTGTTTCTATGAAGCACGTTAATTTTCTCTTTTCCCATCTCTCACAGGCCTTGTATCCACTAATTACCTGTCTTTTATGTGTCAGTCAGAAACAGTTTTTTTTAAATAACTGGCATATTTTCCTACAAAACTGTTTGTCACATTTAAAGGTAAGAGATAATTACATTTCTGTCTTGTGGATACTGTGATGTATTCATTTATGTATATATGTTGATCATAAATAGAAATACTTTAATTAGCATTTATCTGCTTGAAAAATACTTTTGCAGTATTCCTTTCCCTTTATGTGCAATATTTCTTCTGTAGAGACTATTATATAGAAATGAGTAAATTTTGGTTGGAAAATTTAATTTGTATTAATGCAAAATTCTATATTTCCAAGGCATATTATTTAAATCATCTTAGATACAGAAATATTTATTAATAAATAAATGCATCAAGAATTATAAACTAGGTCAGCTGTGGTGACACACACCTTTAAGCCCAGCATTTGGGAGTTCAAGACCAGCCTGGGTCAACAGAGTAAGTTCTAGGTCAGACTGGGCTACAGTGAGACCCTACCTCAAAAAAAAGAGCCGGGCATGGTGGCGCACGCCTTTAATCCCAGCACTTGGGAGGCAGAGGTAGGGGGATTGCTGTGAGTTCAAGGCCACCATGAGACTACATAGTGAATTCCAGGTCAGCCTGGGTTAGCACAAGACCCTACCTCAAAACCCCCAAAAAAGAGCCGAGTGTGGTGGCACATGCCTTTAATCCCAGCACTCTGGAGGCAGAGGTAGAAGGATCGCCATGAGTTCAAGGCCACCCTGAGAACACAGAGTGAATTCCAGGTCAGCCTGGACTAGAGTGAGACCCTACCTCGAAAAAAAAACAACAAAAAAATTTAAAAATTTTTTAAAAGAAGAGAAAAATTACAAACTATTAATCTCTCAAAAGAGTTATTTTGTCTTTTTTGAACAATCAGTAATTTGGCTCCATGTGACAAAAGCTCATTCAGTAATATGCTGTCACTAAAATTTGTCTGTGAGTATGGCCTACCAAGTCGGAATGTGGAGAACCGGCTGCACACAGATGGAGACCCACCTGAACCAGTGGTGGCGTCTAGCGAAGGGAGAACTGTTGCTAACATTTGGCATCCTTGCTCGTTCCTCTTGTCCTCACACCCCACTGTGCGAGACAGGGGACCTGGTTTCTTCCCAAGGTGCCGTGCTAGCAGGACACTCCTTTCCCCTAAGAACACAGTCAGTGTGGGCGAACGCGTCATTGGCATGTCATGTGAACGGTTCTTTGATGAGTCTGTTCGAATGTTCGGTTATGACTTGTCAGCACGTTACTGCATTTCCTGTTGCATGCACAGGGAGTCCAAACTTTATACTTTGGCAATAGTGAGATGAACTGACCAGTTTGGGGTCCTGTGGCTCGTGGGAGAGGCACGAAGCCCAAGACTGCTACTTTCTCCAGCAGGCATGGTTCACTGGATGGAATCTCAATATCTTTTTTATGATTTTAGGTATTCTCTTCAAAACTGCTTTGATTTCTTAGTAAGGAATATGTGAGCCTGTAAAAAAACATTGTTTTCCTCTAAAGTATACATTGCTGTTACTCATTTTCACATAAGAAACGATGTACCCTCTTTGCTTTGATTATGAAAATTTCCAGGTCTAAATCAAGTCAATCAAACTCTATGTCTTGCACCAGGAAAGAAATTTTTATCAATTATAGTTTACTTGTTTCTGTCTTCATTTTGCTAATTCATCCAGATACAGGTTCTAAAAGGGAATGCATCATTTTCTAAGCAGTGTGGTACTTTTACAGTTCCAATGAAAGGTTTTAAAGACATGCACCTAAGTGTTTCTAGAAGATTGTTTTATCCATGCCAATTCATACTTTTCTGTTGCTTGTTGGAATTTTTTTTATATATATATATACACGTTTCCACCTAACATTTGCAATACTTTCGCAGTACCTTAACTTTTTTGTTTGTTTGTTTGCTTGTTTTAAGGCTTCATTTAAAATGCTATTTTCTTTGAGCCCTTACTCCCTCTCCCCCAGTTGATATTTCTGGCATATTGTCTGTTTTCATTAATGGCTGTGTAAATCTGCCAGACCAAGGGAGAGAAGAGCCACTTAGCATGAATATTTGGAATATGAGTGTCTTGGCCATTAACCCTTAACTTACATTAAGGCTCTATTCAGCAGAAATTTTATGACTTGACTCCTGTTAGTTCAGTTCTAGATATTGTGGCTGCCCTGTTTAGATGAAGTCATGGGCTTTGAGCATTTCAAGGAAACACGCTAGCTATCTGGTGTGAGAGTTATAATTGATTTCTTTCATTGATTGGAAAAATTGATCCAAATGCCTTTAACTAACAAAACACTTAAAAGCAGTTTTCATGCATTACAACCACTCCTTCATAGGACCGGTTTTTTTCATACACACACACACACACACACACACACACACACACACACACACACACTACTCATTGCTGGGTGTCAGGTTGTTTATATCCTGTCATTTCATTGTGCCTGAGGCTAAAAGAAGATAAACAGCCTGTGTATGGGAAGCCAGTAAGCGACAGAGATAGCTTTGTGTCCAGAGCTTTACAAGTCTCGCTGCTTTTGGTCCCCCATATTATTCTTTGAATGTGCAGAAAAGAATGTTACTGTGCTGAATATTTTAAGAAAAGTGTTTTGACTATAATTCTGGTATGTTAGGCATTATCTTCTCAAGTCATGGGAATAAGCATGATGAATTTTCTAGCCACTTTTAGATACACATTTTTCAAAAAATTACATTGCAAGTTTTTAATGTGTGGCCATGAAAAAAATGGCTTTTATTACCACATGCTTAGAGCATATGAAAGGATGTCACCGTATTTCCAATGAACAAGTAAATTTTTAAGTTTTGTTCCAGACAGAATTTGCTAATTTCCCACATCCATATCTCATTAGTCAATTCAGATGCTCATATGAAAAGTGATTTTAAAGTTTCTGAAGAATTACTAAGAGATGAAGAAATAATTAGAGGAAGCCAGGCATAGTGGCACACGCCTTTAATCACAGCACTCTCGGGAGGCAGAGGTAGGAGGATCTCTGTGAGTTCAAGGCCAGCCTGGTACTACAGAGTGAGTTCCAGGTGAGCCTGGACTAGAGTGAGACCCTATCTCAAAGAAAGGCAGGGGGAGAAATGATCAGAGTAGATTTTAAAAGTTGCCTTCATGAATACGTATCGCCAACTGAGGGGAGGGCGCCTAGGGAAACGGGAGTAGGGCTAGGGGATAAAAGAATATAACCTGTTATAGTATATAAAATTTAAAAAATAAAATATCAAGTTGTTTGAACTCTCCTATCAGTGAGGGCTTTAGATGGAATCATTAGTTAGTTTTTTAAGCTTGAGTGTCATAGGTGTACTCTAGGATGCCCAGACTATAGGATTGATTGGTTTTTTTTCTTAGCGTTTCTGGCCACTGTCTTGGAAGTTTCAGATTTCTTCTAAATAGAGACCTTGGTGAAGAGCTGTCTTGTTTTGTGCTTATTTTCATCTAACATGCATGTGCTGCATCTCATGTTTACGTTTGCTGTCTCACATTGCTTTATTTAGATGCCATCTAACAACAGTATCAGAAAACAAATAGAAACACTTCAGGTGAGTGGTGTCCACATTACCGAGTAAAGTATTGCTTTATTTCCTTTGAGCGTGGCATTTGTCTGTGTGTTTGTTTTTTTCCCTTTACGCCATGGTTGCATTGCATGTCTGTGGCATTTATTTGAACCTGCCCACTGTATTATGAAAGCAAGAGTAGCCCACACACATCAGGAGCTGTCTTCCAAAGTTTCACTATTTCTGTTACCCTAAAAAGATGCATTTTAGAGGTGGAAGTGATATTAAATGCTGATTTTTAAAAAATATTTTATTAGACTTATATTATCTAACTATTCTAAATTTAATGTAAAAACACGAAACAAAACAGTTTTGGAGCTTGGGAGATGGCCTAGAGGGTGAAGTATATGATGGGCTAGCATGAGGACCTGAATGTGGATCCCTAGGAAATGCTACACATGGTGACTTAGATCTGTAATGCCAGCACTGGGCAAGCTGGCTAGTCCGGCTGAATTGGTGAGCTCCGGGGTCAGCGAGAGACAGTGTCTCAGAAATACAAGGTGGAGAACAATTGAGGAAGACACCTGCCGTGGCCTTCTGGCCTCCACAGGCATCCTCACCACACACATAAGTAAGAAAATTTGTGTTTGCCAGCGTAGTTACAGAGAGAAGAGCTTGAAATTTAAATTTGGTTTTGTGAAATGCATTTCTGAAACTTTTACTCTATTGGTTTGGGGTCCTAATTTTTTTTAATTTTTATTTATTTATTTATTTATTTGGGAGTGACAGATAAAGAGAGAATGAGGCAGAGAGAGAGAATGGGTGCGCCAGGGCCTCTAGCCACTGCAAACAAACTCCAGACGCATGCACCCCCTTGTGCATCTGGCTAACTGGTCCTGGGGAATCGAGCCTCAAACCGGGGTTCTTAGGCTTCCCAGGCAAGTGCTTAACTGCTAAGCTATCTCTCCAGCCCCTTAATATTTTTTTTTAATATCTTATTTATTTATTTAAGAGAGAGGAAGAGAGAGAATAAGCATACCACGGCTTCTCGGCACTGCAAACGAACTCCAAACACATGCTCCACCCTGTGCACCTGGCTTTACATGGGGGTTAGGGAATCAAACCTGGGTGCTTTGGTTTTGCAGGCAAGTGCCTTAATCGCTAAGCCATCTCTTCAGTCCCTTAATAAACTTTTTTTTTTTTTTAAATGAGAGAGAGAATTGGCATGCCAGGGTCTCCAGCCACTGTAATTGAACTCCAGACATATGTGTCACATTGTGTACATGTGCAACCTTGCATACTTGCGTCACCTAGTGCCTCTGGCTTATGTGGGACCTGGAGAGTCAAGCATGGGTCCTTTGGCTTTGCAGGCAAATTCCTTAACCACTAAGCTATCTCTCCACCTCCCCTAATAACTTTTTAATTGACATTACGAAAAGGGAACAAACATGTATAGGTGGGTGGCTAGTGTGGTCTTTTTTGTTTGTTTGTTTGGTCTTTGGAGGTAGGGTCTCACTCTAGCTCAGGCTGATCTGTAACTCACTGTGAAGTCTCAAGCTGGCCTCGAACTCACGGTGATCCTCCTACCTCTGCCTCCCGTGTGCTGGGATTAAAGGCGTGCGCCACCACGCCCAGCTAGTGTGGACATATTTGACTGATATGTCAACTTCACTGTATGTTCATGTCTTTTGATTGTTTTTATTTATTTAATAATCTATCCAAATTTAGCCACAATTATGACTAGAGAATAATACATCTTTGTGTAAGGCTCAAATTCATTTAGGATGTTTTAATATTATTACAAAAGAAATGTGAAATAAGTGTTTGAAATTCAAACCTATGGGGCACATTTATTCAAGTCCTAACAATATTGTAGGAGAATATCTTTTAGGTGTACATATGCAGCAGAGCTCGTGGTGACTTAAACAATCCTTCATAGAGACTTTCCTCACTCTCATTCTGTTGGTTTATGATTTGTGTGATCATAGCAGTCCACTCAGTAAAGTTTAGAAACCAAGTTTGGTTGAATGTCATATGTCTCATTATTTAAAATAAGATAAGTGGGCTGGGAGGATGACCCAGTTAGTAAAGTGTTTGCCACACAGGCAGGAGGACCTGAGTTCAGATCCCCAGCACCCATGAAAAAGCCAGGCATGGCTGGTGGCTCATGCCTGGAATCCCAGCACTGGGGAGGTGGACACAGGGGCTCCTGGGGCTTACTGGCTAACTCGTCCAGCCCAATCAGTGAGCTCCATACTGGGGAGCAATTGAGGAAGCCACCTGACTTGGACCCCTGGCCTCCACATGCACTTTACACAGGTTCATGTGCACCTCTCCCCATAACGGTGTCCATACACATAGAAACATACACACACCATACACGTGTGAAAAGTAAAATAAGATCATCCAAATAATTTCATAATCACTTATATGAAAATAGCTCTTGTGAAATAGAATAGAAATATTTAAGTGGTTGTTTTTTAATATTTATAAATAAAATTTAATTATATATATATATATATATATATATAGTTGTTTTTGTTTTTGATTTTGGTTTTTCGAGGTAGAGTCTCATGCTATCGCAGGCTAACCTGGAATTCACTGTATCTTAGGGTGGCCTTGAACTCATGGGCAATCCTCCTACCTCTGCCTCCTGAGTTGTGGGATTAAAGGAATGTGCCACCACGCCCAGCTATATATCTCTTAAAAGATTTTGTTTTCAAGGTAGGGTCTAGCCCAGGCTGACCAGGAATTCACTATGTAGTCTCAGGCTGGCCTCAAACTCACATCGATCCTCCTACCTCCACTGTACCACCACACCCAACAGAGAGAGAGAGAGGGAGAGAATGGGTGCACCAGGGCCTCTAGCCACTACAGACAAACTCCAGAAGCATGCGCCACTTTGTGCATCTGGCTTTACACGGGTACTGGAGATAGAACACCAGTCATTAGGCTTTATGGGCAAGCACCTTAACCACTAAACCATCTGCAGCCTCTTAAAACATTTTTTAAATTTAGAGGTCCCAGCCAGGCATAGTGGCACATGCCTTTAATCCCAGCACTTGGGAGGCAAATGTAGGAAAATCACTATGAGTTCAAGGCCAGCCTGAACTTTAATTTCAGCAAATTAGCCAGGTATTGTGGCACACATCTTTAATCCCAGCCCTCAACTCCCGTGGCCAAAGTAGAAGGATCACTGAGAGTTCAAGGCCAGCCTGAGAATATATAATGAATTCCAGGTCAGTGTGGGCTAGAGCAAGACTCTATATCAAAAAAACAAAAAGAAAAACAAAATTTGCAATTAACTCTCATTACATGACTGTGGTCATTTGAGAAATACAATTTTTTTTTTTTTTTTTTTTTTTTGAGGTAGAGTTTCACTCTGGTCCAGGCTGACCTGGAATTCACTATGTAATCTCAGGGTGGCTCCGAACTCATGGCAATCCTCCTACCTCTGCCTCCTGAGTGCTGGGATTAAAGGCATGCACCACCACACCTAGCCCAATTTAGTTTTTTAATTACACACCAGACATGAACTGATCAGATCAGAATGATTACCTACACTCTCTTAAGAAAAGGAAGCATATTTCTTTTTCTTTAAGAAGGTGAAGGTACTGGAATTAGTTTGGGGCAAAGTAAAAATCAACCACTGGAAGCTAACTCTCCAAAGCTGCTAGTGCTGTTCAGGTTAAGGTAACATGGCTATATAGCGTTCACCCTAAATAATCAGCAACATGTTGGGGGGTGCCGTGGGGGAGGGCCTTTCTTGTTACTGGATGGATACCAGTGAGCAGTCCCCCAGAACTTTTCATTCCTTCTTCAGTTTATGAAGATCCAGTAACTTCTCAAAAGTTGTTAAGAAATGTAAGTCTTTTTTTTTTTTCTTGGAAGTATCTTCTGTGCATCCCAGAAGAGAAATTCAATTTTTATAACAGAATGCAGAAAAAGTTCATTGATAGAACTGTGGTTAAAGTAAACTAGTGTTCTGATCAGGTATGGTGGCACATGCCTTCAATCCCAGCACTCAAGCAGCAGAAGTAGGAGGTTTGCTGTAAGTTCAAGGCCAGCCTAAGACTACATAATGAATGAATTCCACGTCAGCCTGGGCTACAGCAAGACCCTACCTCAAAAACCAAAACACACACACACACACACACAAAAGGTTTTCTGATTATAAAATCATATTGCTAATTTAAATAATATTGTTCTGGTTCTCAGTGAAAATTTGAGCTATTACACCCAATGCTTAATGTACATTCAGCCTGTGCCTGGTACTAGTCTCATGACTTTGTAGCCATTAGCTTTCTTTTTTTAAAAAAAAAAATTTTTTGTTTATTTATTTGAGAGCGACAGACACAGAGAAAGAGGCAGATAGAGAGAGAGAATCGGCACGCCAGGGCCTCCAGCCACTGCAAACGAACTCCAGACACGTGAGCACCTTGTGCATCTGGCTAACGTGGGTCCTGGGGAATCGAGCCTCGAACTGGGGTCCTTAGGCTTCACAGGCAAGCGCTTAACCGCTAAGCCATCTCTCTAGCCCTTAGCTTTCTTTTTTAATATTTTATTTTTATTTATTTCTTTGAGAGAAAGAGAGAGGTGGGCAGATATAGAAAGAATGAGAGAATGGGCATGCCAGGGCTACCAGCCACTGCAAATGGACTCCAGATGCATGTGCTACCTTTTGCATCTGGCTTACATAGGCCCTGGGGAATTGAACCTGGGTACTTTGGCTTTGCAGGCAAACACCTTAACCTCTAGGCTATCCCTCCAGCCCAGTTATTAGCTTTCTTAATGATGAAGTAGATACATTCCTCTTTCTGCTTTAGAGACGTGCTAACCAGATGGTATAAAGGAGTCCAGGAGCAGGGCTTGGGTTTGACCCAGGTGTTTCTGGTTTCAGAATGAGACCCTTAGCTCTCTGGTCCATATTCACTCATAAGAATATGCTTTCAGGACTCAAGAGATGGCTCAGCAGTTAAGGCACTTGCCTCCAGAACCTAATGACCCTGGTTTGATTCCCCAGGACCCACATAAAGCCAGATGCACAAAGTGGCACATGTATCTGAAGTTTGTTTGCAGCGGCTAGAAGCCCTGCCACACTCATTCTCTCTCTGTCTATTTCTGCATGCAAGTAAATAAAATATTTTTTAAAAAGAATATGCTTTCAGTAATATTTGGCATTATTTCACAAGTGCAATTGACTGTAATATCATTTGGTGCTGCAAACTTGAACCACACGTGGGCTGCCAATAAAGATGAAAGATCCTCTGTCATTATGTCTACAAGATGGTGTGAACAATTCCTAAGTAATTTGATGTGTGTGTATCATGTTTAAGTTCTTAGACACATTAATAGAATTCTAATATTCTTGTCTTCAGTCTTGAGTGTGGGAGGCAGGGCTCCGAACTGTTCTATTCGTGTTTACTTTTGAGCCACCTGTACTAACCACATACTGAATATGCTAGGATACATTCAAACCTCTTAGACTGAATACCAAAAAAGTAAGTTGGGGGCTGGAGAGATGGATTAGCGGTTAAGGCATTTGCCTGCAAAGCCTAAGGACCCAGGTTCGATTCTCCACATCCCACGAAAGCCAGATGCACAAGGTGGCACATGCATCTGGAGTTTATTTGCAGTGGCTAGAGGCCGTGACACACCCATTCTCTCTCTCTCTCCCTCTCTCTTTCTCAAATAAATAAATGAATAAATAAAAAATAAGTTGGGGCAGTAAGTGGTTGACAGAGAGTGCACCTGATGTTCAAGTGCATGTGGTCGTGCGTGTCTTACTGAGTTTGTCCTTATTCTCTTTTGTTTTTAAACAGAATAAAGATCCTAAAATGTCTCGAGTTGCACTGGAATCTTTGTATAGATTATTGTGGGTTTATGTTATTAGAATAAAATGTGAAAGCAACACTGTAACTCAAAGGTGAGTGCCTTTGTTTTAAATTGCATTTAATATCTTGGGGTGAGGAGACAGTTAAGTGGTGTTAGAAATCACCCAACCAAGAGCAGCTTGTGGGACAAAAAGGTTTATTTTGGCTTACAGACTCGAGGGGGAAGCTCCATGATGGCAGGGAAAATGATAGCATAAGCAGAGGGTGGACATCACCCCCTGGCCAACATCAGGTGGACAACAGGACCAGGAGAGTGTGCCAAACACTGGCAAGGGGAAACTGGCTATAACACCCATAAGCCCACCCCCAACAACACACTGCCTCCAGGAAGCATTAATTTCCAATTGCCATCAGCTGGGGAACCTAACATCCAGAACACCTAAGTTTATGGGGGACACCTGACTCAAACTGCCACATTCCACTCCTGGCCCCCATAAACTGGTAACCATACATGATGTAAAATGCAATGCATTCATCCAACTTTAAAAGTCCCCACAGTTTTATCAATTCCTTTGATGTTCAGATATCCCCATAGTCCAAGATCTTTTAACTGAGCCATAATAACCAAAAAATCCCCCCAAGACCCATAATGTCACAGAATAAATACTCACACTGCAAAAGATGGCATTGGGCATAGCAAAGAAATATTCAGCCAATGCAAGATTTAAAACAACCAGGTTAAACATCAAACTCTGTAGCTTCAAGTCCAGCAACTGTAGCCAGTGACAAATTTCCAAGTCCGATAATTCTAACCAGCAATAAGCATTCCAATTCCGCCCCTCCAGCTAGGCTACTCACAGTCCTGGAAAACTTCATCGGGGCCGGCAGCTTTCCTTAGCAGCCATCTTGTGCTCCCGGCATCTCCACTAGGTCTCCACTGTAATCCAGGGTTCATCCTCAGCAAACCTGCTTCACACTGCCCACGGCCGTTTCTAAAACACAAGACCGTGTTGCAAACTCAATGGCCCCCTCTTTCCTGCATTTTTTATACTCCACAGTACCAGGTGGGGTGCCAATTTGTTAATCCAGGGGGGAATAAAGCAGACTTTGAAGAAAAGGACACTTCTTGTGCACTCAGGCCCCTCCAAAAGAGTCTACATTCTTCCTGTTGCCCCAGTGCAGGTCAGCTGGCCCAATCTCAAAGGTTGTAATCTCTCAATTACAGCTGAACGGACAGTAGTTCACCCATAGATTTTCTTTCTGTGCCATATCCCTCTGCTCACACCAGTTCATTTCTACGCAAAGCAACCCTGCACAGCTTCTCAGGACACGGTCATAACAGCAAGCTTCTCACACAAACTGCTAGCCCAGTCCAAGCAAAGCTCTTTCTCACCCTTAGAAGCCAAACCTCACAGTCCATAGTTCTTACTGCATTCAGCTCTTTCAACTCTGACCAGAATAGTGCATCAAGCTGTACTTACAGCACTGCAAGGCATCTCTTAGGCCAAGGTTTCAAATCCTCCCACATTCCTCTCGGAAATCAGCTCCAAAAGGCCAAATCCACAGTCAGGTGTCTAGCAGCAATCCCACTCCTTGGTACCACTTTACTGTTGCAGTCAGGTTTGCATTGCTGGTAGAAATCACCCAAACGAGAGCAGCTTGTGGGAAAAAAGAGGTTTATTTTGGCTTACAAGCTCAAGGGGAAGCTCCACAATGGCAGGGGAAAACAATGGCATGAGCAGAGGGTGCACATCACCCTCTGGCCAACATAAGGTGGACAATAGCAACAGGAGAGTGTGCCAAACACTGGCAAGGGGGAGCTGGCTATAACACACATAAGCCTGCCCCCAACAATACACTCCCTCCAGGAAGCATTAATTCCCAAATCTCCATCAGCTAGGAACCTAGCGTTCAGAACACCTAAGTTTATGGAGACACCTGACTTAAACCACCACAAGTGGGGAACATAGCTGTTATGCAAACATGAGGGTCAAAGTTTGGGTCCCCAGTACACGCCAGGTGTGGTGCACGGCTGTGATCCTAGTTCTGGGGGCCCCCGAGACAGAGGCCCCAGGATTTTCTGGCTAGTTTATGAATGCCAGGTGAAGGACCCTGTGTCGTAAGTATAAGGTGGAGACGCCATTGAGGGAGACGCTCACCATTGGCCTCTACATGCACGTGCAGACATAAGTTCTCCCACACACATACAAACACATGTATACACAACACACATAAGTGTGTTCAAAAGTATAATAATAGGGCTTAGTGGTTAAAGTGCTTACCTGCAAAGCCTAAGGACTCATATTATACTCTCCAGGTCCCATGTAAACCAGATGCACAAAGGTGAGGCAAGCGCAAGGTCGCACATGCCCACTAGGTGGTGCAAACATCTGGAGTTCAATTTCAGTGGCTGAGGCCCAGGCATGTCAATTCTCTGTCTCTCTATATGTCTTGACTATGAGAATGATCCTTAGAGTATGTAGTCAGGCTCTGGGTCCCATTCCCAGCTCTAAAATGAATTAATGAAATAAAATCTTATTTAAAGACATACTAGTAGAATTTCAGTTAGGTATTTTGGGGGAAAATCTAAATTATGTTGGCATGAAGGACAAGAAGAATGCTTTGCTAATGGTGCCATTACTGCCCCAACCTCATTGCGAATGAATTTTTCTGCGGCAGCCGTCTGATGAGCATAGTGTCGGCACTTTTCCCGAAGGGCTCTCGCAGTGTGGTTCCTCGTGACACGCCGCTCAATATATTTGTGAAGATTATTCAGTTCATTGCTCAGGTGAGTACTTCCTCTCACTGTGCCCCTCACACAAGCCCCCCAGGGTGATCTGTTGCAAGAAATTAGACCTTTAAAGGTTTTCATGATCTCAGGACTGGAGAGACATCTCAGCAGTTAACTAAGTAATTAAGACATTTGCCTGCAAAAGTCTAACAACTCAGGTTCGATTCCCCTGTGCCCTTGTAAAGCAAGATGCTCAAAGTGGCACATATATCTAGAGTTCACTTGCAGTGGCTAGAGGCCCTGGCATACCCATTCACATGCATACACACATACTCTCTCTCTCCTTGCAAATAAATAAATTAAAAAAATATTTGACATATCTAGCAACATGCTAACATTTCTATTACTGGAGCACAGATGAAATGATAATTAGCTAAGTATAACTGGAAAAAGATGAATGAAGCAGATTGTGACTGGATCTGGTGTTCAGAAAGTGCTCTTAGCTTGTGCTACTGGCCTTTTCTTTGCAGCTAGAGTTGTGCCCACACCTTTGCATCAATCCCTTCTCTCCCACACTCTACTAAGTCTGTTCTCATATCTGTGAGTCTTCTCAGTTAATTGTTATTCTTCCCTGGGAAACGTCTTTCTTGGAGTCCTGTCTTCCTACCCTCCTTGCTCTCTAGGCACATAGAGTTTCAATATGATGTTGACAAATGAATGTTTAAAACATACTATTGGTTGTATTAAACCACCTGATGTTAGGTAACATTTTAAACTTATGTCAGCCTTAATTCATATGCATTTTCTTCTGTTATTCTGGATATGTGGACCTTTTAAAGGGCAGAAACCTGTGTTGTTACCAACATAACATATAATTCTTACATAACTTACACTTACTATACTAGACAGTTAGCGATCTATTAATTGATTTGCTTTTTCCCCTAGGAACGTTTGGATTTTGCAATGAAAGAAATAATATTTGATCTTCTCAGTGTTGGAAAGTCTACTAAAACTTTCACCATTAATCCAGAGGTAAAAAAAATTATAATGTAGTGATATACTATTCAGTATGATTTATTTTCTTTGAGCAAAGTTTCTATAATCAGAACTCAGTTTAAATGGGAGCTCAGCCTCTAGGTATAGGTGTGATTTAGGGCTATTTCTTTCTTTCTTTTTCCTTCATTTTTTTTTAAACAATTTTTCTATTCCAGAGTATTCTCATGTTATTTATTTATTTTTATTACAGAAATAGCAAGAGAGAATGAGCACACCAGGGACTCTTTTTAACAAATATTTTATTTTTATTTATTTATTCATTCATTTATCTGACAGAGAGAGAGAGAGAGAGAATGTGCGCTCCAGGGCCTCCAGCCACTACAAACAAACTCCAGACACATGCGCCCCCTTGTGCATCTGGCTAACGTGGGTCTTGGGGAATCGAACCTGGGTTCTTTGGCTTTGTAGGCAAATGCCTTAACCACTAAGGCATCCCTCCAGCCCTTTTTTTTTTTTAAATGCACACCAGGGACTCTTGCTATTGCACATGAAGTTCAGATGCATGCATCACTTTGTGCATCTGGCTTTACATGGGCACTAGGGAACTGAAGTCAGGCCAACAGGTTTTGCAAGCAAGTGCTTTCAACCACTAAGCCATATCTCCAGCCCATCTTTTTGACATCTAAAGTGTTAGGTCTTAGAAACTGAGTTCAAAGGGAGATGCAAACATAAAATTTATTGGTAGTCTGGGGTTAGAGATATGTAAATTCATGTCCTTTATGTGGGAGGGAAGGCAGGTAATTCAAGAGTAGGTTGGTGGGGTCTGGTGAGATGGCTTAGTGGTTAAAGGTGATTGCTTACAAAGCCAGACGACCCAGGTTCAGTTGCACAGTGCCCATGTAAAGCCAGATGCATAAAGTGGTTCATATGTCTGGAGTTCATCTGCAGTAGCAGGAGGCCCTGGTGCACCCATACTCATTCACTCTCTGCCTCTTTCTCTCTGTCATTCTCTCTCTCAAATAAGTAGATAAATTTTTTTTAAAAATAGGATTTTTAAAAATGTTTTATTTTTATTTATTTGCAAGGAGAGGTAAAAAAAAGAGAAAGAGTGAGAGATTGGGCACACCAGGCCTCTAGTGGGTGCAAAGAAACTCCAGATGCATGTGTCACTTTATGCATCTAGCTTTACATGGGTCCTGGGGAACTGAACCCGGGTTGTTCGGCATTGCAGGCAAGTACCTTAACTACTGGTTCCTCCCCCGACTTGAGGATTGTGGTACTGCTGAAAGGATCCAAGAGGGTGTTTTGTGGCCGCTGACGAGGCAGACATGTCTCAGAAGTGTGGTGCCAGGTGTTAAGTCTGTTAAGATAGTTGAAAACAGGTAAGGGTCACAGTGTGTTCTGTGGAAAGACAAATACTGAGGATGAAAGAGAGAGATGAAGGCCAGGGAGATGGCTTAGCAATTAAGGCATTTGCCTGCCAAGCCTAAGGACCCAGATTGTAGTCCCCCAATACCCATATAAGCCAGATGCACAAGGTGGCACTTGCATCTGGAGTTTGTTCGCAGTGGCTGGAGGCCCTGGCGTGCCCATTCTCTGTCTTTCTTTCTGTCTCTCTCTCAAAATAAATAATTTTTTCTTTTAAAGAGATGAGATTGATGCTGAAACATTCCAGAAACATAGCAAGAATAGCTGGGATTTCAAAAGTAGGGAGGCTCTCACCCCCCTGGACTGTGATACTAACAAAGGGGACAAAGAACAAGTGTGGCTGTCAGTTACTTGGTGGTGTTTGCAGGGAGAGATTGGGCTGATGTGTTTCTGTCAAGATGGAGTAAAGTAGTCTCCTTAGCCAGGAGGTGGGAAGGGTCCCAAGGAGTCCAGCTGTGGAAGCGTCAGGAAGGTTGGAGATGAGTCTTAGAGCTGAGGAGGGCTAGCTGGCCTCAGAAGTGAACGAGTGACATCTGGGAATTTGAAATCACAGCCGACTCTAATGCATGGACCCGTTTACAAAGCCAGACAGAAAGATTCGTTCTCCTTCTGTCCTTCTTCCTCCCACCCCTCCCAGCATTGTTTGATGAGATATTTCTAACATGAAAAAGAAAGATAACGTGTGGCCCCGATTTCTTCCTTTTGGGACTGTCTTTGAAGAGGATGAACATAGGCCTCAGGGTCTTCCTTGTCATCGCCGACAGTTTGCAGCAGAAAGACGGCGAGCCTCCCATGCCAACCACGGGGGTTATTCTTCCCTCAGGAAACACTCTCCGGGTCAAGAAGATATTTCTCAATAAAACCTTGACAGATGAAGAGGCCAAAGTCATAGGTGAGTGCTCACTGTAACAAATCAGCAGCTTTGGGAAGATTCTTTTGTGCCTGTCTGTGATCAGATGAAAGATGCATATGATTGCCGAGTGTGTGGATTGCAGCATACGCGGTGATGCCCCGGGAGTACCTGTTTGTGAATCTCTGTACCCTCCTGTCTACAGTCTCCTCACACAGCATGGGGAGTCCAGGGCCAGCCTGGGCTAGAGTGACACCTGTCTTCTCACAGGACGCTCTTGACTGCATTTTATCCTTTCTTCCAATTAATTTGAGTTCTCTGCCTAATTTTATACAATATACTAAAGCTGGTTATCAGGGAGCAGAACACACCACCATTGAAACACCTTTTTTTGACAGCACTAAGCTAATATTTACAGATTGGGAGGGCTTTATTTGGGTTTTTCATGACAGGGTCTCACTCTAGCCCAGGCTACCTGGAATTCACTGTGTAGTCCCAGGCTGGCCTCGAACTCACAGCAATCCTCCTACCTCTGCCTCCCAGTGCTGGGATTAAAGGCGTGCACCACCACGCCTGGCTTCTTATTTTTTAAAAATATTTTATTTATTTTTATTTATTTATTTGAGAGAGGGGTAAAAAGGTAAACAAAGAGAAAGAATGGGCATACCTGGGCCACTAGCCCCACTGCAAAGGAACTCCAGACACATGCCACTGTACATCTGGCCTACATGGGTACTGGGGAATCAAACCTGGGTCCTTAGCTTTTGCAGACAAGCACTTTAACTACTAAGCCATCTCTCCAGCCTCTCTCTCTCTCTCTTTTTTTTTTTTCCAAGGTAGAGTCTCACTCTAGCCCAGGCTGACTGACCTGGAATTCATTATGTAGTCCCAGGGTGGCCTCAAACTCATGGCCATCCTCCTATCAAGGTGTGTGCCACCACACCGGGCCCTTACTCATTTTCTGACACCATAATAACTAAGGTTTTCCCCCTAGGAATGTCCGTTTACTATCCTCAAGTAAGAAAAGCGTTAGACAGCATCCTGCGACACTTAGACAAAGAAGTCGGAAGGCCAATGTGCATGACAAGTGTGCAGATGTCCAATAAGGAGCCTGAGGATATGATTACGTATGTAGTGCCTGACTTCCCCTGTTGCTGTTACAGTTTTCATGAACACATGGTTGATTCTCGCTCACCTGTTCCCTTGCTTTCTCTTTTAGAGTTCTCCTATCTTGCCATCTGCTACGGGTTTGTTTATTTTTAAGGGTTTTTTTTGTTTTGTTTTGTTTTGTTTTGTGTTTTTGAGAGAGAAAAAGAGGCAGAGTGAGAGAGAAAGGGACAGATAGAATGGGCACACCAGGGCAAACAAACTCCAGACATATGGTCCACCTTGTGCATCTGGCTTATGTGGGTCCTAGAGAATCGAACCTAGGTCCTTAGGTTTCAGAGACAAGTGCCTTCACCACTGGAGCTTCTCTCCAACCCTGCTATAGGTTTTCATGTAGGGATTTCTTCCACAGACTTCATTTTTACCAACGTTATGACAAGCTCATGTTGACAACCAATCACCGTAGGTCCCAACCTTGTTTATTGTCAGGAACAAGGCCTTATGTTTATTTCATGAGTGATAAGTCCTGGTTATCCCCAGACACATATGGGGTAATCAGTTTACTGAGTCAAATACATGATGGAAAGAAAGAAAGAGAGAGAGAAAGAGAAAAGGGAAAGGGAGGGAGGGAGGGGGAGAGAGAAAAGGGAAAGAAAGGAAGGAAGGAAGAAATCCTGCCAATCTTAGCTCTTACAGTTTGTCTCCTTGAACTTGAGAAGCCAGAGGGGAATGATGGATGGATGACGAGCTTCTAGAGACATTACCTCCTCCCACCTCACCTGCAAGTTGGTTGTCATGGTTCCTTCCCTCTGTCCCTTGTTCTCAGCAGTATCCTCCTCAGGGGCATATTTTATGCCAGCTGCTGCCGTTGTCTGCCAGAAAGTGTCGCAGGGTCCCTCTGCCATCAGGGAGGTTTGCCAGTGCTACTGTCTACATTAGAGATCTGGGAATACCACGTTGGATGTCTGTCTCTGAGTTACTTAATACCCAGCTGTTGTATACTGCTATTCATTCTAATGTCCTAAGAGTCTGTTGAATGTGAACCTGTTCTGTGTGTGACTCCCTCTGGGATGTCTCCCTGTTTTCACCACGGGCGCTTCTCCCCCTAACGTCAGCATGCGTGCTTGCAGTTCCTCCCTCTTACTCTCCGGAGCACAGCACGGTCAGCGCTCCTGACCAACTTCGCTCCTGTAGCTCTGGTAATAAGCAATGTGAATTTCACTCCCATTGCACTTTGATTTTGGTCTTTAACATAGAAAGTGCCCATTCGGTGATTAATAGATATGCAAGGACCCAGGGTTGATTCCCCAGTGCCCACGTAAAACCAGACGCACAAGGTGGCACATGCATCTGGAGTTTGTTTGAGCAGCCAAAGGCCCTGGCATGCTCATTCTCTCCATCTCTAAATATTTTTTAATATTTTTAATTTTTATTTATTTGAGAGGCAGGGGTGGGGGAGAGAGAATGGGTGTGCCAAGGCCTTCAACTGCTGCAAATGAACTCCAGACACATGCACCACATTGTGCATCTGGCTTATATGGGTCCTGGGGAACTGAACATGGGTTCTTTGGCTTTCCAGGCAAGTGCCTTAACCACTATGCCATCTCTCCAGCTCCCAAAGTAAAATATTTTTTAAAAGAATATTATGGATAAAGCAATAACTGAAAAGTTTGCCTTAAAGTATAGACTAAAATAAAAACCAATTTATCAAGAGATTAGACATTTAAAATAAAATGCTGGGGGGCTGGAAAAACGGCTCAATGGCTAGAGGCACTTGCTTGCAAAGCCTGTCAGCCTAGGATCTATTCACCAATACACATGTAAAGCCAGATACACAAACTAGAAGATGCATTTGGACTTTGTTTTGTTTGAAGTGGCAAGATACCCTGGTACACCTATTCTCTCTCTCAAGTAAAAGAATGAAAATAAGGACTGGAGAGATAGCTTAGCAGTTAAGGCACTTGCTTGCAAAGCCAAAGGACCAAGGTTCAATTCCCCAGGACCCATGTAAGCCAGATGTACAAGGTGGTGCATGCATCTGGAGTTCATTTGCAATGGCTGCAGGCCCTGGCATACCTATTTTCTCTCTCTCTCTCTCTCTCTCTCTCTCTATCTCTCTCTCTCTCACTCAAATAAACAAATAAAAGTAAAATATAAAATAATAATGATAAATAAATAAAATTATTAAGGGACGGTATGAAGTTACACTAGAAGGATTGGTGATGTAGCTCAGTAGTAGAGCCGCCGCCCCTGCTTACCATGTACAAGGCCTGAGTTACTTCCTTATCACCCCCTTCATACACATGTAGAGTAGAATTTCGTCATATTTAGTCTCTGCTTATGAAAAGCCAGGATTTAAAAACTCAGCGCATTTTATTGCATAAAATTTAAACATATATATTTTTATGTGCCTCACAAGAGGACAAGAACAAGCAGTATGAACAGTGATATATAAAAATACCTGATTGTAAAGCCTTGTTAGGATAGGATATTAATTTTTTAAAATTGGCTCCAAAGGACAATTAATATTTAGATATTTAATAATATCAACACTGGTATTTATAATAGTAACTAGTCTTTAGTTATAAATGTTTGTGGATGGGTAAACTATCAAAATATTTAATTAATATTAAAATAATTATTATAATTGCTGGGGCTGGAGAGATGGCTTAGAGGTTGAGGCACTTGCCTGTGCAGCCTAAGAACCCAGGTTCGATTCTCCAGGACCCACGTAAGCCAGATATATAAGGTGACACATGTGTCTGGAGTTTGCAGTGGCTAGAACCCCTGGTGTGCCCATTCTCTTTCTGTCTCTCTCTCTCTCAAATAACTAAATAAAATATTTTTTAATTATAATTGCTCAGCTGATTTTCTACTTAGTAAAGGTAATTGCTAGCTGCCCTTTTGTCCTGAATGATCACCATTCTTTTGTCACTTACGGGCAGATCAACATCTGCAGTGTGAACATGCTGTGTTCACACTAAATGCCTTCAGTAACTACTTTTGCAAATGTGATTTCATTGTCCAGTATGTGTATTACACTTCCTACTAAATCTTCTGGGGTTTCTTTTTCAGGGGAGAACGAAAACCCAAAATTGATTTGTTTAGAACTTGTATTGCTGCAATTCCAAGGTTAATCCCCGACGGCATGAGCAGAACTGACCTCATTGAGTTGCTAGCGAGGTGAGTGTGATGACTACCTGCTGGGTTCAGCGCTGCAGAGGCAGTAACTAAGGCATCTTTAAAAATGTTTATTTGGGGGCTGGAGAGATAGTCTAGTGGTTAAAGCACTTGCCCGGGAAGCCTAAGAACGCTTGTTTGAATCTCCAGGTCCCACGTATAGCCAGACGCAAAAGTGATGCCAAGTGTGCAATGTCGCACAGGTGCACAAGGGGGCGCACACGTCTGGAGTTAGTTGACAGTGGCTGAAAGGCCCTCACGCACCCATTCTCTCTCTCTCTTTCTCTCTTTGCCTCTTTCTCCCTGTCTCTCTCAAAAACATTTTAAAAATGTTTATTTAGGCTGGAGAGATAGCTTAGTGGCTAAGGCACTTGCCTGCAAAGCCAAAGGACCCAGGTTTGATTCCCCAGGACCCATGTAAGCCAGATGCACAAGGTGGCGCATGCTTCTGGAGTTCGTTTGCAGCAGCTAAAGGCCCTGGTTTGCTCATTCTCTCTCTCTCCCCCCCCCCTTTCCTCCCCTTTCTCTGTCTCAAATAAATAAATAACAAAATGAATATTCATTTATTTGTGGGGAGGGTCGCACACGTCCCTCAGCGTGCATGTGGAGGTCAGAGGACAGCTTTGACGAGTCTGTATTCCACCTTGTTTGAGACAGTCTCTTGCAGCTGCAAATGAACTCCCAGACTTTGACAAATGCATGTCACACTAGCTGGCCCTCCAGCTTCTCATTTTCCTCACCCCGCCTCCCCTTGTCATAGGGGCATTGGGATCACAGATGTATGTGCCACCCTGCATCCAGCTTCATGTGGGTGCTGGAGAATTGAACCCTGGGCTGGCAGGCTTTGCAAGCAAGCACCTTTAACCGCTATTCCATCATCTCCTGGGCCCCAGTAGAAACATTCTTAATTCATTTGGTTTACTTGCTTAGTTCCCACCTCATTTTTTTTTTAAAGATTGTATTATTTATTTATTTATGTAAGAGAGAATGGGTGCACCAGGACCTCTCGCCTCTGCAGATGAACTCTAGATGCATGCGCTACTTTGTGCATCTGGTTTACATGGGTTCTGAGGAATTGAATCTGGGTCCTTAAGCTTTGCAGGCAAGTGCCTTAACCAGTGAGCCATCTCTCCAGCCCCCCATTTATTTTTTTATTGTTTTATTTTATTTTATTTACTTATTTGAGAAAGAGAGAGTGGAAGAGGCAGATGAATGGGCACACCAGAGCCTCTAGCCACTGCAAACGAACTCCAGATGCATGCGCCCCCTTGTGTACCTGGCTTACATGGGTCCTGGGAAATCAAACTGAGGTCTTTAGGCTTCCCAGGCAAATGCCTTAACCACTAAGCCATTTCCCCAGCCCCCATTTATTTTTAACTTCACATGTTCTTCTAGATCTCCCTTTAAGTCCTTTTTACAGTTTCTTATCTATTAGTAGTTCACTGGATTGATGAAATGAGTACCTCAATGTATAGGCCTCACTAGCATATGACCCACCCAATTAGGATGGTGAACAGACCTCATTTTCACTGTTGTTGTTTCCCTGTGGCAGAGCCTACAGTGTTCAGGTTATTAGCTTTTCCTCCAGTAGGCACGGTTGAACTCACTGGATATCCCAGGCAGACCTGAACTTGTGATCCTCCCAGGTACTTAGAATGAGACGCCTGTGCTGCCTCTTAATTTTTGCATGGATCGGGGTACATGCCCTTAATCTAAGCACTCGACGCAGGGGCAGAAGAATCATGAGACCAGTACTCTACGTGATGAGACTGTCTCCAAATAAAATAAATAGCATAAAAATAGATGGTAGAGTTACAACGTTTACGTCAGCATTTGGAATTGAAACTGTAACTAACTAAAACATTCTATCCTGGGAGAGCAACAAATAGTGAGTGTTAGTTCTATTTTGTCTCCTTTCCCCTCAGCTTAACATGCCCTGCACCTCTGTGTCAGGTGAACCAGCATAGTGGGGCTATAGGCATGTCCCATTGCCCCACTAGAGGGCACTACATCTGAGACGGGAGGACGTAGGGAGCCCCCTGATGGAGCTCTGAACTGTGAACTTGGTCATCATTTACTAACCCATATATCCTCGTCAGCAAGATCCTAACATCTGTTCCTCATCCCTTGCCCCTGTTTGGAATTGTGACAGCTAACGCCTCCTTACTTAAAAGGACGGGAAGAGGGCTGGTGAGATGGATCAGTGGTTAAGTCGCTTACCTTGCAAAGCCCAATATCGTGGGTCTGAGTCCCCAGTACCTACATAAAGCCAGATGCACAAAGTGGTGCATGCCCCTGGAGTTTGTTGGCAGTGACTGGAGGCCCTGGTATACCCATTTCCCCTCCCCCTCTCTCTCTGTTTGCAAATAAATCTTTAAAAAAAAAAAGAAGAAGAAGAAGAAGAAAGCACACAAAACTGAGACGTGTTATAAGCTTGCAGACCTCTATGAGGTCTCTGAGCAAGGTTCATTAATCTCCCACCTTTAATTAGCCAGGTCTCGTTTGTACACAATGTGGGGTTAACTCAGGCACCATATATATATCCCAGGGGACATAGAAAGGCGTGAGAGATTTACTTATACTTCATGGGTTAAAGGGTTATGGAAACAGCCTTTAAGTTAGCAGCCCGAATCAGTGTCACTCTGCTTTTGGTGGTGTTCCTGATGGGGTCACCTCCAGAGATGGCGCGCCGGGCTCTAGAGCCTCAGTTGCCCCTGTTGGCTTGCAGTGGGGCTGGCTGGGCTGTTAGCACTGCGTGGCTCACTCCCAGATCTGTGTGGCTGTGAGAATGTTCTCTTCAGCCTCGTTGTCTGACTTCGTGAGGACCAATGTGTGATAGCCCCTTCTGAGCCACCCAGATTTCACCGAGTCGTTGTGGGTAACTCTGTCTTGCCAGTTTCCCTCACGTCCAGGTGTGGTATATTTTAAACATTACCTGCTCATTCATTCAGGCCATTTAAATATGATAACTGGGCTGGAGAGATGGCTTAGCGGTTAAAGCATTTGCCTGCAAAGCCAAAGGACCAAGGTTCAAGTCCCCAGTACCCACATAAGCCATATGCATAAGGTGGCATGCACAACGGAAGTTCATTTGTGGTGGTTAGAGGCCCTGGCACATCCATTCTCTCTTATCTTCCTTTCTCTCTCTCTCTCTCTCTCTCTCAAATAAGTAAATAGATAATAAAAAGAATAAAAAAATGTAATATATATTAAATCTGATAACTAAAATTGTGTCCAAGGCCTTGAATTATGTTGAAGTCTTTCAACAGTAAATTTTATATATTTTATGTAGTGACCATATTCTGATTGTTTTAGGCTTTAATTCTCTGTGCGGCCTCATGTGTTGACTTGAGCCACTTTATTTTTCATGGTGTGACTCCTAAATGTATTCTCATTCTTCAAGAATTATTTCTGTCGATCCCATCCTGATTTGTTTATTTTCTTCATAAAGAGCCATCTTATATTTAACTGTCGCCTCGGCTGCATGGAAAAAGTGACTAGGATAAGTCATGTCCTTTCCAGTAGAAACAAACAAATCTCAGTGCTCAGACGCTATATGACTGAACATAATTTTTATTGATTACATGGTAGCAGCTGAAGGTATTTTAAGAGTTGAAGTTTTAAATGGAATTCTGATGTCACCTTTATTCTAAGCCACAGCCTTTGGATTAAACCTGGACTTATTTTCCTGGATTACAGTAAAAATACCAGCTAATATGATAGATTCCTGTGGTAGTTTAACCAAATAGCTGAGTAACGTAGGAGTGAATATCGAGCATGAGTTCCTATCTGCATACTTCGTACAAGACATTTAAGGGGACATAGTTTCCAGTCCCGAGCTTTAGGGTTCAGAAGATAGAACCGTAGGAAGGGCCTTGAGGTGTGCTGATGGAATTTTGTTCCGGGCAGGCTAACGATTCACATGGACGAAGAGTTGCGCGCCCTGGCCTTCAACACTCTGCAGGCCTTGACGCTTGACTTTCCAGACTGGCGGGAAGATGTTGTGTCGGGATTTGTGTATTTTATTGTTCGGGAAGTGACCGATGTCCACCCCACCCTTCTTGACAACGCTGTAAAGATGTTGGTACAATTAATAAATCAGTGGAAGCAAGCAGCCCAAATGCATCATAGAAACCAGGATTCCCAGGTACCACATTCTCCTGTGTTGTCCTTTTGTGTGCATGATCAGTGGGGAATGACCAGTGATGATGTTAATTAACCTAGATTACTTTCTCAAGCACTAAGATTTTGAATTAATTTCTGTTCATAATTCTTTTGCATCATACTTTTTCCAAACTCCTATTATCATTCATCAAGTGTTGGTGTCTAGCCAGTTTAGGCTTCTTTGGGTAGTGATTAGATATTCATGATCATAGGGAGGGAGCACATTAGGGTGTTTCCAATATCTTCACAACTTAATATGATAGAAAACTCTGATAGTCTTTTGATATGGATTATTGAATTTTGGGGGCAAAGGGACCAGTGTTTGTGCCACATGTATACTGTCTGTGCTTCTTAACTAAAAAAGATGTTCATTGGGCTGGAGAGATGGCTTAGCGGTTAAGCACTTGCCTTTGAAGCCTAAAGACCCCGGTTCAAGCCGAGTGTGGTGGCGCACTCCTTTAATCCCAGCACTCGGGAGGCAGAGGTAGGAGGATCCCCATGAGTTCGAGGCCACTCTGAGACTCCATAGTGAACTCCAGGTCAGCCTGAGCTAGAGTGAGATCCTACCTCGAAAAACCAAACTAAATAAATAAATAAATAAAGACCCCGGTTCAAGGCTCGATTCCCCAGGACCCATGTAAGCTAGATGCACAAAGTGGCACATGCATCTGGAGTTCACTTGCAGTGGCTGGAGGGCCTGGCATGCCCATTCTCATTCTCTCTCTCTCTCTCTCTGCCTCTTTCTCTCTCTGTCTGTCACTCTCAAATAAATAAAAATAAACAAAAAAATTTTTTAAAGTTGTTCACATCTTTGATTTTTGATGATAACTGGTTACGTCATAGAGCGTCGGATGTTTAGAGCTGGACCACAGCCTTTGATGAACATACAGATCAGCAGGTGATAAGCTTCTGACACGCTCCCAGGACATGCCACACTGCTAGCCTGCACCTTGAGTATACAGAATACAGTCCAGTCCTCCCAGTTCAGTCTTCCATGAAGAAATGTTAGACCAAGAATGATTAAATGGTGTCCACAAAGCTACAAGTTAGTACAAGAAGGACAAAAGCTAGGCGGATAATTCCTACTCACACCTCAGTGGAATGCAGCATTCCCTTGTAGATGAGGACTGACTGGATCTACAGACCCACTCAATTCCTAGGCAAAGGCTTCATCTCTGAACTCTGTCCCAAGACCGCTGTTCACTTTTCATTTTGAGACATGGTCTCACGGACCCACCCAGTATCCCAGGCTAGCCTTGAACTTGCGGTCCTCTTACTTCAGCCTCCCAAGTTTCTGGGGTGACAGGTCCGTGCCAACATACCCAGCGCATACCGTAAGTTAAATACAACTCAAGTTGCATGAGCTGAGATGGGCTTGTTACCAGAATCTCTGTGATTTCTTTTCCTCTCTACTCTTGGGTTTTTTTTTTAAATGAATGTGTGTGTATGTATATGTATATGCTTCTTAATTTGGTTTGTTTTTGACTTGTCTTTATGTTTCAAGCATGGTGCAGCCAATGGGGCTAACCATCCCTCTCCTTTGGAAAGGAGCCCGTATTCCTCTGTGTTCCACGTGGTCGAAGGCTTTGCACTTGTCATTCTCTGTAGCAGTCGACCCGCCACCAGAAGACTAGCCGTCAGTGTCCTTCGAGAAATACGGGCTTTATTTGCACTTTTGGAAATACCTAAGGTAGGAGTTCAAAAATATATATAATACACACAGAGAGAGAGAGAGAGACACATATATTATATAATTTGAAAGAGAGAATGGATGCATCAGGGCCTCCTGCCACTGCGTACAAAATCTCGGCACAAGTGCCACTTTGTGCATCTGGCTTGATGTGAGTACTGGAGAATTAAACCTGGGCCAGCATGCTTTGCAAGAAAGTGCCTTTAACCATTGAGCCATCTCCCAGCACCTTAAGGTAAGATTTGGTCATTTCATTTAATAGTCTAGCAAAAGTGCTTAAAGACCACTTTTACCCTGTTTCTGTAAGTCATACCATGTAGGTATGACTGACTTTATGACAGAGTCTGTGTGAGTGGACCTGAATACACCTCTCTGCCCTCAATCTGTTCGTAACAGAAACTTGTGAGAGTGAAGTTTTTTTGTTTGTTTGTTTTCTTTTCTTTTGCAAGATAGTATATCACTGTAACCCAGGCTGACCTGGAATTTACTCTGTAATCCCAAGGTGGCCTCAAACTCACATTCATCCTCCTACCTCTGCCTCCCAAATTCTGGGATTAAAGGCTTGTACCACCTCACCCACGAAAGTAAAGTCTTCAAAAATGTTACTCAGTGTCAGCTACTTTCCTTGAATTCTAATTTATTTCAACTTGTGGTGTCCGTCTTCCAGGGTGAGGATGAATTAGCCATAGACGTGATGGACAGGCTGAGCCCATCCATTCTTGAGAGCTTCATCCATCTCACAGGGGCCGATCAGGTACGCTTGCTTTCATCTTCTCAGGCTTGTGTTGGGACTAAAGGCACATGTGTACTCATGCATGTTTTCATATATGTACACGGGAATCTCCTGAACAAATGTAATACACTTGAAAGACTTTTTGAAACCTATGAAGTTCTTTAGAAGGAAACGAATTTTGTTTTGTTTTGTTTTTTTGAGGTAGGGTTTCACTCTAGCCCAGGCTGACCTGGAATTCAATCTCAGGGTGGGCTTGAACTCACGGCGATCCTACTGCCTCTGCCTCCTGAGTGCTGGGATTAAAGGCGTGTGCTACCACGCGCGGCAGAAACAAATATTTTTAAATTAGTACTTGTTTATGCTCTGGCAAGTTCTTATCTCCATAGAAGTAAGAATAATTTTACAATAAAATTCTAATCTTTCCAATCTAAGAAGCTGCCCTTAAGTGTAATGTTACTATTATTTGCCATTTATGACAGCATAGAACAGATAATATTCTTGATACAGTGATACTGGTTACAAGCACATGGGGAAAAATATTGTTTGCTTTGTCCTACGTGGTTAAGCACAATGGTTGGACTATATATTCTAACATTAAAAAGTTGAGAAAAGCCAGGTGTGGTGGCACATACCTTTAATCCCAGCACTCAGGAACCAGAGGCAGGAGGATCACCATGAGTTCGAGGCCAGCCTGAGACTACATTGTGAATTCCTGGGCTAAAGTGAGACCCTACCTTAAAAAACAAACCAAAAAAGTTGAGAAACACTTGTCAGCAAACAATTACAAAGAAAACCTGTGCTGCAAACTTCCCCTCCCTTCCTCTCCCCCTCTATTTCTCTCCTCTTCGTTTTCCATACTTGGAACTGAATCCAGGCCCTGTCCGGGTGAATGGTCCCACTGAGCCACATCTTCAGTCCAACTTATGCAGACTTTTTATTAGCTGTGTTTAGAGGGGGAAAAAAAAATCAAGATTCCACTGTTAATGTAGGAACACCTATAAAAGTTTATGGTGTGAACTTTGATTCCAGCTCTTTTTGAGTCCATGGGCAAGATTTTTACTTCCTTCGGCCTGACACCTGTCTCTTAGAAATACTCAGAGGCAGCCCACAACGCCATGCAGGCAGTCATAAAACCTTATAAGCCTAAGAGATTATTAGAAGTCTTCACCAGCTCCAGGGAGATGGCGATAGACGCTGCGGATAGTCAAAACTCATCAAGGTGGAAATCTAAAGGTTGCTGAGAGCTCAACACTCAATAGACTCCTAACATACCTGTCAAGCCTCAGGGAACATTGAGGAAGCGGGTGTGGGAAAATTGTAAGAGCCACAGGGTGGGAAGGAGTATCCTGAGGCATTGCCCTCCCCCCACTACAGAGACTGACTGCTGCATTCATAGCCCCACAGGAACACCACAGAGGAGGTCAGCAGTGGAATGGGGACGGGGAGGGGGAGATAAGATGATTATACAAGGGGAATGTGACCAACATGCAATTTGGGCATATGGTAAAGTTCATAACTAATAGAGAAAGTCTTTACAATTGTAGCAGACAGCTTCAGGTTCACTGATTGAACTTTCAGACCAGACACAGTTATGGAGGAAGAGATATTTATTGAAGCTTACAGATCCAGGGGAAGTTCCATAAATGGCAGAAGAAGCTGGCCTGCCTTCACAGGACCAAGCAGAGAGAGAGAGAAGCACAAGCCTAAAGCCAAAAGCCACAGCACACTTCAGGAACTCCTGCTAGGCACACACTTTGCATATCTTTAGATTGAAATCTGAAACCCACCACTACACCTAAAGACCCACCCAGTGACATTGCCTCCAGCCAGGTGGCTGCAGATACAAACTACAAACAATAAAGAACTGAATATATTGGGGGCCATCTATTTAAACTACCATAACAATTAAAAGAATTTGTTTAAAAAAAAAAAAAAGAATTTTGTTTGAGGACTGGAGAGATGGCTTAGCAGTTAAGGCGTTTGCCTGGGAAGCCTAAGAACTCATGTTCAAATCTCCAGGTCCCATGAAGCCAGATGCTCAGTGGTGCAAGCATGCAATGTCACACATGTGCCACAAGGGGGTACACACATCTGGATTTTGTTCGCAGCAGGCTGAAGGTCCTGATGTGCCCATTCTCTCTCTCTCTCCCTCTTTCTCTCAAAAATAATTTTTTTTTTAAAGAAAGGGAATTTTGTTTGAAATCATTAACCATGTATTCACTATGTAGTCTCAGGGTGGCGTCAAACTCACGGCGATCCACCTACCTCTGCTTCCCGAGTGCTGAGATTAAAGGCGTGCATCACCACACCTGGCTTGAGAGTTGGATATTTATATACCAATTACCTACCTAGTGATTCTTAATTGTTTTTTTTTTGTTGTTGTTGCTGTTTGTTTGTTTTTTGGTTTTTCGAGGTAGGGTCTCACTCTAACCCAGGCTGACCTAGAATTCACTATGGAGTCTCAGGGTAGCCTCAAACTCACAGCAATCCTCCTACCTCTGCCTCCTGAGTGCTAGGATTAAAGACATGTGCCACCACGCCCAGCTTTCTTAATCTTTTTTTAATATTTAAAAATATTTTATTTATTTGAGAGAGATAGAAAAAGAGGCAGATAAAGAGAGAATGGGCATGCCAAGGCCTCTAGCCACTGCAAACAAACTCCAGATGCCACCTTATATATCTGGCTTACATCTGTCCTAAGGAATTGAACCTGGATCCTTTGGCTTTGCAGGCAAGCACCATAACTGCTAAGCCATCTCTCCAGCCCCTTAATCTCTTTCTCTCTTTGACATAGATTGTTTTGAGAGTAATGAACACTATGAAATCTCTCTCTAGAAAAGCCCATGAAGGCAGGCAAAATGTCAGGAGTTCATTCCTCTCTCAGCCCTGCCTCACTCACATTATCCTCTGTTCTCGAATCCACCAGCAGACCACTGCTGGTTTAAAGCAACTGCTGTGACAAAGCTTGACGAGTTAATGAATGTGCGGTAACCACGCCTCTTTCTCTCTAGACTACCTTGCTGTACTGCCCCAGCTCCATAGACCTGCAGACATTAGCGGAATGGAGCTCTTCCCCCATCAGCCACCAGTTTGACGTGATCAGCCCATCCCACATTTGGATATTTGCACACGTGACCCAGGGCCAGGACCCGTGGGTCATAAGTCTCTCCAGCTTTTTAAAGCAAGAAAACCTTCCTAAACACTGCTCTACAGCTGTGAGCTATGCCTGGATGTTCGCATACACAAGGCTGCAGTTGTTGTCTCCCCAGGTTGACATAAAGTAAGTTCTTTGCCTGGTGAAGATTCAAGAATGTATAGATTTGTCCGCTTTCATCATATGTAGTTTTGAAAAGTGGCATACAGTGGAAATTCCACAAATTATGTGCTGTACTATATGTCCATCGTAAGTGACAGATGGGGAGGAAGTTGTAAAGGCCAGACACATGTGGCTGTTCCTTTCATCCGTTCAATCTCCCATGATGTTTGTCGAATACTTGATTCATTTCTATCTTTCGTCCTTTCACAAGGACCACGTGCTACTAATGAACTAACCAGCCACCACCCGCTACGTTGGGAGCACCCTAGCCTTAGTTGGGAGCACCCTAGCCTTAGTTGGGAGCACCCTAGCCTTAGTTGGGAGCACCCTAGCCTTAGTTGGGAGCACCCTAGACTTCGTTACATAAGTCAGCACCGAAGCCCACGCGTGGCTTATAGCTGCCACTTCCTTTCCCCCAGCAGCCCCGTCAATGCTAAGAAAGTGAATGCCACCACGAGCAGTGACTCGTACATCGGCCTGTGGCGGAACTACCTGATCCTGTGCTGCAGCGCAGCCACGTCCGCGTCGTCCTCGGCATGCGCAGGCTCCGTGAGGTGCTCCCCTCCCGAGACGCTGGCGTCCACCCCCGACAGTGGCTACGGCATTGATTCCAAAGTAGGTCCATCGCGTCCACCCTAGGACCTCAGCGGCGCCGTGAAGAGAACATTTTGCAATTTTCTTTTCTGGGTGATAAGATAACTGGGTCTGTTCACGCTGACCAAGAGAAATTGTTATGAAATCCTGTCACTGTTTTTGTGGCTTCCTGATTAGAATTGATGATACCGACAGATGTGTTCGCTGGGGAAGGGTCCCCTGTGTCCATTGAACGCATCCTACTGAATGTTTGGAGGGAACGTATCGTATCTGCTTGTTCTATTCTACTTCCAGGGTTCTCAGGCATCCCCATGCCAAAAGGAGTCACTCCTTCATTCCTTGGTTGTACAAGACGTGGCCCCTCAGTATAGCCAAGGCTGCCCTGTCAGCCCCTTATGTAGACTAGGCCTGGCTGTTTTTCACTTACAACACTCCTACGTCAGCCTCCCAAGTGCTGGGAGGTGCAGGTGTGAACTGCTGTTCCTGGCTCCCAAAGTGATCCCTGAATGATTAAATGCCTGTCTGGAATTTTCCTAAATCATGTAGTAATACAGTGGCTAGCTGAGAGGAACAGTTATATAGTTTTATGATATGACACAAAATGTAATGGTGTCATTGAAGGAAAGTTAAGACCAGGGCTTCAAACTTGCATACTGATAACCATTTCAGAAGTGATTCTATTTGACTTATATTTTCAGATCCCAAGATACAGACTCTCTGATGGAGAGAGATAGTGTAGTACATAGTAATAAATCTCTGTAAGAAATTTCAGAGACCCACATGCATTCTGTTAGTAATCTGTAGTAATGCCATTGGACGAGCCATTTGTAGGCTCCTTATACCAAAGATGAAGTTTTTATTTTACTTATATATTTATTTATTTGAGAGAGAGGGAAGGAAGGAAGGAAGGAAGGAAGGAAGGAAGGAAAGAAGGAAGGAAGGAAAGAAGAAAGGAGGGAAGGAGGGGGAGGGAGGGAGGGAAAGAGAGAGGGAGATAGAAAGAAAGAGAATGGGTGCACCAGGGCCTCTGGCCACTGCAAATGAACTCAACACATGCAACACCTTGTGCATCTAGTTTTATGTGGGTACCGTGGAATCAAACTTGAGACTTTTGGCTTTGCGGGCAAGTGCACTAACCACTGGGAAATCTCTCCAGCCCCAAAGATGAGGATTTTTAAAAAATATTTTGTTTGTTTATTTACTTAAGAGAGAATAAGCACACTAGAGCATCCAGCCCATGCAAACAAACTCCAGGCGCATGTGCCACTTGGGCATCTGGCTTACATGGGTCCTGGGAAATCAAACTTGGGTCCTTTGGCTTTGCAGTCAAGCTTTAACTGCTAAGCCATCTCTCCAGTCCCCAGAGATGAGTTTAAAAGCATGATCCATTTATTACGAGTGTTACCTGGCCATGGTTCTTTACAAAAGATCATTGGGATGCGAAGTTATTTAGTTGGGTCTGGAACAATTAGAGGCTGCTATAATACTTACAATAAGTATAATATTTTTGTTTCCAGATTATTGGCATCCCATCCCCTTCGTCCTTGTTTAAGCACATAGTTCCCATGATGCGCTCTGAGAGCATGGAAATCACAGAATCCCTGGTTCTAGGTCTTGGCAGGACCAACCCGGGAGCCTTTAGGTAAGTACCTGCTGTGTTTTCTCTGTGCACTGGAGTGATGAATGTGCTTTTAAGAAAGTTGTAGTTGAATCAAGCAGAGGACTTGTTTAAGATAGTTGTATTCCAGCCCAGCATCTCCAGCCAGTCAGCCAGGTAAAAAGTCAAGCAGTGCATATGAGCTTTTATGTTCTCTTTTATTGAAAAAATTCAGACTTACCCTCTCTTCCCCACAGAATCATTTTCTTTTTTGTTTGTTTGTTTGTTTGTTATAGGATTGACCCCGGGGCCTCACACATGCACACTCTGACCACTGCTATATCCCCATCCAGCCAAGTTGTTATGAAAATAAACATTTCTGGTTTAGAATATAGTCTAAAACTTATTATGTGTCCTATAAATCTTTAATATTTTCCTACCCTGTTCACTTAGTGATACTATTAATGTATGGGTTTTTTATTTTATTTTTATTAATTTGATAAAGAGAAAGAAGCAGATAGAAAGAGACACGAGGCGAGCCTGGATGAACTCCAGTTGCACACACCACCTTGTGCATCTGGGTTTATATGGGTACTGGGGAATCAAACCTGGGTATTTTGGCTTTGCAGGCAAGTGCCTTAACCATTAAGCCATCTCTCCAGCCCTAATGTGTGATGTTTTTTTAAAAATATTTTATTTATTTTTTTATTTATTTAAGAGGAGAGAGAAGCCAGGCGTGGTGGCGCATGCCTTTAATCCCAGCACTCAGGAGGCAGAGGTAGGAGGATCACCGTGAGTTTGAGGCCACCCTGAGGCTACATAGTGAATTCCAGGTCAGCCTGAGCAAGACCCTACCTTGAAAAACCAAACAAAGAAAGAGAGAGAGAGGAGAGGAGAAAATGGGCATGCCAGAACCTTTAGCCACTACAAACAAACTCTAGATGCATGTACCATTTTGTGCATCTGGCTTTACATGGGTACTGGGGAGTCAAAACCAGGTCATTGGACTTTGCAGGCAAGAGTGTTAACAACTGAGCTATCTATCTCTCTACCCCCTAATGTGCACTTTTGATCTAATGGTTGAAACTCAGTTTTATCCCCTATCCAAGAAAATTAAATTTAAAAATTTTCAAGCAAACACTTATACATGTTTTGCATCATTTTTGCTTTTGATATTAATGAAGCAAATTATTTTTTGCCTGAAGTTCTGCTTTGTTGCTTCTTGGCTCCTGAGTGTATTCTCTTAAGAATTCCTTCAGTTGATAAATGTCGATATTTGATGTTTGGGTCCCTTTTTATGCAGTATAACATGTATAAGAGATTAGATTATAAAATTTTATTGTATCTGAGGGTATGAGATACATCATAAGTGAAGTTTGGCATGAGTATTTTTTGACAGATAAATATACTGTTGTTCTAATTGAAGAAAATGAGCCATAAAAGTTATTTCACTTTACTAAAAATAAAAATAATTTCTATAAATAAGTTCTGAGACAAAAACTTTCAATGTCAGCATTTTTAATGAAAATACAGAGGATTTTTAAGTCAGTTTCATCAATTTTATATCCTTTGACATATTAGTTTATTATAAAATTAATACTAAAGCGATAATGAGAAATAGACACAGATTAAGACACAAAGTTGTTCACCAAACCAGTATTCAAAGCAATAGAAAATTAGATAAAATGAGTGATTCAGTAATTGATAGAAATGGTTAGGAAAACCATCCTGTGGTGGAAGATTATGAATTCATTTATGACATGTGAAAGTAGCTGTACAAGTGTTAATTAAAGAGGCAAGAAATACCATTTTATTCATAATAATATTTCAACACCATAAATATATATATTGCAAAATGATTGACCTAAAGCACTGATGGTTGCCTCTGTAACTTGAGTGTTCTGTACCGTTTTGTTGTTTTTAAATGTTGTATAAGGTATGTGTTACTTTATAATCAAGATGGTAAAAACCATAAAACAGTAGGATTAGGGCTAGCACTTTTCAGTTTATGTCATATTAATGTATATTTTCAAATATCAGTTTGTGCTTGTTCAGTTCCTATTTAGAAACAATGTATATCATTTTTTCTCTAGGGAGTTAATAGAGGAATTACATCCCATAATTAAAGAAGCACTCGAAAGAAGGCCAGAGGTAAGCAGTTACATAGTTTCCTGTCACTGACTGTGTACTTGGTAAACACTTCCTTTTCTTTTCTTGTTAAATCCGTGTGCGCGCGCACGGGGAAGTCAGAGGGCGACCTCAGTGTGTCGGTTCTGTCCTTCCCCCTCGGTGGAGACAGCCTCTGTTGTCTTTTTGCTGCCAGACTAGCTTCACCATCCTCCTGGCTTCACCTTCCATTGCCCTAGGCGTGTTGGGATTACAGGCACATTTACCGCTGCACATCTGGCTGCACTTGGGGGGCTGGGGACCCAAACTCCATTCACCAGGATTGTAGAGGAAGCACCTTTAACTACTGAGTCATCTCCCTGGCCCTAAACACATCTCCTCTTCCTCCTTATTATTACCTGCTCAGCGGTTAAGGTACTTGCTTGCAAAGCGTAAGGATCCAGGTTTGATTCTCCAGGTCCCACGTAAGCCAGATGTACAAGGTAGCGCATGCATCTGGAGTTCGTTTGCAGTGGCTAGAGGCCCTGGGCGCCCATTCTCTCTCTCTCTCTCTCTCTCTCTCACTCGCTCTGTCTGTCTCTAATAAATAAATAAAGATAAATCTTTTGAAAAATTGAAAAATAAGTAAAAGTTTGTATAGTACACTTAAAAAATAATTATTGGGGCTGGAGAGATGGCTCAGTAGTTAAGGCCTTTGCCTGCAAAGCATAAGGACCAGGGTTTTATTCCTTAGTACCCACATAAAGCCAGATGCACAAAATGATGCATGTATCTGGAATTTGTTTGCAATGGCTAGAGGCCCTGACGTGCCTCTATTCATATTCATTCTCTCTCTCCATGCAAATAAATAAATAAGTTTTTTGTTTGTTTGTTTGTTTTTTGAGGTAGGATCTCACTCTAGCCCAGGCTAACCTGGAATTCACTCTGTATTTTCAGAGTAGCCTCAAACTCACAGTGATCCTCCTACCTCTGCCTCCTGAGTGCTGGGATTAAAGGCATGCACCGCCACACCCGGCTAAGATATTTTTTTAAAAATAACAATTATTTATTTACTCATTCATTTACAGTGTGTTACTATATGTCCATGGTGGGCCTTGAATACTCACTATGTAGAACAGGCTGACTTGAACTCACAAGTGAGCCTCTTGCCTCAGCCTCCTAAGTGCTGGATCTACAGGCATAAGCCACCATCTCAGGCTGTCTGGTGCAATTTTGAATGGTTTTGGTTTTGTTTGTCCCCACACACAGATGTTCTCCCTACTCCACAACATATGCAGAAACCCGTATGTAAAACCATTGAACATGTGCTAATGCTCCGAGAAGAGGAGGGTGTAGACCAACATTGGACGTGGAGACTTTCTGCTCCACCATTGTTGGGGTTCTCACCTTCTCTAGTCTCTGTGTGTCAGTTGCAGCTATGAGCACCCCTTGTGGTACGAACATGTCCACACATTATGTCAGTGAGTGGCTGTCGCTATTTGTCCAGTCAGACTTTACATTTCTTAGCAGTTAGCTGTGGGCTTTTGTCCAGCAAACCTGCTTCTAGAATCCTGAATCTGTAGTTCCGAAACATTAACATAATTATAGGTCTAAAGGTGGTGCACGCCTTTAATCCCAGCATTTGGGAGGCAGAGGTAGGAGGATTTCCATGAGTTCAAGGCCACCCTGAGACTACTTAGGGAATTCCAGATCAGCCTGAGCTAGAGTGAGACCCTACCTTGAAAAACCAAAAAATAAATAATAAATAAATAAATAAATGGAGACAGATTGAGGGAAACACCTGACGTCGACCTCCAGTCCCATAATCACATGGCACACGCTCTACCACACACTAAAAAGAAAGAAAGAAAGAAAAAGATGAATCTGTAAACTGCACAGCTTTGCATGATCATATTATAGGGGAAATTATTTGAATGTTTAGTTTGCATAGAAAATAAGTATCTCCGGCTGGAGACATGACTTAGCAGTTAAGGCACTTGCCTGCAAAGCCAAAGGACCTAGGTTCTTCAATTCCCCAGGACCCACGGAACCCAGATGCACAAGGTGGCGCTTATGTTTGGAGTTCATTTGCAGTGGCTGGAGGCCCTGGTGTGCCCATTATCTCTCTTTCTCTCTCTGTCTGCCTGCCTCTCTCTCTCTCTCCTCTCTCTCGTAAATAAAAATAAAATATTTTTAAAAGGAAAAAAAAGGGGGCCTGGAGAGATGGCTTAGTGCTTAAGGTGCTTGCCTGCAAAGCCAAAGGACCTCAATTCAATTCCCCAGGGTCCACGTAAGCCAGATGCACAAGGTGGCACATGCATCTGGAGTTCGTTTGCAGTGGCTGGAAGCCCTGGCACACCCATTCTTTCTCTCTCTCACTCTGCCTCTTCCCTTTCTCAAATAAATAAATAAAAATAATCTTTTTTTTAAAAAAAAAAAAAGGAAAAAGAAAATAAGTCTCTCATGAAAGTCTTCCGGTTTTAGCTGTCTAGTAGATTTCCAGTTCCCAGATGCCGGTGGTATCTGAGAATTACCCAAGGAGCTTTCTAAAAGTTACAGACATCTGGCCCTATTGAATGAAAATGCCTGGGACAGGTCCCTGAGGACTTTGGACAGGAAGGGGAGTAGGTGACAACAGCTGTCTCCTATAAAGAAATTTTGAAACCTCATCAGTAACTCCCACTGCCATCTAATTCCACCATGAAGCGTAGCAGTAGTGTTCCCAATTTATCACTCATTTGATTTTTTTATTTTAGAAAGATTTTGATTGCAGTGTGTGATAATTTAATCAAACGAAGTAGAATTGGAAACAGTGAAGAAGGAATGTTTACACATCTACATTTTAGGGGGGTGGCGAAGGTCATTATACAGAGTCCATAGATATATGCTGTGACATACCTTGAATGCAAACTATTGAGAGCCTGAGACTCAGGGACTTCCCATGGAGATAACTGACAAGAAGCAATCAAAACCTGACAGAAGCCTGGCGTAGTGGCACACACTTTTAATCCCAGCACTCCGGAGGATGAGATAGGATTGTATTCAAGGCCACCCTGAGACGACATAGTGAATTCCAAGTCATCCTGGCCTAGAGTGAGACCCTACCTCAAAATAATAATAATAATAATAACCTTTCAGAAATACTCAAAAACTGTTATGAAACCATGCTTTGGAAAATGAGTTTCTACAAACAAAAGACCAAATGGGCTTGCTTAGAAGGCAGGAAGCTGAATCACAGACAGGAACTAAGTGACCAAGAAATATATTTTGGGCCGAGAGATGGCTCAGCAGTTACGGTACTTGTCTGCAAAATTTGACGACCCAAGTTCAATTCCCCAGTGCCCACATAAGGCCAGATGCATAATTAGCACATGCACCTGGAATCCGTTCACTAGAGGCCCTGGCATGCGGCCCTGGCACACCCATTCTCTCTGTCTCTCTTCTATCTCTCCCTGCTTGCAAATAAATTTAAAAAAATTAAAATGAGAAATATGTTTGTAATTTCTCTGTATCATGAAAATTCATCAATGAAATTATGAGCTGTTGTAATGCAGGAAACTGACACCTTCCTGCTTATTGTTGTTCTTCCTGTTGCCACCAGAACCCATTTGAAATGTGACAGCTGATACTGTATTGTGGTTGTCACGGCCCTATGAGCAAAAAATAGTTTGTCTTTGTTTTTGTGCTTATATATTTTTGTGGCAATATTAATTAAGTGGAAATAGGCATGGAACTTTCAAAGGCTCCTTTTGGATTGTTTTCCCTGCCTGTCACTGTTTCGCGAATGTCTTAGGAACTCTTCTTGTGACTTCATTAGCAAATCCCAAAAAACAAAATGTAAAATTTTATTTTCCCATACAGAAGAGGAGTCAGCATGTAAAATGTCATGCATAGGAGTTTATTTCAGACTGGCAGAATGTTCACAGTCTGCACTGCACAAGCAAGCTCATCATGATGAGCCCCAGACACCTCTCTCTTACATGTCACACCAGCTAGTTTCCCGTGAGTGTCCCTGGCAGATTTCTAATTCATATCTTTCTATGTTTTGGAATAGAATATGAAACGGCGCAGGCGTCGAGACATTTTACGAGTACAACTGGTACGAATATTTGAACTGCTGGCAGATGCTGGTGTCATTAGTCACAGGTCAGTATCAAATTCTGATTTTGCTTTGGCGTGTGTGCATGTCTATAGTGTGGTCTGTGTGGTGTATGATACACATATGTGCCTGCACAGTGCCCCATGCACTTACCTGTGGTGAGCAGAGGGGAACGTTAGGTGTCCCCCTCCACTGCTCTTGCCCTTGTTCTGATGATCCCAGAGCTGGTTGTGTTTTGTTGTCAGATCCAACGATTCTCAAGTCCCCACTCCCAGCAGAACCAGGTTTACAAGTGTGTGGCCATGCCCAGCCATTTTATGTGAGTCCTGGGCACCAAACTAGAGTCACCTCTTGAGCTTTCTCAGGCCCTCAGGCTGCCACTGGAAGTACTTTGAACCTCTGAGCCATTTCTCCAGCCCTGAAGTTTGATTTTTAAAGCATGAAATAATTAAGGAGCATGATCTCTTTTCCCTCATGACATATATCAACACAGAAAAGCACTTTAGCAACAAAAATGCCTGCCTGCATCGCCTCACTATTACTAAAGAAAGAGGCATCCCAGACACTAACCAGTGGTCACAAATTGTACTGGAAAATCTACCACCAGAATCTGAGGCAAGAAGATTGCTGTGTTAGGCCAGCTTAAGCTACAGAGTAGTGAGACCAAAGAAAGGAAGAGAGAGAGAGAATGAATGAATGAATGTGAATCTTCCACTGGGTCCCCATTTAGATGCTTTGGGTAAAAATTGATTATAAGGGGCTGGAGAGATGGCTCAGCTACTAAGGGACTTGCCTGCAAAGTCTAACAACCCAAGTTCAGTTCCCCAGTATCCACATAAAGCACAGTGGTGTATACATCTGGAGTTCATTTGCAGCAGCTGGAGGCCCTGGCAGACCCCTTCTCTCTATCTGTCTGTCTCTCTGCTTACAAATAAATAAATTAAAAAGAAAAATAGCCAGGCATGGTGGTGCACACCTTTAATCCCAGCACTCAGGAGGCAGAGGTAGGAGTATCGCTGTGAGTTCAAGGCCACCCTGAGACTACAGTGAATTCCAGGAGGGCCTGAGCTAGAGTAAAACCCTACGTCGAAAAAAAAAAAAAAAAAAAGTGGTTATAATGGAGCCAGGTGTGGTGGCGCACGCCTTTAATCCCATCACTTGGGAGGCAGAGGTAAGAAGATCGCTGTGAATTCGAGGCCACCCCAAGACCACATAGTGAATTCCATGTCGATCTGGGCTAGAGTGAGACTTTACCTGGATAAACAAAACAAATAAACAAAAAACTGGTTATAATGTTAGAGCCTAGTTTGCTAGGAAAGGGAGTACCAGTAAACTTTTCTTGACAAATTTACTATTTCTTACCTCTTTTTAAAGATGTTTCCTCTGAGCTTTAACCAAAAAAAAGAAAGAAAGAAAGAAAGAAAGAAATCATATGTTCAAAGACTAAATATGAGGGGTGGAGAGGTGGCTCAGCAGTAAAGGAGCTTGCTAGGCCTAACGGTCCAGGTTTGATTCCCCAATACCCACATAAAGCCAGATACACAAAGTGGCACATGCATCTGGAGTTTGTTTGTAGTGGCTGGAGGCCGTGGCATACCCATTCTCTCTATCTCCCTTCTATCTCTCTCTGCTTATAGATAAGTAAACAAAAAAGTAAGGTATGTAGATTTATTCCAGTCAACTATTGTTGATCAGATTGGGGAAAATTATGAAATCTACAAATATAAGTCATAACTCATGTTTTCCACCATTCACAAATTGTAAATGATAGAGCTACTGCTAACAGATTCATGACAGTATTAGAAAATTCTCTTAGAAGTATGTTGAAAAATAACTATTTCCTTAGGAAGTAAATGGGATTGTCTGACCATTAAAGGGAAAATAATAACAGATGTGACCTAATCTTTAAAAAGTAACTGAATAGAAATTTTCAAGGGAAAGAAAATCTGAGCCAGGAGTAGTGGTGCATGCCTTTATTCCCAGCACTCAGGAGCAGAGGTAGGAAGATTGCCATGAGTTCTAGACCACCCTGAGACTATATAGTGAATTCCTGGTCCAGCCTGGGCTAGAGTAAGACCGTACCTCAAAACTTTAAAAAAAAAAATCTATTACTGATCTGACTGGTATGGTAGCCTGCTTAGCATTGTCATACTAACGTTGGTCCTGGTTTCTCAGCGAACCCGACACTCTCAGATCTAGAAGCTTCTGACAAGCTCTCAAAACAGAGCTTCAACCCAGGAGAATTGTCCACCCATTGGTTCACTTTTCTTTGTGCTGAATGCAAAACAGAAACAAAAACAAAAACAAACACTCTCCTTTCCATCTTGTCTGTCATAAAAATAGAAATTACAAAAGCCAAACTGAAATTTGTGGGCTTCAGGGAGAAAAATATAAACTAATACATATATGAGTCTCATTGAGTTTTTGAAGAAATGTAAAATGTTAACGTATTGGAAATGTGGCTACAGAAGCTACCCTCCCTATTAAGCAGTAATCATTTATGAACAGAGCTGTGTTGGTTGATTTTTTTTCTAAGAAAAATTAGTAGAAGTCTGTCACTGTCATGGATTTTTTTTCAATAATTTCTTTTTTTAAAAGAAATTTATTATTGCCAACTTCCATAATTATAGACAATAAACCATGATAACTCCTTACCACCACCGCCCCACGTTCCCCTTCACAACTCCACTCTCCATCATATCCCCTCCACCTTTCCATCAGTCTCTCTTTTATTTTGATGTCATCATCTTTTCCTCCTATTATGATTGTCTTGTGTAGGGAGTGTCAGGCACTGTGAGGTCATGGGTATTCAGGCCATTTTATGTGTCTGGAGGAGCACGTTGAAAGAAGTCTTATCCTTCCTTTGACTCTTACATTCTTCCCACCATTTTCAGTCATTTCTTTGGTTAAGGAAAACATTTGTTTCTAAATGCCAGGAAGATGGAGCCCGTTGTCCTCCTGGTGGGTCCTGGGTCCTCTGCATGCAGTGGCTACTCAGTGGACATTGTTAAGTGAATTCACGTTGTACTGACTGAGCTGGTTTCCCACCCACTGGCAGCTCATGACCCAGAAGTTTAAAATTATTCTTTCAACAAAGGCAAAATTTGGGTCATGAATTCATTGGACATGTGTTTATTGTTGTAGACTGATGTTTTTAATATACTCTAGTATCGTTGCAACTTCTTATTCTGATTTTTGTGGGATCAGGACATTCATGGGAAAATGCAACTAGTCAAGAAAGGGGTTTTTTTTCCTTTTAAATTAATATATAGAAGTACTTTTCAAATATAACAAGGTCAAGCTTGGACATGTAATATCATTGCTATTTCACATATAATCACTCATTCGTTGTCTTACTGACACACACTGAAGTTGGTCCTGGATGCTTGCCTAAGGCTTGATGGAGCAAGACAGGAATCCAAGACTTGTGACTGTAACCAGTTTTCCCCGAACCCATTTGTGGTTTTTGAATACAGATCCCTTGCCTGAAAGACTATCCCTTGGCAAAGAGTCTTAAGACTGCATGGATCTAAGGCAGTTTGAAACCCAGTAATCTACCCTAGCTTTCCCTTGAATTCCCTCTACATTTCTGCATTCTCAATACTACCTATTTCAGAAGGCTGCTGGGAATAACTACCTAGTGGGTAGGCAGTTATGCTGAAGGTGTGGTGTGACTAGAGACAGGAGACTGCCTGGAACTAACTTTCCCTCATGTTTCTACACTGGTCCTCCACTCATAACTTTCTTATTTTTTGTATGTATATGTCTGTGGATGTATGTCACTGTGCACATTTGCAGGTCAGAGAACAACCCTAGACTGCTGGCCTTCTCCTTCCACTTGTTTGAGACAGGTTCTCTGTTGTTTTGCTTTTGGGAAGGCCAAGCCTAGAGCTTTGGGCTTGTCCTGGAGTCTCCCATTTGCTGTAGGCCAGTTAGAACGACAGACACACAAGCTACTTGAGTCTGGCTTTAATTGGGTGCTGGGGATTCATCCTCCATTTGACAGGCTTGCAGAAGACCCTTTACCTACAGAGCCATCTCCCCAGCCCCTCCAAAGCTATATTTTAAATATTTTATTTTTGCTTATTTATTTGACAGAGAAAGAGGGAGAGAGAGAAAGAATGCGCACCAGGGCCTCCAGCCACTGCAAAGGAACTCCAGACACGTGTGCCCCCTTGTGCATCTGGCTAACGTGGGTCCTGGGGAATCGAACCTGGGTCCTTTGGCTTTGCAGGCAAACACTTTAACTGCTCAGGCATCCCTCCAGCCCCAAAGCTGTATTTTAATGTAGAGTGTTGCAGGGTAGCTGTCCAACCACAAGCAGCTTATGGGAGGAAAGGGCTTATTTCAGGCTTTCAGATCCCAGGGGAAGTTTCTTCTTAGTGGAAGACGCTGGTTCACTTGATCACACTTCCACAGTCCAGATGCAGAATCAAAACCAGCAAGCACAGACAGCTCGACATCAACCTGGCTCCCAACACACCTAGTAGGGCAGGGCACCACCTGCTAAAGACTAAGTAGGAAGCTTACTCAAAAATACATAAGGCTGGGCTGGAGAGATGGCTTAGCAGTTAAGCACTTGCCTGTGAAGCCTAAGGATCCTGGTTCAAGGCTTGATTCCCCAGGACCCACGTAAGCCAGATGCCCAAGGGTGCGCATGCATCTGGAGTTTGTTTGCAGTGGCTGGAGGCCCTGATGCACCATTCTCTCTCTCTCTCTCTCTCTCTCTCTCTCTCTCTCTCTCTCTCTCTCTCTCTCTCTGTTGCTCTCTAGTAAATAAATAAAAATAAGCAAAAAAAAAAAAAAGACTAGTATTAAAAAATACATAAGGCTGGGCTAGGGAGATGGTTCAGTGGTTAAGGCACTTGCCTGCAGAGCCTAATAACCTGGGTTTAATTCCAAAGTACCCTTGTAAAGCCAGATGCACAAAGTGGCACATGCATCTGGAGTCCGTTTGCAGCAGCTGGAGGCCCTGGCACACCCATTCTTTCTGTCTGTCTCTCTTCTAGCTCTCTCTGCTTGCAAATAAATAAATAAATAAATAAATATTTAAAGAAATATTATAGGGGCTATTGAAGACATACATCTACATTCAAACCACCATATAGAGGGAATAATATTTAGTTCTCCTAGTAGATGGCTGAAGTTGGATAAGGAGTTGTATAAAATAAATCGTAATAGCAGGTTCTTGATGGACAAGCACCAATCTACTTCTTCATATTTAAGCTGAAGTCACGTTCCTTTAGTTTTTGTATCCTAAGCAACATTGTGGCATGACCAGACCAGGCTTCCCGAACTCTGACTTTGATTGCTAGGGATTTGTTTTGCTACAAGTTGTGATTGAAAGTCACATCTTCTGTGTCTCATTTATGCTTCATTCTTTGCAGTGCAAGTGGCGGCCTTGATAACGAAACACATTTCCTCAACAACACTTTGTTGGAGTACGTAGATTTAACTAGACAGCTTCTGGAAGCAGAAAATGAAAAAGACTCTGACACGCTGAAGGATATCCGATGCCATTTTAGTGCCTTAGTGGCGAATATCATTCAAAATGTTCCAGGTACCATTTTCCATTTCTTAGCGCATCACCCCGTTTCTCCTCTCCGTGAGCCTTTGCCGTATAAGAAAGTATCTTGGGTTCATCCTGGGGAAATACTATCGACACAACATGACGGCCAGGATTACTTTGCCTTGAATTTCATGTCGGTGGTAAGAAATTAAGGAACCAAGTATGGATTCTCAACAGTGACTACACCAACCAAAAACCAGAAGACCTGACTTAGAATGAGCTCTTTGGATAAGATTGTTCTAGGCACAGTGAGCCACAAGTGTTATTATTTTTTTTTTATTTCTTTTTTTTTTTTTTTTTTTTTTTTTTTTTTTTTTTTTTGGTTTTTCGAGACAGGGTCTCACTCTAGCCCAGGCTGACCTGGAATTCTCTATGGAGTCTCAGGGTGGCCTCGAACTCACAGTGATCCTTCTACTTCTGCCTCCTGAGTGCTGGGATTAAAGGTGTGCGCCACCACGCCCAGCCCCACAAGTGTAATTTTTTAAGTGTAATGTTTAAAATGATCCCTGCAAATAAAATTAACAAAATGCTGTGGAATAACAGAGGAACAATAGAAACCATAGATATAAATACAGCAAGGGCACATTGAAGTGCAAAGCCCTGTTTTGATCTTTGAAAATAAAATAATGTTACTTAAAGGAAAAGTACTTCTTTTCTCTACATTTTCTGCTTTGAAAGTCACTAATATAAAGATGTTCCTCGTGTACTTTCCCCCACATCCCCATCTTGGTTTTTCATGTTGAATTTCTGCTTTTATTTTTTATGGGATTGAGAGAGAGAGAGAACAAACTGGCATACTAGGGCCTCCAGCCATTGCACTTGAGCTCCAGAGGCATGTGCCACCTTGTGCACATGTGCGACCTTTGCTTGTGTCACCTTGTGCATCTGGCTTACGTGGGACCTGGAGGGTTGAATACGGGTCCTTAGGCTTCCCAGGCAAGCACCTTAATTGCTAAGCCATCTCTCCAGCCCGATGTTGAATTTCTTAACCAGTAGTGTTGCCAAAAACATATAGGATAAGACTCAACAGTGCCAAGGTTGTCTAAGCCAGTAAGTTTCAAGTCACGCTATTCCTCAGCGGCCTGTGGCTCTCGTGCCGGTGGCAGGACGGACTCGAATACTGCTCCTCACAGCTGACTTCAGCTGGAAATGCTCCCCTCTCAGCCACTTTGCACGTCAACACCCTGTGTGATTCTTTCATAAAGGCAGCTTTCTTGCTACTAAAATACAAAGTTTAAAATAGCTCTGCCCTGGTTCAAAGCCCTCAGTTCGCAGTGAACCAAGATCCCCAGCCGTTCATGATTGTGCCTTGGCACACGTTACCATACAGCCAGGGAGGAGCTGGTCCTGCCTTGCGCTTCCCTGCCAGCCTCCCTGTGCCATTCTGCCTGCCAGAGTGCTATTTCTGACTGCCGTGTATGTAAATGACGCCCATCGCTGTGTACGTTGCGAGAAGATACAAATGCAAACTTGGGTTTTCTGCTTTATAAACTTAAATCGTTCAGTAACGAATAAGTTGGCATATGCATTAAAGTCAAAAGAAATGGAAATGAATATTTTCCACTTGTGTTTATATTTGCAGCTCACCAGAGAAGAAGTATTTTCCCTCAGCAGAGCCTTCGTCACAGCCTGTTTATGCTGTTCAGTCACTGGGCAGGTCCTTTTAGCATCATGTTTACGCCCTTGGACAGATACAGTGATAGGAATACGCAAATTAATAGACATCAGTACTGTGCATTAAAGGTATTTACTTAGAGTCCCAACTTCTTTTATAGTAAAGCAGATTTCAGTATGTTTATGCTTCTCTGATATTGCCTGATTTCATTAAACAAGGTAGGTAAGGATGTCTTCAGAGTGCCCAAAAGTGTCAGAATGTATCCTTGCCTACCGTATTGAAACATACCATGACTTTATTTAACTAAGAGAATTCCACAGCCCTTACTGTTTTCCTTTTCTTTATTAATTAGTTTTGTATTCAGCAAATACAGTCAGTTTGGTACCATTATTAGGCTCATTTGTGACCTACCCCCTCCCCTTGGCCCCTCCTTGTTGAAGTACATGGGTCATGCATTGTGGAGTTAGCCCACAGTTATGGTTAAGATAAATGTCTCTGCATATCATGACCCAACATGTGGCTCTGACATTATTTCCACCCCCTCTTCCACAAAATTTCCCTGAGCCATGTTGGGTTCATTTTTGGTCTGCTTCAGTGATGAGGTGTTGGGGGCCTCTGGGTCTCTGGCTCTCTGATTTGGTAGGAGTTAATTTTTCTCTGTGCTGATCTCCTTCCCCCTTGTGCTGGTATCCGGTTCATCAGGAAAACAGCCCCCTTGCTTGTTTCGCCAATTTTTCTTAGTTTCAGCCGGGGCCCTTTGGAGGTATGATGGGGTGGCTCTCTCCTTAGGATCTACATCTATCCTCTCCAGTGTCTTGTGGTTCAGGTGTTCCCTGTAAGGGCCTGGTGAAGGTTCAGCCATTTGGTCTGCCTTTCTTTCCCTGGGATTTGCAGCACAGCTAAGAGGTCGCCATCTTGGCCGGAAGTCCAGCCCTTACTGTTTAATCAGCATTTTCTTAAAGAATGAGATTTCATCTTGAGGCATACCTGCTGTTTTTAAGTGCCTTTTTCTTGGTCTTTTTATCTTCCCTCTAATGTTTTTAAACTCCATGGTATGATAACAGACTTCCTCATAATACATTTCTCAGCCTTGGAAGTTACTATTAGGCTGGGAGATGAAGGTCGGGGCCAGAGTGCTTGCCTAGCATGTGTAAGGCTCTGGGTTCAGTTCCCCAGCACCACACACTACTACGCTAGATACACATGAGCAAAAATACCCTGCTTCTTCGCACTGAGCAGCCCACAGTTAACCGCTGAAATGTGTGGAGTGTAATTCTCACATTGTTGTTTGAAGGCCATGTCCGCTGTGCTGTGTTGTGGCCCTGTTGCAGATAACGTGGGACTGTCATCAGATGGCTATTTGTACAAATGGCTGGATAACATTTTGGACTCTCTGGACAAAAAGGTAATTCTAACATTTCCCTTGAAAATTTTATAATAAGGGGTTCGGGATTATGCTCAGTGAAAGAGCACTCAAGCTCCTGACCCTGGCTTCAGCCATCAGCAGTAAATGAGTAAATTAAATAAAATAAATACAGATAACAAAAGTCCGAAAAGGTGGGGACATTTCATAGTAAATTGCCTTTACATTATTTGCAGTTAATGGGTGACCTACTGGAAGTAAATTTCTTTTTGTAAATTTCTTCTTATTTATTTGAGACAGAGGGACAGAGAGAGAGAGAGAGAGAATGGGCGCACCAGGGCCTCTAGCCACTGCAAACGAACTCTAGACACATGTGCCACCTTGTGCATCTGGGAGTTCTCTGGAATTGAACCTGGGTCCTTTGGCTTCACAGGCAAGTGCCTTATCCACTAAGCCATCTCTCCAGTCCCTGAAAGTAAATTTCTTAAAATGAAATGAAATAGGATAGAATAGTATAAGCATAGAAAGTATATTATGGGCTGGAAATATGACTTACCAATAAAGGTGCTTGCCTAAGAAGTCTAAGGACCCAGGTTCAATCCCCCAGTACCCAAGTGAGTCAGATGCACAAGGTGGTGCATGCCTCTGGAGTTCATTTGCCATGGCTGGAGGCTCTGGTGTGTCCATTTTCTTTCTGTGTCTGTCTCTTCTCCCCCTTTCTCTCTCTTCCCCCCTAAATAAATAAAGTATATTATATAAAATGAGATAGCTACCATAATTTACAAAAGTTGGAATTCTTATTACTCATTTAAATACTTTCAATTTCCTTGTACATTATAGGATTAATATACTGGGATAGATGCATCTTTTAATAGGGTTCTGAATCTATAAATAGAACATAAATATTCAGTGTATTGAGCTCCTTGGAGAGATGCACCTTTGTCCTTAATATCATTGTTTTGACCTCTCTGCAGTTGTTTTTTTTCATATTTTATTATTTATTTGTGAGAGAAAGAGAGAGGATAATGGGCACACCAGGGCCTCTAGCTACTGCAGACAAACTCCAGACACATGTGCCACCTTGTTTATCTGACTTTATGTGGGTACTAGGGAATTGAACCTGGTTCCTTTGGCTTTGCAGGCCTTAACTGCTAAGCCATCTCTCCAGCCTAATTAATTGTTTTTCTTGCCTGCATATTTTTGCCCCTCCCCCCCCACTCCATGCTCACATACAACATACAGACATCAGCTTCACAATTTATTTTTTATTTCTTTTTTTTGTTTTTTTGGGTTTTTTTTCTTTTTTTTTAGCTTCACAATTTAAAATACAGCTTTTATTACTTCCCTTGTAGTAATTTTTTTCTTTTCTGTTATCACAAATATTAACACTTCATAAGTATAATTGGAAAGTTCAACAGCTCATTTTTCCAAAAGCATTTAATCACTGCTCCAGTTCAATAGCTGCCTTTGGGGTTCTGTTGAGAGATAGACTCATATAAAGAGTCTTGTGTGGGGCTAGAGAGGTGGCTCAGCAGTTAAGGCGCTTGCTTGCAAAGCCTGACAGCCTGGGTTCAATTTCCCAGTACCCACGTAAAGCAACGTACAAAAGTGGCGCATGCATCTGAAGTTGATTTGTGGTGGCAGGAGGCCTTGGTATGCTTATATCCGTCCCCCCTCAAATAAATAAATATTTTTTTTGAAAAAGTTTTGTGGACCAAATGTGGTGGCACATGCCTTTAATCCCAGAACTGGGGAGGCAGAAGTAGAAAGACTAGAGTTCAAAGCCAGCCTGGGGCTACAGAGTAAATTCCAGGTCAGCCTAGGCTAAAGTGAGAGAAAAATAAAAATAAAAACAAGAACAGTCACCACAAGGGGGAAAAAAAAAGTCTTGTGGAAAAGCAGACCACGTGCAATTTGTCCATGATTTTTTTTTTTTTTCTTCTGGGAAAATGAGGCTAAATTTTGTGATGAAATGCAGTCAGTAAATGTAGGCCATACATGACCTTGGTAATTAAAGTGATCTCACTTTCTTTTCCCTGGCATGTGTGGCCCCTGCCCTAGGTTCACCAGTTGGGCTGCGAAGCAGTCACGCTGTTGCTGGAGCTGAACCCGGATCAGAGCAACCTGATGTACTGGGCCGTGGACCGGTGCTACACGGGCTCCCAGAGGGTCGCAGCCGGCTGCTTCAAAGCGATCGCCAATGTGTTTCAGAACAGGTACTCATGCCAGGCTCCCAGAGTTGAATCTGGTTTATTTTTTCCCCCATGAAAAGGCTTCCTTTGAATTCAGGAATACTCAGACAACCTGAATTGTCGTTCCTGAAATTCTAGTGTAATTTAGCCAATAAACTGCAGTGATTCCAATAGTTATATTACCTTAATAAAAGATGTCACCCCTGGCTTAGAAGTTCTGTGTCTACAGCTATCAGCAGCTATGAATGCTTCCAAACGCTGGTCTTTACCTAACATGTGCAATTTGTCTCCAGGGATTATCAGTGTGACACCGTGATGCTCCTAAATCTGATTCTGTTTAAGGCAGCTGATTCTTCTAGAAGTATCTATGAAGTTGCTATGCAGCTTTTACAGGTTTGTAAACAAATGCTGACTTGGAAGATGAAACCCAATGTTGTATTTTTACCATTAGAAGCTACTAAGGTTAGTATTTGGCTTTATTTTGAATAGTGAAGTAGTGTATCAAGTACTGATTACCATCAGAAACGCAAGACAAATAATGATATGTAAGCCTAAATAATCTAGAGTATTCAGAAGTACATTACAGAAAGATTGGCCCATGTATGCATGAAGGCACTTAGCAGGTGCTGATTGATTAGGACTGATGTATGCAAGTAACTATTTCTGTTTGGCAAATGAGGAAATGGGAATTGGGTGTTTATTTTGAGAGCCATCTGAAGAGTTCTTAAGTCTTTTATGCTGTCCTTTTAACTTTTCGTAGATTATCATTTTTATACTATATTTAACTCATTAATAGTACCGCAATGTGCTTAGATTTTTAAAAAATCAGGACTTAAAATAGGATTTGAGTAGATGCTAATGTTTCTAGGGGTGTAAAGTTGAACCGATGCTGGGAGGATCATTTCAGGAATTACACCTCAGTTTATCCTTTATTCAAACGAGAGTTGGCAAGCACCATAGCTCTTGACCTAGTGTGATACCAAACGGAGTCTTGGTTTCAGATCTGTATTTATTCTGCCATTGACCAAGGTCCATTTGAAGGTGTTTTTTTTTCTACCACTTATACATATTTTGTGTAGTCATTATTGGCTGGAAAGGCAGTAAATCTTTTTCAACTGATTGCATATTAAGTTGCTGAATTTATTTTCATACTGCACTACTAACTCATGAAACACAAAAACCACAAACCCTCCTAAACTGTTCATCTTTGCAGACATTTCGGGCATTAAAAATTGACATGTTTTATAATATGCATGACCTTAAGACTGGAATATATCTTAGGAGATTTTTCTTTTAATTATAGCCAAATTTTAGGGAACCCATAGAATATTAAGTGAAGTTGATGGTGTTACATTCCCGTAGATCCTGGAACCGAAGATGTTTCGCTATGCTCACAAGTTGGAGGTCCAGAGAACTGATGGAGTCCTTAGCCAGCTGTCTCCCCTGCCACACCTGTACTCCGTTTCCTATTACCAGCTGTCCGAGGAGCTAGCAAGGGCCTATCCTGAGCTCACTCTTGCCATATTCTCAGGTATGGGAACCAAGCTGGTTCGGTTTTCTTTGGCAGTCATTTCTGAGAAATAGCAGGGAGGGGGAATTTGTTTTGTTTTGTTTTATTTATTTATTTATTTATTATTATTATCATTATTATTATTATTATTATTATTTTGGGGTTTTTTTTTGAGGTAAGGTCTCACTCTACTCAGGCTGACCTGGATTTCACTATGTAATCTCAGGGTTTTGTCTTATTTTGTTGTAGACAAGGTTTCATATAGCCTAGTCTTTGCTTCAAACTCACTATGTAGCCCAGAATGATCTTGAACTTCTGACCATCCTGCCTCCTGGGGACTACAGGGAAATGCTACCACATCCAGTTTATATAGTGCTGGGATCAAACCCAGAGCTTTGTGTGTGTTAGCACTCTGCCAGCTAAGCTATATCCCTAGTCCCTAAGAAAAAACTTTTTTTTAAATTGAGACTAAACTTGAAATTGACTCTAAGAGAATAGGAGAATATTCAGGGGCTGGAGAGATGGCTCAGTGGTTAAGGCATTTGCCTGTAAAGCCTAACAGTCTGAGTTCGGTTCCCCAGTACCCACATAAACACAGATGCACCAAGTGACACATGCATCTGGAGTTCATTTACAGTGGCTAGAGGCTCTGGAGTGACCATTCTCTGCTCCCCCTACACACACACACACACACACACACACACACACACACACTTGCAAATAAATAAAAACATGTTTTAGAATATTTTCTTTAATAAAAATTTCATCCAGGCATGGTGGTACATATCTTTAAGCACTAGGAAAGCAGAGGTAGGAGAATCACAATGAGTTCAAGGCTACCCTGAGACTACATAGTGAATTCCAGGTCAGCCTGGACTAGAGTGAGACCCTACCTCAAAAAAACAAAAACAAAAAAAAACTTCGTAGTGATGTCATCCAGTGCCAAGTGCTCAAGTGTCACTTCTCAATTCCATCACTGGTCTCGGGTCTTCAGTTGCCACTGCCATCCAGGTGCCAGGCTAGGGACCTGGGGAGACACGTGGGCAGAGGTTAATAGATAATGAGTCAGGCTAAATTAGTCCATGTGTAAAAATTGGCTTTGGGGGAGCTGGAGAGATGGCTTAGTGGTTATGACACTTGCCTGTAAAGCCAAAGGACCCAGGTGCAATTGCCCAGGACCCACATAAGCCAGATACACAAGGTGGTGCCTCCATCTGGAGTTGATTTGCAGCGGTTGAAGGCCCTGGCATTCCCATTCTCTCTTTCTCTATCTGCCTGCCTCTCTCTCTCTCTCATAAATAAAAATAATAAAATATTTATTGGCTTTTTCATTTTCAGTTATTTTTTCTCATCTTTCTTGTTTGAAATGTTCTGTTCATTAGTGTTAAGTACATGCCACGTTGGTCATGAAGCAGATCCTTAGAACTTTTTCATCTTGCAGAATTGAAACTGTACCTACAAAACAAAGGTCCCCTTTTTCCTCCCTCCACAGCCTCTCATCATTATCATTCTGCTTTGCATTTTTATGAATTTTGCTACTTTGGATATACAAGTAACATCATACAGTCTTTTTATATTTGTGGTTAGGTTATTTCGCCGAACATAATGTCTTTTGGGCTCAGCTGTGTGCAGCATGTGACAGGGTCTTGTCTCTTTCTGAGGCTGTATGGGTGTGTGTGTGTGTGTGTGTGTGTGTGTGTGTGTGCACTACAAAACGCAGCTGTGGATCTGTCCGTTGCCATGTGGGTTTCTCTGCTTCCATTGTGAAGGCTTTTTTAATGAATGTAGATCTACAAATACCAAATTGCTTGTCTGCTTCCCATTGATTGGGCTTTGTATTTAGTAGTGGGATTGCTGGATGGCAGGGTAGTCTACTGACTTTTCAAAGTAGTGTCTCACTCTAGCTCACGCTGACCTGGAATTCACTATGTAGTCTCAGGTCTTGAATTCACAGCGATCCTCCTACCTCTGCCTCCCAAGTGCTGGGATTAAAGACTTGCATCACCACGCCCGGCTTCTCTTTTTAATTTTTTTGAGGAGCCACTGTACTTCCCGCTATACAAATATGTACCATTTTACAGTCCCATCAACATGTGGAAACATTTCTTTAACTGCCAAAAATATTTGGTATAAAAAGAAAGCTTGGCCGGTCATGGCGGTACACAACTATAACCCTAACATTCAGAAGGTAGAGTCAGGAAGGTTTCAAGTACATGGCTACTGAGAAAGACAGTGTCTCAAAAACTAAATGAAGGGTGGGAGAGATGGCTTAGTGGTTAAGGCACTTGCCTGAGAAGCCTAAAAACCCAGGTTCAGTTCCCCAGTACCCACGTAAACCAGATACACATGATGGCACAAGCGTCTGGAGTTGGTTTGCAGTGGCTGGCGGCCCTGGCACACTCATATTCTCATTCTCTCTCTCTCTCTCTCTCTCTCTAATAATGAATAAAATATTTTTTAAACTAAATAGCCAGGCATGGTAGTGCACACCTTTAATCCCAGCACTAGGGAGGCAGAGGTAGGAGAATCGATGTGAGTTCAAGGATGCCCTGAGATTACATAGTGAATTCCAGGTCAGCCTGGGCTGGAGTGAGACCCTCCCTCAAAAAAACAAAACAACAACAACAACAAGAACAAACCTAAATGAATAAAACAAAAGAAAGCAAGTAGATGATTTATGTTGGCTACTGGCTCTCTTTATGCCATGGAGGTGACATTTATTAATAGAAGAAATAGCACTCAACTTATTGCAGTGAAATGAGTGACATCTGGCTTCCTGATTCTTACGAGTGACATTGGTTCTTTCCTTTGGCCTTGACCTAGAGATAAGCCAGAGGATCCAGACAGCTCACCCCGCGGGCCGCCAGGTCATGCTGCACTACCTGCTGCCCTGGGTGAACAACATCGAGCTGGTGGACCTGCAGCCTCTGCCCACCGCCAGGCGGCAGGATGAGGACGAGGAAGACCCCCTGAAAGACCGGGAGCTCATGGTGACGAGCCGGCGCTGGTTGCGGGGAGAAGGCTGGGGGTCCCCACAGGCCACCGCTCTGGTTTTGAACAACCTCATGTACATGACAGCAAAGGTACAAAGTGGGAGAGGAAACCACGGTCAGACACAGCTGAGGTGACCCTGGGACAACCAAACCAAAACACAGTATAAATGCCCTCTTTAACAACAACAACAAAATAAAAACCCTCGTCGGCCTGGAGAGATGCCTTAGCAATTAAAGCTCTTGCCTACAAAGCCTAAGGACCCAAGTTTGAGTCCCCAGTACCCATGTAAGCCAGATACACATGGTACGTTTGCAGAGGCTAGAGGCTCTGGCATGCCCATTCTCTCTATCTCTCTTTCTTTCTATCTATCTCAAATAAATAAATAAATTATATATTTTTTAAATTTATTTTATTTTATTTGTTTTTTTTTGTTTTTGTTTTTGGTTTTTTTTTTGGTTTTTCGAGGTGGACTCTCACACTAGTCCAGGCTGACCTAGAATTCACTCTGTCGTCTCAGGGTGGCCTTGAACTCATGGTGATCCTCCTACCTCTGCCTCCCGAGTGCTGGGATTAAAGGCATGCGCCACCTCGCCCGGCTCAATAAATATTTTTTAAAAACATCTCATCATATCTATCTTGACTGCGACCAGATGCAATTTGTAATACTGACGTTTAAACTCATTGAAAGAGATGAGCATTCCTCTAAAGTGTGGGAAAGATGAAAGCTGTCTGTAAAACTTATTTCCTAACGTCTGGTGGTGTGACAGGCTTGGTTTTGACTAACCAGTCGTGTGTGGTGTCTCTTGTGTGCTGTTTCCAGTACGGGGATGAGCTGGCCTGGTCGGAGATGGAGAATGTGTGGACCACGCTTGCCGATGGCTGGCCAAAGAACCTGAAAATCATTTTGCACTTTTTGATAAGCATTTGCGGGGTGAATAGTGAACCAAGCCTCTTGCCTTACGTATGTATTCAAGTTCATGTAACTTTTTAAACAATGTGTCTGTGTCTGTGTCTGTGTGTGGTGGGTGTGCACACGCGTGTTCGTGTTCACGTGGAACACACGTGGGTGTAGAGGGCTGGGGGGAGATTCAGGCTCTTGCCTCCCACCTTGCTTGAGGCAGAGTTCTCTCCGTTCACTGCTGTGTAAGCTCATTGTGAGCTTCTGGGTGTCTCCTGTCTCCCCAACTTCTGTCTCACCATAAGAGGCCTCACTACTGTGTCTGGCTTTTTCATGGGCTCTGGGAATCCAAACTGATCTTTTTATTTTATTTATTTATGGTTTTTTGAGGTAGGGTCTCGCTCTAGCCCAGGCTGACCTGGAATTTACTCTGTAGTCTCAGGGTGTCCTTGAACTCACGGCGATCCTCCTACCTCTACCTCCCTAGTGCTGGGATTAAAGGCGTGCGCTACCATGTCCAGCTGGTCTTTTTATTTGTATTTTTTTAATATTTCATTGATTTTCTGATTTTTTTTTATTTCAGAGAGAAGGATGCAGATAAAGATTGAGAGAATGGGCATGCCATGGCCTTTAGCAACTGCAGTCAAACTCGACACATGCACCACCTTGTACATCTGGCTTACATGGGTCCTGGGGAATTGAACCTTGGTTTGCCAACAAGTGCCTTAACCACTAAGCCATCTCTCCAGCCCTTGTACTGATTTATTTGCAAGCAGAGTGAATGAGAATGGACATGTCAGTGCCTCCAGCCACTGCAAAGGAGCTCCAGATGCATGCACCACTTTGTGCATCTGGCTTTACGTGGGTACTGGAGAATTGAACCCAGGTCATTAGGCTTTGCAGCCAAGCACCTTTCCTTAACTGCTGAGCCATCTCTCTCCAGCCCCAAACTAGTCTTTTAGTAAAAACTTCAGCCAGGGGCAGGAGAGATGGCTTAGCGGTTGAGGCACTTGCCTGCAAAGCCAGAGAACCCAGGTTCAATTCCTCAGAATCCATGTAAGCCCAATGCACAAGACTGCACATGTGTCTGGAGTCATTTGCAGTGGGTAAAGGCCATGGCGCTTCCATTCTGTATCTGCGCCCCCCCCCCTTAAATAAAAATAAATAATTTTTTTAAAAAACTTCAGTTGGGTGTGATGGTGCACAACAAGCATTTTTACCCACTAAGCCCTCATTTAACTTTTTGAAAGTGGACATAGTTTATTATTATTCATTATGTCTGAGTGTGGCCAGGGGTCACCCCTCAGAAGCAAATAGAGCCGGGGTGGGGACAGTGAGGACATAGTAGTTACTCACTGAGTCACCCAGTGTCACTGAGTGCTGATACAGGTCAGGTGTTCTCACAGTTTACTCGGCGTTCCACTCTGATGGATCATAGAAATTTTACCATTTGGAGTTACCCCTAGATTTATGTAGTTGATGAATCGGTGAGTTGATGAAGTATAGCCGTGATAAGGGCTAGGAAGGAGCATTACAGAAACCCCACTTGTCTGGAAAGGTGGGGTACTCGAGAGAAAGTGATAGTGAAGAACGCGTCACCACACTGGGGCTGGTTAAGCGTTGGCCAGGCTGCAGCGGGCTGGCACTGGGATGGGAGATCTCAGGGCCTGAGATCGCTGGAAGCCAAGGAACTCAGAGGAGACAGAAGAGGAAGGAGAACCAGGCATGGTGGTGCACGCTTTTCATCCCAGGCCAAAGTAGGAGGATTGCTGTGAGTTCGAGACCAGCTTCGAACTATGGAGTGACTTCCAGGTCAGCCTGGGCTACAGTGAGACCCTACCTCAGAAAGAAAGAAGAGAGAGAGAGAGGAGGGAGGGAGGGGAGGGGAGGGGAGGGGAGGGGAGGGAGGGAGGGAAGGAAGGAAGGAAGGAAGGAAGGAAGGAAGGAAGGAAGGAAGGAAGGATGGAAAACACAATGGCCAGGTGTGGTGGCGCACACCTTTAATTCCAGAACTTGGGAGGCAGAGATAGGATCACCATGAGTTCAAGGCCACCCTGAGTACCATAGTGAATTCCAGGTCAGCCTGGGCTAGAATGAGACCCTACCTCGAAAAAAAAAAAAAAATACAAGGAAGAAGAGATGAAATGGGGAGTTTGATGTCTCTGCCTTCTGTAGAGGAAAGTAACACTAGATCCCCCCAAGCTAACAGAACTCTAGGAAGCTATTGCACAGGAAGGTTAAGTTGGCTATTCATGTGGGCACACACTGTGGGAGCGCTCTTAGATACAGACAGGGAGAGATTAGTCACGCGGTAGCATCACGATGTTGCCTTGAAGGTCTGCACGCACCCTACTATAAACGCCTTGCAGAGGACCTGGCTAATAAGAGGGTGGTGCCCAGCGCAGGCAGGAGAATCTCCAGGTTCCGTGCCCAGCAGGAAGACAGATTACGATACATCTTTGGTATGAATGAAGACTGGCTGAGGCAAGTTCAGAGGGAAGTCTTAGGCTGATGCCAGCACTCTCTCCATTAATGAAGGTGCTCGTACAGAAAAGCCTTTTTCCCTTCTTCTGCGTCTTTTTTTTTTTTTTTTAATGTACAGAAAATGGGCTGGAGAGATGGTTCAGTGGTTAAAGGCACTTGCTTGGGAAGCCTGATGGCCTGGGTTCGATTCCCCAGTGCCCATGTAAAGCCAGATGCATAAAGTGGCACATTCATCTGGAATTTGTTTGCAATGGCAAGAGTCCTTGGCACTCCCATCCTCAATCTCTCTCCCTTTTGTTCTGCTTACAAATAAATAGATGTTTAAAATAAATGAGGTGCATAATGCTGTAAAGTTATCAATCTATATCTTCACTTCATTCCAATTAGATCTACTGGTGGGGGCTGGAGGGGGTGATAATGGTCACTATCCGCATTTAGATTGTGTGAATTCATCTTCCATTTCAAGCTGAACTTTGATTTAAAAAAAAAAAGTCTGCCGGTCGTGGTGGCACACGCCTTTAATCCCAGCACTCGGGAGGCAGAGGTAGGGGGATTGCTGTGAGTTCGAGGCCACCCTGAGACTACCTAGTGAATTCTAGGTCAGCCTGAACCAGAGTGAGACCCTACCTCGAAAGAAAAAAAAAATGTGCCCCAAGACAAATACCATAGCTGATCATGTTGCTTCTTTTCCCTTCCAATGATTTCTTCTGCGCAGGTGAAGAAAGTCATTGTGTATCTGGGGAGAGACAAGACCATGCAGCTGCTCGAGGAGCTGGTGGGTGAGCTGCAGCTGACCGACCCCGTCAGCTCCAGCGTCACTCACATGGATAACCCGCCCTACTACCGCATCACATCCAGCTGCAAAATCCCCTCAGTCACCTCAGGTGAGGCGCCCCCCCCACCCCACTGCTTCCTGCCAGCGGCCAGGCGCTTGCCTGCCAGAGTGTGGTCTTCATACGGGTTTTTCAGTGAGGGCTCTGCCAGCCCAGGTTCAGTTCCCCAGCATCCCTGTGTGAAACCATACACACAAAGTAGCATATGAATCTGGAGTTTGTTTGTAGCTGGAGGCCCTGGCACACCCATTCTTGCTCTCTATCTCTTTCTCTCTCTTCTATCTCTCTCTCTGCTTGTAAATAAATAAATTTTAAAGTAAATGAGTAAGCTATGTTGAGGGTAGCTAGAGCTTCTTAAGTGTGTTCTTTGTCAGATGATTTCAAGCAATATCTTTTTTATTATTATCATTATTTGAGAGAGTAAGAGAGACCGAGTGGGCATGCAAGGGCTCCAGCCACTGCAAATGAACTCCAGACACATGCATCACCTTGTGCATCTAGCTTATGTGGGTACTGGGGAAGTGAACCTAGGTCCTCAGGCTTTGCAGGCAAGGGCCTTAACTGCTAAGCCATCTCTCCAGTCCTCAAGCAATATCTTGAACTAATCAGATCCCAAAAAGAATTCTGACCATCCGCTGAAGGAAAGACAATCTGAATGTCTATGGATTGCATGTATTTATACATACACAAATAGTCTTCAAGTCCCTGAAAAGTCGGGAGGTAGGAAAGCTGCACGGAGGAGACACAGGCAGGAAATGCAGCTGCAAATTTTAGCATGTGAGCCAGCCATGGGGGCACATGCCTTTAATCCCAGCACTTGGGAGGCAGAGGTAGGAGGATTGCTGTGAGTTCGGGGCCAGCCTGAGACTACGTAGTGAATTCCAGGTCAGCCTGGCCTAGAGTGAGACTCTACCTCGAAAAACCAAAATAAAAAAATAAGTAACTTAGCATGTGTATTTTCATTCTCTGTTGTCAGAAAAATGCTTCCCCTCCAACTGCCCTAGCCTGCCCTAGCCCAGCGGGCCTTTGATGAGCCTGGGAGATAACATAGTCAGTAAAGGGCTCCATTCACAAGCATGAGTGCAGATTGCCAAGAAAAAGTTCCTGGTGGGGTGAGCCTATAATCCTAGCAATGAGGGAGCAGGGTTCGGAGACAGGCCAATCCCTAAAGCTCCCTGGCCAGCCAGTCTAGCTCTAGGCCAATGAGAGACCGTGACAGAGAAGAAGAGAAGAGGGGAGGGGAGATGGAGAGCAGTCCTGAGACAAGAGGCTGGGCATTGTCCTGTGGCCTCCACATTCACACACATTCAACAACAACAACAAAATCGGAAATCTTCTGATCTACTCTCATCAGAAAAGACTTCCAGAGCTGGGGTGATGGCTCTGAGGTTAAATGTGCTTGTTTGTAAAGCCTGATGGCCTGGGTTCGATTCCCCAGTACCCATGTAAAGGCAGGCACACAAAGTGAGTAGCGCATGCATATGAAATTCATTTAAAGTAGCAAAAGGCCCTGCTGCATCCATGCTCTCTTTTCTCTCTCTCATATACATAAATATTTTAAAAAGAAAAGACTTCTGGGGGTAGGTGAAAGAAGGCACCCCTCTTCAGATGGCAGAGATTAACACATGGGGATCAACTACTTTCACAATAAATTTTCCCACTGTTCCTGTATGTTTAGCCCTGCGCTCAACCCCCTCTTCCTTCCCTACTGGATTTCTCTTCCCTACTCATTTCGGGGCGTTTTGGGAGTTCAAACAGTGTGGAAACTTCTCAGTGTCCCCCAGTACTTGCCTTCATAATTACTTACCCATGGTCCTTCTGAGCGCACGCCTTTGGCCTTGTGGTGGTTTCGAAGTTAACAGGGTGGTTTTATCTTTGATAATAGGAACTACTTCCAGTAGCAATACAATGGTAGCTCCCACCGATGGCAACCTTGATAATAAGCCTCTGAAAGAGAACTTTGAAGAGAGGTGAGTACTGCTCTCTTATTAATGCCCCATTGGCCCCAGAACACGTGACACTTTCTGCATTGGTGTGCACTGAGCCTTGCGTTGAAATCCTGGTCAAGCCGGGCGTGGTGGCGCACGCCTTTAATCCCAGCACTCTGGAGGCACAGGGAGGAGGATCGCTGTGAGTTCGAGGCCACCCTGAGACAACATAAAGAATTCCACTTCAGCCTGAGCTAAAAGTGAGACCCTACCTCGAAAAACCAAAAAAAAAAAAAAAAATCCTGGTCAAGGTCTGGAGAGATGGCTTAGCGGTTAAGGCGTTCGCCTGCAAAGCCAGAGGATCCCGTTCGACTCTCCAGGACCCACGTAAGCCAGATGCACAAGGGGGCTCATGCGTCTGGAGTTCATTTGCAGTGGCTGGAGGCCGTGGCATGCCCATTCTCTCTCTGTCTCTCTCTGTGCTTCTTTTTCCCTCTCAAATAAATAAATAAATAAAAATGTTTATATATATATATATATATATATATATATATATACGATTATATATATATATGTATATGTATATATATATATAAAATCGTAGTCAAGAACTGTATTCTCTCTGGAATTTGTTTTTGTTTTTCAAGGTATGGTCTTGCTCTAGAACAGGCTGACCTGGAATTCACTCTGTAGTCTCAGGGTGGCCTCAAACTCACAGGGATCCTCCTACCTCAGCCTCCCAAGTGCTGGGATTAAAGGCGTACGCCACCACGCCCTGGGTCCCTAGGCCTTGCAGGCAAGCGCCTTAACCACTAAGTCATCTCTCCAGCCCCAGACTTGTTTTTTTTTTACATGAAACAAGTAATAGGAGAATACCTACTTGAAGGGATTCTGTAGGGAGGAATAATTGATTGAAAGCTTGAGCTTTGAATTACAAGGTAGAAATCAGTGCATAGCCATAGTAAGATTTCATCTTGTATACCGTAAACAGAGAAAATGAACCAGAAAGTACAAATCCTGTGAACTGTAATTCATTTCCGTGGTTTTTCCTAGCTGTGTACACCTGGACATCTACAGTGGGCTGAACAGTCACTTAAACCGGCAGCACCACAGACTGGAATCCCGCTACAGCAGCAGCTCCGGAGGGTCTTACGAAGAAGAAAAAAGTAATAAATCCCTTGAATAACTGTAGATGAGGTGCACTGTTAATTGCGCTCATGTTAATGAATGTATTTTTCCAAGAAACCATTGACAAACACTGTACTTAACTGCCACTAGTGGTGTTCCAACACAATCCAAAGGTCTTGGTTTTAAAGAATGATTTTAATAAGTAACATTAGCTGGGAGAGTATTTTAAAAAAAGACTTATATTCCCTAATAACCCACAAGTAGCAGTGTCATTGAGACGTTAGCTGATTTTTTTTTTCTTAGCGGATTTGCTTGTCCTGTACGGATTCTCGTTGTACTGAAGGTGTTTTGATACTGTTACACACTTGCAAACTGATCAGTGCTGCCTGAGTGTCGCGCTGCCATCATGGCCGAGTAGGATACAAGCTCATGCTTAACAATTAGATTGGGACCCTGGAGGTGATTGATTGGTCCAGCCTGCTTATATTGTCCACGATGGAACTGAGGTCCAGAGAGGTTAAGTGACTTACCCATGCCACACGGAAGTCCCAGTTTCCTGAGGTCATTCTGTTCCGCACCCTGCAGCCCCAGTGTGGTAGGACAGACTTTTTTTTTTGGTAAGAGGGTTCGCACTAGCCCCATTTAAGGGAATTTGGAACCCAGCACCTTACTACGAAGACTTTGTTACAATGTGGCTTCTCTTCTGATGTGGCCTTCTGCCTTGGCCATCCACTGGGGAGTCATAGGAAATGCCATTGTAGTTTTGCTTGAATATAAAGGGTGGAATCAAACTCAGTTTTCTCTCTCCCCCACCATCATTCCCCTCCCCTTCTAAATTTGGTAATATTTGAACACAGGCCTTCCAGGATATCAAGCAAATATCAAAATAGTGGGAAAAGATTTTGAATCCCTTTCTGGTGCTGTAAATAGTGGGTGTCTTGCTAGAGCTTGCTTGTATGGGCAGAAATTCAATGGTGTAGAAAATGAGATCGTTTTATCTTGATAGGTGACTCAATGCCACTTTATTCTAATTGGCGACTGAGAGTGATGGAGTGTAACCAAGGAGAGCCACTGCCCTTCCCACCAGCTGGAGGCTGCTGGTCACCACTGGTGGATTACGTGCCTGAAACGTCATCACCTGGATTGCCCCTCCACAGGTGGACTGGAGCGCCTTCCTCTTTTCCTACGAGCCACGTCGCTGCCCCACTCTTTGAGCTTGCTTTACGCGTCACCGCGCAGAGTAGAGGCGCTCACCTCTCTACTGAGATAGCGCGCCCAATGTCACGTCAGCTCATTCAGACAGTGAGACCTCTAAAAGCGGCTTCTAAGTGTTCCAAATCAGTACCAGTCGATCTCACTCTGCTGCTGCCTTTCTGGGTGTCTGGCATAGTTACTTCACCTTTCTGGGACCCAGTTACAACATCTGGAAAAAGTGTGACTTTCTTGGGGTCAACACAGTTATATGGATGGAATTCAATTAAATGGAATTCTACTGAGTAAATAAATATAAGCGATGACTACATTCTCTCAAAATTCTATTAATGCGCCAAGCATGTACCGAACACCTACTATGTGGCGAGTGGCGTGGTAGATCTGATGGGTGGAAGACAAGGAAAATATGATCCTTGGCTCCAAGGAGCCCTGAGCCCTTAGGTTTTGTTCTAAAGCTGTCGCTTGAACGGTTTCCTCGGCTGCATTTATTTTTCCTCTTTTGTTCCTTATATTTTCCCATAGAATGCAATACTCAAGCCTTTCAGTCACTTGCACACGATTTTTCTCGAGGTCCCCCAGCTCGGCAGTGCACTAACAGTCTGCTGTTTGTCACAGGTGTAACATAGCCGTGATCCTGCTGACCGATCTCATCATTGATCACAGTGTGAAGGTGGAATGGGGCAGCTACCTCCATCTCCTTCTTCATGCGATTTTTATAGGTAATTCTTCATTGCAGGCTTTCATGTCAGTGTTAAAGTTCTTTGATGTTTCTGTTTCTGTTTTTTTGTTGTTGTTTTTTTTGGGTTTGTTTTTTTGTTTGTTTGTTTGGTTTTTCAAGGTAGGGTCTCTCTAGCTCAGGCTGACCTGGAATTCACTGTGTAGTCTCAGATGGCCTTGAACTCATGGGTGATTCTCCTACCTCTGCCTCCGAATGCTGGGATTAAAGACGTGCACCACCACGCCCGGCTGTTTCATCTTTTTTTAATTTCATTTCATTTTATTTGCTAGCAAAGACAGAATGAGAGAAAGAGAGAATTGGCACGTGAGTACCTCCAGCCACTACAAACCAACTCCAGACAAGTGCACCACCTGTGCATCTGGCTTTACTTGGGTCCTGGAGAATCACACTCACATTCTTAGGCTGAACTTAGCTCTGGGATTGGAACCTTTAGAGTGACTAGAAGATACAAAAGTGTTTTCCAAAGGAAGCAGGCTGTTGAGCAGTCGATGACAGGAGCTAAATTCCACGTGCCCTCTATGGCACACATGTGAGCGCTCCCGTGTCTGTAATGCCCCTGTAGGACCTTCCTGCTGCGCACACTGACCGTATTCATAGCATCTCATTCCTGTGGTAATCTGACATTGACTTTCCATTATGTTAGGTATATAAAAAAAAAAAACCTGCCTTTAAAACTAAATCCATTGACATCTAGTGTTACATAAGTCATAACTTCTAAGAAATCACTACATTATACTCATGAACACATTTAAAACTTATCTTGAAGATGGGCTGGAGAGATGGCTTAGCGGTTAAGCACTTGCCTGTGAAGCCTAAGGACCTCGATTCGAAGCTCTACTCCCCAGGACCCACGTTAGCCAGATGCACAAGGGAGCACACGCATCTGGAGTTCGTTTGCAGTGGCTGGAGGCCCTGGCGCACCCATTCTCTATCTGTCTGTATCTGCCTCTTTCTCTCTGTCTGACTGTCACTCCCAAATAAATAAATAATTAATTTAAAAAAAAATAAAATAAAACTTATCTTGAAGAGACTGATTGAGGGGGGGGGATATGATGGAGAATGGAGTTTCAAATGGGAAAGTGGAGGGAGGGAGGGTATTACCATGGGATATTGTTTACAATCATGGAAGTTGTTAATAAAAAAAAAAAAAACTTATCTTGAGGGCTGGGATGTGGCTCAGTTGGTAAAGGGCTTACCTACCATGTACAAAGCCCTGGCTAGGTTAGATCCCCAACACCACATGGACTAGCCATGCATGATGGTACACTGCTGTATTCCCAGCACATAGGTGGTGGAAGCAAGAAGATCAGAACAAGACCATCCTGGGCTCTGTGTTGAGTTTCAGCCTAGGATACATGAGACCCTGTAATGGATTCATTTAATTAATTATTAAAAGAACCTTTAAGGCTGGAGAGATGGGTCAGCAGTTAAGGCACTTGCCTGAAAAGCCTAAGGACTCAGGTTCAACTCTCCAAGTCCCACATTAGCCAGATGCACAAAGGCAAGGCAAATGCAAGGTCTCACATGCCCACTAGGTGGCGCAAGCATCTGGAGTGCAATTGCAGTGGCTGAGCCCTGGTGTGCCAATTCTGTCTCACACTCTCTAAAAAATAAATAAAAATTAAAGAAACTTTAGCCTCCCTAAGCTATTATACAGTGAGACAATAAGCCATTATAAAATTGTAGAGGAGGGCTGGAGAGATGGCTTAGCGATTAAGGTGCTTGCCTGTGAAGCCAAAGATTCGATGCGCCAGGACCCATGTAATCCAGGCGCATAAGGTGGCACATGCGTCTGGAGTTCATTTGCAGTGGCTGTGGAGGCCCTGGCTCACCCATTCTATTGGGTTAGGGGAATGTGTGGGGGTCATACGCTCATACTGCCCCATTTTCATGAAGAGCTGGTGTGCTCACAGAGTCAGGAACCCATCCCCCAGGGCTGACTGGTATCTGCAGGACTTCAGCATGATGCATTTGGTAGCAAGCATCCTCCCGTCCTAACCATTGGTGATTTTTCTCCTACCTCGCAGGGTTTGACCACTGCCACCCCGAGGTGTACGAACATTGCAAGCGCCTGCTGCTGCACTTACTAATAGTGATGGGGCCCATCAGTAACATCCGGACCGCTGCTTCTGTCCTCCTCAGGAACAAAGAGTTCAACGAGCCCAGGGTGCTGACAGTCAAACAAATCGCACACTTAGATTATACTTTCACAGGTATCTACTTCAAAGCTACCGTTTTTTGTTTGTTTGATTGATTGATTGTTTTTTTGAGGTAGGGTCTCATTCTAGCCCAGGACAACCTGGAATTCACTCTAGTCTCGAACTCACCACAATCCTCCTACCTCTGCCTCCCCAGTGCTGGGATTAAAGGTGTGCACCACCACACCCAGCCAAAGTTGCAGTTTTTAAAGTAGAAATTAATGTCCTTAAGTTGGAACCTTGCTCTAGGGACAGTCAGCCAAGTAAAAGCTGAAATACTAAAGTAAAACTTTTATTTTAAATGTCATGTATGTTATTTTAAAATGGATTAAACAGCATGTTTGAGGCTGTGGCTTTTAACATTCTGAATTCCACCAATTTTCACTTGTGAATGTGTAAATTGAAGATGCAATAAAGTGTGTTCACTAATATTTGTTCTGAAAAGATGGTGAGGACTGGAGAGATGGCTTAGCAGTTGAGGCACTTGCCTGAAAAGCCAACGGACCCAGGTTCGATTCCCCAGGACCCCAGTAAGCCAGATGCACAAGGTAGCGCATGCATCTGGAGTTCATTTGCAGTGACTGGAGGCCCTGGTGTTCCCATTCTCTCTCTCCCTCTTGCATGAATAAATAAAAATAAAATATTTTTAGAAAAAGATAGTTATTAGATTCCTTCTACTTACAGTTTCTGAAAACTGACCCAAGGTAGATATTTAGAAATCTTTTTTTTCTCCTTTGCTGCATTTAAAATGTTACATGTTATGAGGCAATGAGGTCATTAATTTATGAGACTTCTTTTTTTATTTTTTATTTTTATTTATTTTTAATTTTTATTTATTTATCTGAGAGCAACAGACGGGGGGGGGGGGGATGAATGGGCGTGCCAGGGCTTCCAGCCACTGCAAACGAACTCCAGACACGTGGGTCCTGGGGAATCGAGCCTCGAACCGGGGTCCTTAGGCTTCACAGGCAAGCGCTTAACCGCTAAGCCATCTCTCCAGCCCAATTTATGAGACTTCTAATATAAAAATTGTTTAATTGTCAATACTTTTACATTAAAAGTTATCATCTTAGCAGGGCATGATGCATCACACCTTTGATCCCAGCACTCAAGGCTGAGGTAGAAAATTCACCATGAGTTCAGGGCCAGCCTGAAATATAGAGTGAGTTCTAGGTCAGCCTGGGCTACTGTGAGATCCTACCTCCAAAAAAAAAAAACCAATAGCCTTTTTAAGTAAAATGAAACCAAAACTATAGTATTCTCTTCATATAAAATTAAAATTAAGAAATGTGACTCGGAAGGTCAGGTGTGGTAGCGCACGCCTTTAATCCCAGCACTCAGGAAGCAGAGGTAGGAGGATCGCCATGAATTTGAGGCCACCTTGAGACTACGTAGTGAATTCCAGGTCAGCCTGGGCAGGAGTGAAATCCTACCTCCAAAAACCAAAAGAAAAGAAAAAAGAAATGTGAGTTGGCTTTAAAAAAAAACAAAACCAAAAAAAAACGAGCAAACATGTCAGATGTTCAGGAAGTTACCAGGCTCAGCTTCCTCCAGCAGAGGGCAGCACAGCACCACCTAGTTAAGTTTTTTTGTGTTTTGTTTTTTGTGTTTTGTTTTGTTTTCGAGGTAGGGTCCGACTCTAGCCCAGGCTGACCTGGAATTCACTCTGTAGTCTCAGGGTGGCCTCGAACTCACGGCGATCCTCCTACCTCTGTCTCCCGAGTGCTGGGATTAAAGGCGTGTGCCACCATGCCCGGCGCCGCTGGCTAAGTTTTGATAACAAGCTGTGAACATTGTTTGCCTCGAAGCCACTGAGAGACTGTGCCTCTGAGAACAGTCTCATGACAGCTAGCGCTGCCGTGTGGCCTCGCGTGTCCCGTGTAGTCTGTAATCACCGGTGACTAGTGCAGCTCTGTCGGGCTCGGCGAGGCCCTTGCCAGTGTGGGCATTCACGAGGCACTCTCTCTCCCAGCAGGCATTAACGACTTTATACCCGATTACCAGCCCTCCCCCATGACCGACTCAGGGCTCAGCTCAAGTTCTACCTCGTCCAGCATCAGCTTAGGGAACAGCAGCGCTGCCGTTTCGCACCTGCACGCCACCCTCCTCAGCGAGGTGGACATCTCCGTGGAGCAGGATGGGAAAGTCAAAACCCTCATGGAGTTCATTACCTCAAGGTAACGTGGCGGCGCCTGCCATCCCAGCAGGCTTTGGGTTCGGCCCTTCTTGTTGATCAGCTCGTGGGAACCAGATTTTTAAATTGCATGGTTTGATACACACAAGTTTGGGGTTGCGTAAGATTTTGAAACGACAATGTAATCTAAGGCTTCCTTCTTTGGAATAAGCACAGTTATGCCCAAGATAAGTGACTGAGAGCTGCTTACTAAATGCCACAGGTGTATAGTATTATCTGGCAGTGCAATATTCTGCTTGAATAAGTTATAGTAATTAATTAACCATCAAGTACTTACTTACGTTCTACTCTGTGCAAAGCCATTCAGTGGAGAAAGAAGATAGCTGGGGTGAGGGGAGATGTCATTGTGATGTCCCACAGTGACACGGGGCCGTGAGAAACCACTGTGTTTACAATGGTGAGTGATGCCCTGTGACTATAACACTGGGAAAAGAGTTTATCTAGACAATGATAGAGAGCTACAGAAGACACATAGTGGAGGGCTGTGAAACCCGGGCCTTTGTCACGGCCTGCATGCTTTAAACACTTAGGGGTTAGGAGTGGAGAAGGCACTTGTTGCTCAAGCCACAGTATATGGGCTCAGGTCCCCAGGCTCCACGTAAAGGCCGGAAGCTACGGCGGGCTTGCCAGCGCGCTGGGAGGCTGCGACCAGAGAGTTTCCCAGGAGCTCATGGGCAGCTAGCCTGGCAAACACGGCAGGCAACAGCGAGAATGGGGAGGAGAAGTCTTGCTTCAAACGAGGAGGAAGGAGGGGCAGAACCCCGAGTTGCCCTCTGACCTCCACGTGCATGCAGTGGAATATGTGTACACATACTCAAACACATGCTCACACACCCCAAAAGTAGTGTTCTAGGCTGCCTGTCTACCTCAGTGGTGGAGCGCTTGCCTAGCATGTACGCGGTCCTGGGCTTTATCCCCAGCAGTGCGCACACACACACACACACACACATCACATAAGCTAATTGAGAAGGTATGAGACATAATTTAATAGCTTGTGGAGAAACCAACCTCCCGGCAGGGAACAGGCGACTTAGAGGCCCAAGGGACAGGCGGCAGCACTCCGTGCGAAGGCCCAGCGTCATGACCTCTGGGATTAAGGAACTTGGCTTGACTTGAATGTGAAGACATTTTCCCTATGGTTTCATCTAGTGAGTTATTTTCATTGTATTGAATTAGTGAAGTATTTTCTCTGCGTTAACTAGATACAGGCTAGCTACCACAAATTATGTTTTGACTATAGGACATAAACAATAACTAATAATCTTCTCACTGGGCAAACTTGTCTTGCTCTGCTCATGTTGTAATTCTATCTTGCTCTGCTCTCTGTGAGCCATTCTGTAGCCACGTGCAGAAGCCACAGGAGGCGGGGGCTTGCCATTCGATTTCTTCAGCTGCTGTCCTTTCTAATTGTAAAGGCACGGTGTCAGCAGGTGGGAATGAAGCCCTTAACACAAGTTCCAGACAAGGGAATGACGTCTGCTTTGTGTTTTCAGAAAAAGAGGGCCCCTTTGGAACCATGAGGACGTTTCTGCCAAGAATCCCAGCATCAAGAGTGCGGAGCAGCTCACCACGTTTTTGAAGCACGTGGTGTCTGTTTTTAAGCAGTCAAGCCCAGGTACCTTGTAATGAACAGAACAAATGGCGTTTACTTTTAATTCAGCATTTCAGTGTGATTTGGCATTTTTCATAATCTCTGGCCAAAAGTTGATATTGTCTAAATTGAAAAGTTGTTTAGAAAAAGTTTCCTTTTTTCGACGGGGTGGGGGGAATTCAAGGTAGGGTCTCACTGTAGCCCAGGCTGACCTAGAATTCACTCTAGTCTCAAGGTGGCCTCGAACTCACAGAGATCCTCCTACCTCTCCCAAGTGCTGAGATTAAAGGCGTGTGCCACCACTCCCAGCCAGAGTTTCTTATTTATTTATTTGAGAGAGAGCAAATGGGCACACCAGGGCCTCTGGCCACTACAAACAAACTCCAGTTGCATGTGCCACCTGCATCTGGTTTACGTGGGTTCTGGGGAATCGAACCAAGGTCCTTTGGCTTTGCAGGCAAATGCCTTAACTGCTAAGCCATCTCTCCGGCCCCCAGAGTTTCTTTTTTAAAGAAAAAAAAGATTTATTTATTTGCAAGCAGAGAGAGAGAAGAGAAACAGACAGAGAGAATGGGTACACAGAGGCCCCCGGCTGCTTCAAAGGAACTGCAGGTACCTATGCCACTTTGTACATCTGACTTTACTTAGGTACTGGGGAAGCGAACGTTGGTTGTTAGGCTTTGCAGGCAAGCACCTTAACCACCGAGTCACCTCTCCAGCCCCGATAGTTTCTTTTTTAACATGTGATGATGACATACCTGGTGTGTATAGTAGTAGTAGTGTGCTGTGTGTGTGCAAATGCACATACCACAGGCACAGAAGCCAGAGAGAAAAGTCAGGTGTCTTCCTCTCTTGGCTCATCAGCGTGCTTCCTTGAGACAGTGTCTCCGTGAACCTGGAGCTGCTGTTTCTGGTCAGGCTGGCTGACCAGTGAGCACCAGGAATATGTAGTCTCTGCTCTCCACCGGACCTGGGGTTACGGCACGCGTGGTCATGCCCTGCTGCCCAGTCAAACTCTGGGCAAATCAGGCCCTTGTGCTTGCACGGCAAGTGCTTCCATTCACTGAGCCACCTCCTCGGTCCTGGGGTGGTGGTTGTTTTGTTTTGTTTTGCAGAGGTAGGAGGATTGCCGTGATTTCGAGGCCACCCTGAGACTACATAGTGAATTCCAGGTCAGCCTGAGCTAGAGTGAGACCTTACCTTGAAAACCCAAAACAAACAAACAAAAAAGACAAATTTATTGGATACTCTGCCAGAAAGCTGACAGTAACTAGAGTACCACCAGCAGTTGACAGATATGTTTTTGTTGAGAAAAAAAATTATTAGTTAAAAATAAGAATTCTGGACCAGAAAGCCAGGCATGGTGGCACACGCCTTTAATCCCAGCACTTGGAAGGCAGAGGTAGGAGGATCGCCATGAGTTCAAGGCCACCCTGAGACTACATAGTGAATTCCAGGTCAGCCTGGACTAAAGTGAAACCCTACCTTGAAAAAGAATTCCGGATGTGAGAAATTGTTCAGGGGTTAAGGCACTTGCTTGCAAAGTCTGACTGCCTGGGTTCAGTTCCCCAGTTCCCACGTAAAGCCAGATGCACAGAGTGGTGGATGTGTCTAGAGTTTGTTTGCAGCAGCTGGATGCCCTGGCTTGCTCCTGCCCCCACCCTTGCAACTAAACAGATAGATAAATAACACCCCCTTTGTCCTTGCAGAAGGCATTCACTTGGAACGGCACCTTAGCGAAGTGGCTCTGCACACCGCCCTCTCGTGCTCTTCCCGCCACTATGCCGGGAGGTCCTTTCAGATCTTCAGGGCCCTGAAGCAGTCTCTGTCGGCAAGCACCCTCTCCGACGTCCTCGCCAGGCTTGTGGAAACTGTGGGGGACCCAGGGGAAGAGGCGCAGGTAGGGAAGCGGTTTCTCGGCTGGGCTGGGGGTGAAGGAGTCTTTTCCCGAGCCGGAGCTAGAGGGAGGCTGTGGCCGGCTTGGCCCACGGACTAAGAACGCAAAGCTTCAGTTATCATTGTGTTTCATTTTTTTTATATATTTAATTTATTTATTTGAGAGAGAGAAAGAGGGAGAGAGAGAGAATGGGCGCGCCAGGGCCTCCAGCCACTACAAACGATCTCTAGACGCGTGCGTTCCCTTGTGCGTCTGGCTAACATGGGTCCTGGAGAGTCGAACCAGGATCCTTTGGCTTTGCAGGCAAACTCCTTAACTGCTAAGCCATCTCTCCAGCCCTGTGTTTCATTTTTAAAGACAAGTAAGTAAAATGTTCTACTGGGGAATTTTTATTTATTTATTTAAAGATTCACTGGTTTGCAAGCAGATACAGAGAGAGCAAGCAAGCACCAGGGCCTCTGGCCACTGCACACAAACTCCTGACGCATGCGCCCCCTTGTGCATCTGGCTTGTGTTTGTCTTGGGGAATTGAACCTGGGTCCTTAGGCTTCACAGGCACATGCCTCAACCACTGAGCCATGTCTCCAGCCCTGCACTGGAGAATTTTATTTGGCCCAAGGGTTTGATTTCAGACATTGGGTATACAGTGGCAAACCGGGCAGGTTCTTGTCATAATGGAATTCATCCTTTACCTGGGGAGACAGCCTTTAGCCTACTAACAGTGTATGAGAAAGTTCACTTAGTGATACAATCTGTGAGATAATAAGGTCACTAATTAAAGAGCAGAAAAAGAAGGGTTGGGTTGTTTTATATGCGGTTCATTTTTGGTCACGTGATGATCGGGAAAGAGATTGTTTTAGACAGGAGAACAGGAGTGCAAAGCGCCAAGTCCTGTGTCACCGTGCAGCAGTCACTTTCTCATGAACACCAGACAAGAAGCAGTTTATGGGACGAAAGGTTTATTTTGGCTTACTGTTTCAAGGGGAAGTGTTGTAAAATTTTTTTAATATTTTATTTACGTATTTATTTATTTATTTTTAATTTTTTATTTTGTGGTTTTCCGAGGTAGGTTCTCATGCTAGCACAGGCTGACCTGGAATTCACTATGGAGTCTCAGGGTGGCCTCGAACTCTCGGCAATCCTCCGACCTCTGCCTCCCAAGTGCTGGGATTAAAGGCATACCACCACACCCAGCTTTTTTTCTTTTTTTTTTTTTTTTTTTGAGGGGGGGTTATTTACTTCTTTAGAATAGCTACACCAGCGCCTCTTAAAACTGCAAACTCCAGACACATGCACTGTTCTGTGCTTCTACCTTTACATGAATGCTAGGGAACTGCACTCGGGCTGTCGGGCTTTGTAAGCAGGCGCCTTTAAATGCTGAGCCATGTCCCCAGCCCTCGAGGGAGGAGAGTGTCATCGTGGAGGGAGAGCATGGTGGAGCAGGGGGCCAGCCAGCGCATCTTGTCAGAGCAGTGTAGAAGTCCAAGAGAGCTAGTCCTGAACACCGGTGGGCTGGAGAATCAACCTCACGGCCTGCCTCCAGGGTACACTCAATGCAGCAAGGCTGCACCTCCCAAAGCCTCCACCATGTTCCCCATTTGCCACCAGCTGGGGACCAAGTACTCAAAACACATAAGCCTGGGAAGGGCAGTTCATTCAAACCACACAGAGATTCTTTTGTTTATTTGTTTTGTTTTCTCAGGGTAGGGTCTCACTGTAGCCCAGGCTGACCTGGAATTCACTCTGTAGTCTCAGGCTGGCCTCAAACTCACAGCGACCTCCCACCTCTGCCTCCCGAGTGCTGGGATTAAAGGCATGCACCACCACACTCAGTGCAGAGACTTTTTTTGTTTTTTAAGGAAGATCTTGGAAATGGGGCTAGATTGGTGAGGTATCAGGTCCAGAGCATGAAGCCCTTAGGAGAAACTTGGCTTCACTCTCAACGGAAAGCCACTTGAAGGCTTCAAGAGAAGGAAGGGACTGGAGTGACGTGCTTTTGAAACAACCCTCTCTGGTAGGCGCAGAGTCAAGTTCAAGGTGGTTGTAAGAGTCCAGACTGAAATAGTGGGAGGTTAGGTTGAGGGAAGCTATGAAGGAAGTTTCAAAATGATGATCTCAAGACTTAACTGCTGGGTAGAATTTATATGTTAAAAAAAGAAACAGAGATGGCTCCTAGACTTCGGGCCTGAGTCACTTGGGGTAAATTATAGTGTGATTATAATCAATCTATACCATTAGTTTGATGAGTTCTCACCAATCAGCAACGTCATGTCGCTCCGGAGATTAATTATTGTGCAGCATTAATGTGAAGTTTGTTCTATTTTTAACATTCAGCGGGAAGTCCATCACAGTTTTTTTCCCCAGAGAATCACTAATTAAAACCTTTCCTCTTCCCCCCCAGGGATTTGTGATCGAGCTGCTTCTCACCTTGGAGTCCGCTGTTGACACTTTGGCTGAAACCATGAAGCATTACGATCTTATTTCTGCCCTTTCTCAGTAAGAATTGAAACCCTGCAGCCTTGAATGCAGCTTTCCCTCTAGCTAAACACACAGACCTCTAACAGTAGTTCATTTGTGTAACTTCAGCAGTGAGGATAATGCTCAGAAATCCCAGGGTGAACCTTAGCTTGTCAGGGCTTCCTGAAGGTCCTGGAGCTAATTTTGCCAATGATGTTCTCTTCCAGTGTCCTGGTCAGGGACTGCTTTACTTTGCCACTTGGGCTCCATTGACAGGTCCCCTTCCCACCACGCCTGGGGTCACTGGCTGCGTCATCTCGTAGGACACCACCGTTCACATATGGCTTCTTCTCCTGGGAGCAACCTTACCTCCCGCTTTCTGTGCATAACAAACCTCAAACTGTTAAGCCCTCAAGTCCCATTTCCATTGTTGCCCGCTACCTAAGTATTTCTAACTCCCGGGCCAAGGTTAATCGTTTACCCGTTTACCCTTTGTGTTCCCACTGTGCTTTATGTATGTATGTATGTATGTAGGTAGGTAGGTAGGTAGGTATGTGTGTGTGTGTATATGTACACACACATACATATGAGAGGGTGCTTTTGGCTTTTCGAGGTAGGGTCTCACTAGCCCAGTCTGAGCTGGAATTCACTATGTAGTCTCAGGCCTCAAACTCACAGTGATCCTCCTACACCTTGGCCTCCCTAGTGCTGGGATTAAAGGCATGTGCCACCATACGCAGCCCTCAAAATATTTTATTTATATACTTACTTAGTTATTTCAGAGAAAAGGAAGAAGAGACAGAAAGGAAAAGGCAAGTAGAGAAATAATGGGCACTCCAGGGCCTCCGGCCACCACAAACGAACTCCAAGATGCATGCGCCACCTTGTGCATCTGGCTTACGTGGGTACTGGGGAATGGAACCTGGGTCCTTAAGGCTTCACAGACAAGCACCTTAGCCACTAGGCCATCTCTCCAGCCCCTTTCTGTATATATATATTTTTAATATTTTATTTTTGTTTATTTATGTAGTTGAGAAAGAGAGGGAGAGAGAAAAAGGCAGAGAGAGAAAATGGGCATGTCAGGGCCTCCAGCCACTACAAATGAACTCCAGAAGCATGCACCACCTTGTGTATCTGGCTTACATGGGTCCTGGGGAGTTGATCCTGGGTCATTTGGCTTCATAGGCAAGCACCTTAACCGCTAAGCCATCTCTCCAGCCCCCTTTCTGTATATTTTAACAATAGCGATTATCAAGGTGTAAATGTATCCATTTACATGCTTATCCACCTGGTAACACTTCTCAAGGTTTTTGGCGGGGCCGGAGAGAATTCAAGGTAGGGTCTCACTCTAACCCAGGCTGACCTGGACCTCACTCTGTAGTCCCAGACTGTCCTCAAACTCACAGTGATCTCTGCCTCCCGAGTGCTGGCATTAAGGGTGTGTGCCACCACACCCAGCTTATTTTTCGGTTTTTAACAGTGAAGCAAAAGTGACTTTTCTTTTTCTTTCACTTTTTTTTTTTTTTCTGTTGCTGTTCTGTTTGTGTCTCAGAACCTCGTACCCAGACCCTCTAATGGGAAACAAGTACGCAGCTAACAGGAAAAGCACTGGACAGCTCAACCTGAGCACGAGCCCCGCGGACAGCGGCGGCTACCTGGGGTCCAACAGCAACACAAGAAGTAACTCTCTGAGGTTAAGTCTGGCTGGTGACCGCAGAGGTGACCGGCGACGGAGTAACACACTGGACATCATGGACGGACGGATCGCCCACAGCAGTAGCCTGGCAAGGACTCGAAGCCTGTCCTCGCTGCGAGAGAAAGGAATGTATGATGTGCAACCCACTACTGAGCCCACCAACTTGCTGGCCACCATCTTTTGGATAGCCGCGTCGCTGTTAGAGTCCGATTATGAGTATGAATACCTCCTGGCTCTCAGGCTTCTCAACAAACTGCTCCTCCACTTGCCTTTGGATAAGTCGGAGAGTCGAGAGAAGATTGAGAACGTGCAGAGCAAGCTGAAATGGACTAACTTCCCCGGGCTCCAGCAGCTGTTCCTCAAGGGTTTTACCTCAGTGTCTACCCAAGAAATGACCGTGCACCTCCTCAGTAAACTCACCTCTGTCTCCAAGCACACCCTGGTGGATCCGTCCCAGTTGTCAGGTGATGTTAATACCATTTGCACCTCTGTTATGATAACAGTGATTTAATACAGTGGAAATGCGCACCAATCGTTAGTTTTGGTTTTGAAATGATCGATGCCTGCTTTTGTGCAAACAATGATTTTTTTTTTAATATGTTAGTATCCCAGGAGATGAAAATGCTTTAAGGGGTTTCTGCAAACCACTTTTAAAAAATGTCTTTAGGGCTGGAGAAATAACTCAGCGGTTAAAGGTACTTGCTTGCAAAGCCTGCTGGCCCAGTACCCACGTAAAGCCAGACACACACACAAAAATATCTTTAAGTTTTCAAATAATGTGAAAAGAATTGGTCATTGTCTGCTTTTTTTTTCTTCCTCCCGATAGGCTTTCCTCTTAACATCCTTTGCTTATTGCCTCACTTAATCCAGCATTTTGACAGCCCAACTCAGTTTTGCAAAGAGACCGCGAGTCGCATAGCAAAGGTAAGCAGGACTGTTACAAGGTAGGCCTGGGGGCCTGTCTTCTGTTCTTGATCGTAGGGAGGGCATCTCCCCAGCGCCATCTTTCTGTGCCTCTTTGTGTGAGTTCACCTCTCCAAGCTTCGTCTGCGGGTGTGCACAAGGGCAGCAAACAGTAAACTAGAGTAGAGAAGCCCTCCACTGAGTCTGGGCTTTCTCTGTTCCTTGCCTCCTCTGCCGCCCTGTCTCTCATTCGTCCCCTTATTCCCTGGCACTGGGCTGGGTGCTGGCGGTATCACATGTGCAGAGCCTCCTTCCTTTGAGATCTTAAATTTCTCTCATTGTTTGCCTGCTATCCTTCATTCTTTTTCTCTGCTCACACTGTTTTTCCCTCCAGCCGTGCAGTTATGCAAACAGAGCTATATCTATTTTTTTAATATTTTATTTATGAGAGAGAAAGAGAGCTAAAGAGAGAGAGAGAGAGAATGAGCGTGTCAGGGTCTCCAGCCACACTGCAAACGAACTCCAGACGCTTGTGCCACCTTGTGCATCTGGCTAACGTGGGTCCTGGGAAATCGAGCCTCGAACCAGTGTTGGTCCTTAGGCTTCACAGGCAAACGCTTAACCGCTAAGCCATCTCTTCAGCCCAATCATTGTTTTTTGTTTTGTTTTGTTTTTTTGTTTTTTTTTGTGGGAAAAGCCTTCAGACTGAAACAAATCAAGAGTTACAAGAAAGCTAGGTTGAGTGTAGAAATAATATGCAGTAAACTAGATGACCTGGGGGAGGCATAAGAGAGCTACAGAACTCAGAATCTAGCTAAAAGCACTGGGGAAAGAGAGAGAAAATGAAATTTTCAACCCAGGGGAGCAGGTAAGTGACCTTTGTGGAAAGAGCTTTTTACGTGAGCTGTTAGTCTTCTGAGCTGAGATTCAATTAACATGTGGCTCAGTAAATGGCACCGAGCCAAGCAAAACAGCCCCCTTCTGCGCTAAGTGCAGTGCTCGCCGCCGCGTGCAGACCCGCCTCTGAGCCAGCCAGGCAGGGGCCACACGCATCAGCAGTAGCACAAGGAGAGCCTTTTCATTACCCTGCCAGATCATGTGTCATGCGTGACGGGGAAGACTCAGAGCCAGGATTGATGCAAGGTTGAGGCTACCCTGGTCTACATAGCAAGTTCTAGACCCACCAGGGCTGCATAGTGAGACCCTATCTCAAAAATAAAGGGGAGGGGGGAGAGGCTGGAGAGATGGCTTAGTGGTTAAGGCATTTGCCTGCAAAGCCAAAGGACCTGGGTTCAGTTCCCCAGTACCCATGTAAAGCCAGATGCACAAGGTGGTGCATGCATCTGGAGTTTGATTGCAGTGGCTAGAAGCCCCAGCACACACATTCTCTCTCTCTCTCAAATAATTAAGTAAATAAATAAAATTTAAAAGAAAAAGAAAGAAAAGAAAAGAAAAACGCCAGGCATGGTAACACACGCCTTTAATCCCAGCACTTGAGAGGCAGAGGTAGGAGGACCACCGAGAGTTCAAGGCCACCCTGAGACTACATAGTGACTTCCAGGTCAGCCTGGGCTAGCTTGAGACCCTACCTCAGAACACCAAAATAAAAAAGGAAAAAGATGAGTTGGAGAAATGGTGCTTGCTTACAATACCTGCCGTTTTGGATTCAGTTCCCCAGTACCCATGTAAAACCAGATATACAAAGTGGTGCATGCACCTGGAGTTCATTGGCAGTAGCAAGAGGTGCTGCGCATGCCCTCCTCTCTCTCTCTGTCCCTCTCTCTCATAAATAAATTTTAAAAAATTAAGAAAAGATTTAATAAAATATACCATTGATTTTTATCCCTAGTTATATTTTTAAATTTATTATAGTTACTAATTTTAGACATTCTTACAGAATCATTTGTAAACCCCATATCTAAAAAGAAGAGCCATTGTCTTAGTAAATGGCAACATATTTTAGTTTATTTATTTTATTTATTAATTTATTTGCAAGCAGAAAGAGACAGAAAGAGAATGGGCATGCCAGGCCCTCCAGTCACTGCAAACAAACTCCAGGTGCATGAGCCACTTTGTGCATTTGGCTTTACGTGGGTACTGGGGAATCAAACTCAGGTCATTCTTTTTTTTTTTAATTATTATTTTTTTTTTTTTGCTCATTTTTATTTATTTAAGAGCAACACACAGAGAGAGAAAGAGGCAGGTAGAGAGAGAGAGAGAGAGAATGGGTGCGCCACGGCCTCCAACCACTGCAAACGAACTCCAGACACATGCGTTCCCTTGTGCATCTGGCTAACGTGGGGCCTGGGGAACCGAGCCTCAAACCGAGATCCTTAGGCTTCACAGGCAAGCGCTTAGCCCCTAAGCCATCTCTCCAGCCCTGTTTTTTTTTTTTTTTGTTTGTTTGTTTGTTTGTTTGTTTGTTTGGGTTTTTTTTTGTTGTTATTGTTTATTTATTTCATGCACTTTCTTGAGAGTTTTTCAGAAGCCAATAAATCTCAGGCTGGAGTTCTCAAATCAGTTCACAGGCAGGAGAAAAGGTTAAATTAACATTATGGGCAAACAAGATTCCTACCTCACTCCTTCCAAAGCATGGAATAGTATGCAGCAAACTGGGGCACTCCAGGACTGCCTGGCTGTCGTTGTTAAACTAATCTCATCATAAAGATTTAAGGAGGCGGACATCTTAACATAATCAAGTGTATTCGGTGACATGTTTCTTCACTGGTAACTTGACTCCCGAGTGACCTCCTTAGTGAACTAGTCACTAATAATTTGGGTCACTAGTTAAATCAAGCCAGCAGAAAAGAAGCCGTTACTCAAATTCTGTGTTATTGTGTGAACCCAGTCATTCTTTATTTCTGACATAAACGCATAGATAGCCTCCATATGAGATGTCTATAGAACAAGAACTTCCAAGCAGCTCTTCTAAGGCTTGGGTTTGCCCAATATTCCGTGTACATGGAGTAGCCCATGCCAAGAGTCATTGCGCCTACAACAAAGCCTTGGGCGGCTACTTGCATGTGGAGCAGGTGAAGGGGCATTTTTATATTTTCCCCAGCTCTTCAACTTATAAAATCCATATGCAACAGTTGCCACAAAACCTGCCATTCCAACAGGAACAAATGGAGTCTCTTTAGCTTTTCAGGTAAATTTAGATCCCTGGCCTTCATCATATGAAGAAAGGGAAATATCTGGATTGGCTGACATCATGACTGCTGGAAGAATCTTCTGCATCCATGTTCCCTCCACCAAACCCCGGTCATTAGGTTTTGCAGGCAAGCACCTTAACCACTAGGCCATCTCTCCAGCCCGTATCTTAGTCTCTTAAACGTGGTAAACTGGACCTGGGGACTCATGCCTATAATCTCAGCACTCAGGAGCTGAGGCAGGAGGACTGCTGTGAGTTGTCCTCTTGTCAGCTTGGTGACATGGGAAGTTCTAAGCCAGCAGGCGAGTGAGACTTTGTCTCAAAAAATAAATAAACAAATAAGGACCAGAGAGATTGCCTGCAAAGCCTAATGACCTGGCTTCAGTTCTCCAGTACCCACGTAAAGCCAGATGCACAAGGTGACACAAGTCTGAAGTTCATTTGCAACAGTTAGAGGCCCTGGCACACCCATTCATTCTCTCTCTCTCTCTCTCTCTCTCTCTCTCTCTCTCTCTCTCTCTCTTTCTGCTTGCAAATAAGTAAAACCTAAGAAAAAATAAATGATATGTCAAAGTTGTCTCTTACTCTTGATTTTCATTAATAAGCACAGAATTTTGAGCATTGAGTGAAAAACTGATTATTTGAAATACTGCCTTTAAAAAATTATTTGCCTAAAAGAAACCAACATTGCACGTAGTACTTATACTAGTAAGGCTTTAAAATAATGTAAAATGACCTGGAGAGATGACTTAGCAGTCCCTGCGAAGCCTAAGGACCAAGGTTCACTTCTCCAGTGCCCATGTAAGCCAGATGCCCAAGGTGGTACATGCTTCTGGAGTTCTACTGCAGTGGCTAGAAGCCTTCCCATTCTCTCTCTGTCTCTCTCTCTCTCTCTCCTCACAAATAAACATATATATTTTTAACAAGTAAAAAATTTTAAAATGTAATTATAAAGAAGAGATTCCTACTTAAAAAAAAAAAAAAAACAGAATTCACATCAAGCCTTCTGTGGTTAAGAAATTGTTTGGCACCTGCTCCCTCCCTGTGGGGCAGCACACAATGGCTCCCTCACTGTGAGCTTTTAGCAACCTGCAGGAAATGAGTTAAATTGATTCCTTAATGTATTCTCACACTTTCAAGTGTTGAGAGTAATTTTCTGCCATTATGTGCTTCCTCATTATGCAAATATCGCTGACTCTTCTGTTTGTGCCCACAGAGAGGACAGAATCTCAATCTGAGGCAAACTTAACAACAGGTTATTTTTCTCCTTCATTATGGCAGAAATAGAATGCTAAAAGTTTGTTCTGAAACATTCTCTTTGGATAATGTTTGAACCTGGTAATTCAAAATTTTCAAAATTAAATCTTGAGTCATTTGCTTTTGCTTTTTTTTAACATTTGTTGTTGTTGTTTATTTGAGAGAGAGAGAGAGAGAATGGGCACGCCAGGGCCTCCAGTCACTGCAAACGAACTCCAGACACATGCATTTTATGCATCTGGCTTATGTGGGTCCTGGAGAATCAAAGCGGGATCCTTTAGCTTTGTAGGCAAACGCCTTAACCGCTAAGCCATCTCTCCAGCCCTCATTTGCTTTTTCATATAGTTGCAAGGTATATATCCCAAGGATTTTTCTCCTTTTTCAAAAATAGGTTTTTAAGCTGGGCGTGGTGGCGCACGCCTTTAATCCCAGCACTTGGGAGGCAGAGGTAGGAGGATCGCCGTGAGTTCGAGGCCACCCTGAGACTACATAGTGAATTCCAGGTCAGCCTGAGCCAGAGTGAGACCCTACCTCGGGGGGAGGGGGGTGTTTTTAAAAATCATTGTTGCAAAAAATACATATTCTTTAAGAATATAAGAATTCAGTAAGGCCAGAGATGGTGGGCATGCACATATTATCCCCAAATTTAGAAAGCTTGAGACAGGAGAATTGCAGATTCCCTGCAAGCCGGGGCTACCTCGTGAGACTGCCTCAAAAACAATCATATAAATAAAACGCAGTAAGAATCTTTTGTTAAGAAAATTTTATATTGTGGGCTGGAGAAATGGCTTAGCAGTTAAGGCACTTGCCTGCACAACCATAGGACCCACATAAGCCAGGTGTACAACGTGGCACATGCGTCTAGAGTTCATTTGCAGCAGCTTGAGGCCCTGCCACACTGATCTCTCTCTCTCTCTCTCTTTCTCTCAAATAGATAAATAAAAGAAAATTTTATATTAACATTTACATAATTATTGCAAAGCTGCAAAACTATACAATCTTTTATAATTATATGGTAGATTATTTTATATTGACATAGAAATAAGAAACCACATAGTGAATTCCAGGTCAGCCTGAACTAGAGTGAAACCCTACCTCAAAAAACTAAACAAGGAGGGTTGGAGGGGTGGCTTAGCAGTTAAGGAGTTTACCTGCAAAGCCAAAGGACCCAGGTTCAATTCCCCAGGACCCGTGTTATCCAGATACACAAGGGAGGGAGCACGTGTCTGGAGTTCATCTGCAGTGGCTAGAGGCCCTAACGCACCCATTCTCTCTCTTTCTTCCTCTTTCTCTGTCAAATAAATTAATAAAAATAATTTTTAAAAATACTAAAGAAGGAGCTGGGTGTGGTGGCGCACACCTTTAATCCCAACACTCAGGAGGCAGAGGTAGGAAGATCACTGAGAGTTCGAGGCCACCCTGAGACTACATAGTGAATTCCAGGTCAGCTTGAGCTAGAGTGAGACCCTACCTCGAAAAAACAAACAAACAAACAAACACACAAAAAACCAAGGGCTAGACAGATTGCTTAGTGGTTAAAGGCACTTGTCTACAAAGTCTGAGAACCCAGGTTCCATTCCCCAGAACCCACCTAGGCCAGGTACATAAGGTGGTGCATACATCTGGAGTTCATTTGCAGTGACTAGAGGCCCTGGTACTACCATTCTGTCTCCCTCTCTCAAATAAATAAAAGAATTTAAAAAAAAAAAAAAACAGAAATAAACATCAATTTTGTTTTGTTTTGTTTTTCCAGGTAAGTTCTCTCTTTATGCTAGGCTGACCTGGAATTCAGTATGTACTCTCAAGGTGGCTTTGAACTCTCAGCGATCCTCCTACCTTGGCCTCCCGAGGGCTGGGATTAAAGGTGTGCACTATCACACCCGGCCCATCAATCCAGTCTTTTGTTGTTGGTTTTATGAGTGATGAGTTAAATTAGCTGCTTTTAATGATTTTTATAAAATAATTTCTATAGTACAGTGGTAACACTTGTTGAAGTCTTAACGTGCCTTTCTGTCTCCAACCCCGGCAGTGGTGATGGCTAAGAAATGAACTTGAGTCTCTCCTAGTCTACAAAATGTCTCTGAATTGTCAGCGTCAGTTATATTTGTTTGAAAATTAATTATCTACATATATTTAAAGGGCAATATCCTTTATTAAATGTTCTAGAATGGCCAGGGAAACGACTCAGCAGTTAAAGGTGCTTACTTGCAAAGCCTGACAGCCCAGGTACATTCCCCAGTACTCGGGTAAAGCCAGGTGCACAAAGTGACGCATGCATCCAGAGTTTGTTTGCAGTGTCGGGAGGCCCTCACACACCCATATATGCCCTCCCCCCACTTCCTTCCTCCCCTCCTCTCTCAAATACAGAAATAAGGCAGAGGTAGGAGGATGGCCATGAGTTTGAGGCCACCCTGAGACTACATAGTGAATTCCAGGTTAACCCCGGGCTAGAAAATCCAAAAGAAAGAATGTTCTTTAAAAAAAAAAAAAAAAAAAAGATTGAGGGGCTGGAGAAATGCCTCAGCAGTTAAGGTGCTTACCTACAAAGCCTAACAACCCAGGTTTGATCCCCCAGTACCCACATAAAGCCAGATGCCCAAAGCAATATATGCATCTGGAGTTTCTTTGCAGTGGCTGGGGTCCCTGGTGACCATTTGCTCCCTCCCTCCCTCTCTCTCTCTTTCTCCCTCCCTCTCTCCTTGCAAATAAATAAACTGAATTAAAAACATTTTTTAAAAAAAAATGGGGGGTGCTGAGGGGATGGCTTAGTAGTTGAGGTGCTTGCCTGCGAAGCCTAAGGACCCAGATTCAGTTCCCAGAACACACGTAAGCCAGATGCACAAGATGGCGCATGCATCTGGGGTTCATCTGTAGTGGCTAGAGGCCCTGGTGTGCCCTATCTCTATCTCTATCTCTATCTCTATCTCTATCTCTATCTCTATCTCTCTCCCTCTCTCTCTCTCTCATATGTGTGTGTGTGTGTAGAAGAGAAAAAATCATGACAAGAATCTCAGCCTAGATGGTTTCCTGAAGAGAAGTTTAAAGTCTGCCCCGCAGAGTGTCATCTGGTGGGAATATGCAGTCCCGTGAAGTCCTGTGTGCACGTGCTGAGGCTGTCGGAGGAGCCCTGCACACAGGAGACTTAGCATTTTCTCCCCGACAGCAGCCTGGGAATCCCCAGGTGGAGCCTGCCTCCTTGGACTCCTGGGCACTGAACCACTTGGGAATTTGACCCAGCAGGTATAGTGGTGAGAAGGGTTTACAAAAGCAGAGGCGGGTGCCCCAAAGATAGCTTTGCAGAGCAGCGGACTGAAAAGGCCATCAGTCAAAGCCCAGAGAAGGATTTGGCAGGTAGATGATCTTTTCACTTCTTCTGTTGTTAACTCTCTTGAGAATGCCTTGTTGGGCTGGAGCAATGGCACTTGCCTGCAAAGCCTAAGGACCCATGTTCAATTCCCCAGTACCCACACAAGCCAGATGCACAAGGTGGTGCATGCATCTGGAGTTCGATATCTGCCTCTCTCTCTCTCTCAAATAAATAAAATGTATAAAAACTATATTTAAAACTTTATGTTATAAATCATATTACAAATTTAATTATATTTAAAAATCTAAAAGAATGAGCAATGCCTTGTTATTTTTCTTTTCCTTTTTTTCCCTACTGTAATGAATGAAATGCCGACACTTTAAACAAACACCTACACCATTGCTTGAGATAAGGGTTTGCAGCATATAACGCAGGGTCGAGGCTTGCACATTTGGGGGAATGAAAGAAGTGTGTGTGTTCTGTAGGTGTGTGCCGAAGAAAAGTGCCCCACGCTCGTGAACCTGGCTCACATGATGAGTCTGTACAGCACGCACACGTACTCCAGGGACTGCTCCAGCTGGGTCAGCGTCGTGTGTCGATACCTGCATGACTCCTTCCCAGATGCCACCTTCAGCCTTGTGACTTACCTAGCAGAGGTAAATAGAGACTAGAGTTAACTGCTCTCTGGCAAAAATCTTCAAGCAGCTTTATTTCGAGAAGTGTCACTCACTGCTCTTCAAATTGTCTTTGTTTTTGATGCAAGGTCTCACTCTAGCCCAGGCTAACCTAAAACTTACTGTGTAGCCCAGGCTGCCTTCAAACTCATGGAAATCCTCCTGCATCAGCCTCAGAGTGCTGGGACTAAAGGCGTGAGCCACGACACCTGCCTTCAAATTGTCTTTGAGAGTTTACCTAGATGACATCTTTTACTAGAGAAATACAGAAGCATTTCCTTTCAAGCCCAAAGGAATGCCCTTGAGATAAGCGCTCCTCCATTCCCAGTGTTTATTTCCTTAGTCAGTTGTCTTGAGTGACCTGAAAGGGAATTACACAAACCTCCCCTTTACGGAAAATGCAAAATCTGGTTTTTGGTCTCTTTAAAATCAGTTATTGAAGGCCAGGTCCACACCTACCCTAGAAGGCTGCGGCAGGAGAATCAGTGCAGGCTTGAGGTGAGGCCAGCCTGGGCTGCAGACCATGTCTGGGGACAGGAGAATTTGTTCTTGGTTTTCAAATGCTCTATAGAATAATAGTGTTGCATGCAAAGGCATTTCTGCTGGGTAAGTTTTTGTTTTGATGACATATTTGCTTCTTAACCTAAGATATAATTTTGAGGGGCAAAAACATGGCATTATAAAACAGTATTCATAGGATTCATAAGAAGTGAGTATTTGTTAATGCATCTAAAGTAACTTCATGGGGCTGCAGAGATGGCTCAGAGGTTAAGGCACTTGCATGCAAAGCCTAAGGACCCCAGTTCGATTCCCAAGGTGGCTGTGGTAGTTTGAATAGATGGCCCCCAATATATTCAGTGTTTTATTAGTATGTAGTTTGCATCTGCAGCCACCTGGCTGGAGGAGGTGTCACTGCGTGGATCTTAGGGTCCACCCCTAAAGTATGGGGGTTTGAGATTCCAATCTAAAGATATACAAAGTGCCCAAGTTCCTCCTGGAGTTCTTGAAGTGTGCTTTTGGCTTGGCCCTTCTGCCATTATGGAACTTCCTCTGGATCTGTAAGCTTCAATCAATACCCCTTCTTCCAGAACCGTGCCTGGTCTGGACATTCATCTCAGCAAGCCTGAGGCTGTCTGCCACAGTGGCAGATGCGTCTGGAGTTCGTTTGCAGTGGCTTGAGGCTCTGGAACTCCCATTCTCTCTCCCCCTCTCTCTTAAATAAAGTAGCTTCGTGCCTAGAAAAGTAAGTTACTCAGTAAATCCCACTAAGAGAACCTCAAAATGAAGGAATACTGAGTCCGGAAAGATGTTTGTCAGCTTACGTCAAAGTAATCACCTCCTTTAAGAAAACTGACTATAGCCAGGCATGGTGGCTCACGCCTTTAATCCCAGCACTTGGGAGGCAGAGGTAGGAGGATCGCCGTGAGTTCGAGGCCACCCTGAGATTACATAGTGAATTCCAGGTCAGCCTGGGTTAGAGTGAAACCCTACCTTGAAAAACCAAACAAAAAAAAGAAAAGAAAAGAAAACTAACTATAAGCTTGAAAGTTATTCATAACTGATTGAATGTTGCTCTTAACACCATTTATCTTGTGGGAGTCACTGAAGATGTCCCTCACAACCAGTGACAGGACTGCTGTGAGTGGTCGTTTTGACAGCTGTGTGACCATCCATTTTCACTTTAAGTACACTGACAGGGTGATTGGTCTGCCTGACAGCATCTTAGCTGGTTGCTAGGTTTTTCCTTTAAGGTGAGCCGACATAAAACCAGGCTGAGCCACCTTAAAGAGCTTTGAATGTCAGCGCCTCGGATGGGCTTCACATCGCTGCCAGTGCGAGGCTCACCATGGCACAGGGCCTGCGCCCTGCGAAGGCCCACCAGGGGCTCTGAGGCCTGCAAGGGGCGCGCTGTAGTGTCTCACACACCGGCAACTGTACAGAAAGTCTTTTGTCCCAAATGTTACGCGTGTAAGTTATCCTTATGTTACTGATCCTCACCTTGTCAGCACCAATAGTATTGAAAATAGATACATGTGTTTACAGTGACATCATTAACTCTGCAAACCCTGAGGTAGAAAAGTGTTGCGAAATAAATTAGACTAAAATATAGACGTGAAAACCATAGCCAGGGGGGTTATGGTTAAGGTTGCATAGCTAGTAAATGGGCCATGTGAGGGCTTGTGGACAATTCATTGGGTTTTTGTTTTTGTTTTTGTTTTTTACTTGGTTTGGTTTTTGGTGATAGTGGCCTGGTGGTTTTTCCCTTAACCTAAAATAAAATAAATGATATTTACTTAAATTAGTTAGTGAAATATAAAACACCACTTAGATGCAAAATAATTACCCATCTCTCCTTTCCTGAACCAAAGAAAGTTAATAATAATAGACACATCATTATCTCGCATCATATTAGATTCTGCATTTCTGAACATAAAGTCATGAGTCAAACCTATTGTTTTCCAACATTGGAAGTGTAAATACTGAGCTTTTGTTCAACCTGATTAAAATGTGCTCTTCAATTTTACTCTCAGCTGTTAGAAAAAGGACTGTCGAGTATGCAGCAGTCATTGCTGCAGATTATCTACAGTCTCTTGAGTCACGTTGACCTGTCTGCAGCCCCAGCCAAGCAGTTTAACCTGGAGATCATTAAGATCATTGGCAAATACGTACAGGTGAGTGGCCACGTGTCTCTGTTCGGCTCAAGCACAGAAGCGCCCTACCGTCTGTTCAAAAGTAGGGAACACAAGTTGTGTTTTCAGGAATATTGGCCACGAGGAAACTGATCTGAATGTAAGTGACAAAAAGTGTAATCTGATAACCACGTGGGCACAACACTGCACACAGGAGTGTTACTTTTCTGTCACAACTAGAGAGGATGTGCTGACACAAATGACTGTAGTTACCAGTTCTGGAAATTGGAGCTGGGACTCATTTCTTCTGTGTGTTAGCATGATTTGACATGTTGGACAAATGCTACCTTTTTTTTGTTTTTGGTTTTTGGAAGTAGGGTCTTGCTCTTAGATCAGGCTGACCTGGAATTCACTGTGTGATCTCAGGGTGGCCTAGAACTCACAGCCATACTCCTACCTCTGCCTCCCAAGTGCTGGGATTAAAGGCATGCACCATCACACCCGGCTCTCAAATACTGCTTTTTGATATGGAAGACCACTTTAAGAATCTGTACTTTAGAGCTGGAGAAATGGCTCAGTGATTAAGGCACTTGACTGTGACGCCTAAGGACCCAGGTTCTATTTCCACGTAATCCAGATGCACAAGATGGCACATGCATCTGGAGTTTGTTTACAGTGGCTGGAGGCCCTGGCGTGCCCATTCACTCTCTTTGTCTGGCTCTTTCATTCTCTCTCCCTCAAATGAATAAGTAAATTTAAAAAAAAAAAAAAAAAAAGCCAGGTGTGGTGGTACATGCCTTTAATCCCAGCACTTGAGAGGCAGAGGTAAGAGGATCACTATGAGTTCGAAGCCAGCCTGAAACTACATAGTGAATTCCAGGTCTGCATAGGCTAGAGAGAGATCTTACCTTAAAAAAAAAAAAAAAAAAAAAAGAGTCAGTACTTTAGGCAGTTCCCCAGTACCCATGTAACCAGATGCACAAGGTGGCACATGTGTCTGGAGTTTGTTTGCAGTAGCTAGAGGCCCTGGTGTGCCCATTCTCTCCCTCCCTCCCTTTCTCTTTCTCTCACTTGTGTTCTCTCACAAATAATTTTAAAGTACATATTTTTTTCAAATCTGTACTTTAGAGTTGGTTTTTATACCTCAGAAAGTAACAGATACTTAGAAGGCAGGGCTCAGAACTTTATTTAAATCTGAATGATGCCAAGGCAACTGAAACATCCTGAATTTCACCTTTTGTATAGTGGGTGAAAAAAACAACAGCCAAGACCCAGTACAGCAAACTCCTTCAGAGCCCTCATAGATGAATGTTTTGTTTGTACAGCACTTAACATTTACATTCCTAGAGCCGCATTTTCAAAAGCAGATAGCTAGGGCTGGAGAGATGGCTTAGCAGTTAAGGCGCTTTCCCTCAAAGCCAAAGGTCCTCAGTTTGATTCCCCAGGACCCACGTAAGCCAGATGCACAAGGTGGCACATGCATCTGGAGTTCATTTGCAGTGGCAGGAAGCCCTGGCGTGCCCATTCTCTCTCTTGCTCACTCTGCCTCTTTCCCTCTCTCAAATAAATAAATAAAAATAAAATATTTTTTTTAAAAAGCAGATAGCTCACAATGCATTTGTGGTCTAGTCCCATATCTGAAAGTAACCAAAACCTATGAAAATGTTTTCTGTCACTGGTGTAGCTCAGTGGTACCATTCATGAGAGACCCTGCACCAAGCTCAACCACCTCACCCAGCCCCCACCCCACCCAACATTCTTCAGTTATTCGGTTATGAAATCCAGGTAACTTTTTTTTTTAGGTAGGGTCTTACTCTAGCCAAGGCTGACCTAGAATACACTAAGTAATCTCAGGATGGCCTCAAACTCAAGGCAATCCTCCTACTTCTGCCTCCCAAGTACTGTGTGTGCCACCATGCCCGGCAGGTCAGCCTGGGTTAGAGTGAGACCCTACCTGGAAAAACGAATACATATATATATATATATATATATATATATATATATATATATAGTTTCAAAGCATAAAATTATTGGCGGTCCAACATAATTTTTCTATCTCATCCCTCAATGACTTCACCAAATAATTACATGTCTTTCAAATCACACGTATTATTATTCTTTTGGTTTTTCTAGGTAGGGTCTCAGTCTAGCTGAGGATGACCTGGAATTCACTATGTAGTCTCAGGGTGGCCTCGAACTCACGGTGATCCTCCTACCTCTGCCTCCTAAATGCTGGGATTAAAGGCATGCGCCACCACGCCCGGTCATATTATTCCTCTTAAAGCTTGAAGAAGTTGGGCTGAGGAGACAGGTCGATCAGCAAAGTGCTTGAAGACTGCATTCAGTCTCCAGAGCCCACATAAAATGCCAGGTGTGCTCACGAGCACCTGCACTCCTGGCACTGCTCTGGGGTATGGGGACAGGAGGATCCTTAGGGCTCACTGTCTAGCCAGTCTAGGTAAGGTTAGGTAAGGCCAATGAGAGAGACCCTGTCTCAAAGAAGATGGATGACATTTCTAAGAATGCCCAAGATCATCCTCTGGCTTACACACACACACACACACATATGTTTTAACAAAAAGCTAAAGAGGTTAGCACTCACTCAATACTTAATTGCTGAATGTCACACACACACACACACACACACAAAAAAAAAAAAAAAAAAAAAAAACATGTGCCACACTTCATTCCTAAGCTATGACCCACAGATAACATTTCTTTCATTTAGAACCAGAGGCTCACGTGCCCACGGAGCAAGCAGGTAGGTCATCAAAGAAAGTTGAACTCTATGGCTGAGTAATGTGAACAGTCCCCTTCTGTCAGAGCAGCTCTCCTCCGCGTCCCCTGGCAGCTGTCACAGGTCCAGGGTGGTCAGAGCTTTCACTTGTAAAGAGAACATAGAAATGTGGGTTTTCCTCCGAAACCTCATAGTGTTAAAGTGCTGACTCAGATCTCTCTGCAGATTTGCTTTCAAATCTAGTATGGAGTAAGATCATATTTAAATGACTATGACTTCTGCCTTATGTTTTTTTAAGAAAAACAACATTTTACACAATTGAACTCCTGATGATCTTGGACATTTAGAACACATCTACCAATATAATCTATAGAAAAAGAAGTTTTAGCTTTTTACATTACTCAAGCTTCTAATTATTTTTGCCAGGATTAAAAAAATGATAACGATTTCTACTTTTTCCTATCTCTGTTGAATTAAATTGTTTTTTGTTGTTTTCATAATAAAATACTTAGCCAGGCGTGGTGGTGCATGGCTTTAATCCCAGCCCTTGGGAGGCAGAGGTAGGAGGATTGCCATGAGTTCAAGGCCACCTTGATACTACATAATGAAATACTTAAAAACGTCCCATTATCATTAGGATATTTTAAGTGTCTTTATAAGAAGGTATTTGCTAAATCATTTATTTTTATTTGTGTATTTTAATGGGGCCAACCCTCTCCAATGTCAACTGTGAGAGAATATGCATAATAAAAGATTGAGCCAACCCATAATTTTTTTAAATCAGTTTTTCCTTTGTCGGGCTAAGCAGGTAAAAGCACTTGCACAGTCTGCCAGCCTGGGTTCACTTCTCCAGCCACCCATGTACAGCTGGATGGGCATCTGTTTGCAGTAGCAGGAGACACTGTGCACCCACAAATACATACGCATGCATGTCAGTAGTTTTGTTGTTGTTGTTCTTATTTTTGTTTTTTGGGTTTTTTCGAGGTAGGGTCTCGCTCTAGCCCAGGCTGACCTGGAATTCACTATGGAGTCTCAGGGTGGCCTCAAACTCAGGGCGATCCTCCAACCTCTGCCTCCCAGGTGCTGGGATTAAAGGCATGTGCCACCACGCCTGGCTCATATTGGTAGTTTGTAAGGGGCTGGAGAGATTGCTTAGTAGTTAAGGCACTTGCTTGCAAAACCAAAGGACCCAGGTTCAGTTCCCCAGTACCCACATAAAGCCAGATGCACAAGGTGTGGTGCATGCGTCTAGAGTTCAATTGCAGTGGCTAGAGGCTCTGGTACGTGCACTGTCTATCTGCCTCTTTCTCTCTTTCAAATAAATATTTTTAAAAGGAAAAGATAGTGAGGCTTTTACTAGACACCAGTTCTTCTCCATTTCTCTTATGAATCTTAAATTATGCTGGTTGGAATATACCAAACTAAGAAAGGCAGAAGACATAAGTCAAAAACCATAGCAGTGTAGAGGGAAAGTACAACATTGTAGAGGGAAGCAAATTCATCCTCTCAACTCAGCAGCCCTTGAGTATTTGGGGCCTGGGAGATGAAGAAACAAGTTCAAAACATGTTTATTATTTTATTTATTTATTTATGTATTTATTTATTTATTTATTTATTTATTTGGGAGAGAGAAACAGGCAGAGAGAGAGAATGGGCCTCCAGCCACTACAAACTCCAGACACATGAGCCACCTTGTGCATCTGGCTTACCTGGGTCCTAGGGAATCAGACCTGGGTCCTTTGGCTTTGTAGAGAAGTGCCTTAACCACTAAGCCATCTCTGCAGTCCTGTTTTAGTATTTCTAACAGATTCATGTCTATAAAGAAGCATATTTAAAAATTTTTGATCTACTATTTAAATTTTAGCCTTAAAACAAGAAACTATTTGCTGGAAAGTTGTGTGCAGCTCTTTGTCTAATAGCAGCCAGATTACTGTATTAGACTCTCCATATCAATTCTATTTCCTTTTTAATGTTTTTTATTTTTATTTATTTGCAAAGGGAGAGAGTGAAACAGGGAGTATGGGCACACCAGGGCTTCTTGCCACTATAAACGAACTCTAGACACATACGCCCCTTTGTGCATCTGGGGAATAAAACTCAGGCTGTCAGGTTTTTCAAGCAAGTGCCTTTAACTGCTGAGCCATCTCTCCAGCCTTCCAAATCACCTGTTTCTGAAGTACTGAGAGAAAAGCAATATACTCCATTCGGTAGCATTTTGGAGGATATGGTATATAATAACTCTGACAAATAGCTTGTGTTTTCTTTCCTTTTGTAACTCAGACCTTCAATGAAGGATCTCAAAAAAAATAGTCATTTTGCAGATGCTTATAGAAGTGTTATTTCATAGTATACAGTATACACTAATTTTTGTTCAGAGCTAAATGTTATATGTTATATATATATATGTTATATGTTAATGCTCTCTTAAACTAGAGTCCATACTGGAGGGAAGCCCTCAACATCCTAAAGCTAGTGGTGTCTCGTTCTGCAAGTCTTGTTGTGCCCAGTGATGTCCCCAAGACCTATGGAGCAGATGTGGGTTCTCCTGAAATATCCTTCACGAAAATTTTTAATAATGTCTCCAAGGAGTTGCCTGGGAAGACGTTAGATTTTCATTTTGACATTTCAGAGGTAAGACTTGAGAATGCGTGTAGATGCTCTGTTAGGGAGTCCAACAGTCCTGAATGGAGCTTGTTGGTGACATTGTGATGGGTGTGATGGAAGGTGGGGTGGGGTGGGGTGGGCGAGGTGGGGAGGAGATATATTCCTGGGAAGTGACCGAGTCTGAGGAAGTAGGCAGATAAGCATTGTGAGAGTTTAACTGGAAGTGAGAAGGGTGTGGAAATACACTGTGTGGACCTAGGAGTGGTTTCAGGACAGAGGTAACATCTGAGCTGAATGTAGAAAACCAAGTCACCCGAGATGGGTAGATGGGGTAGTTTGGTGAGAGAAGGTTAAATCCAAGGCAAAGAGCTGGTGTGGACTAGCACGGCCTTGCTCGAAGCTGGAGCAGAGAACAGAGGTGGGGGAGGTGAACCTGCAGATGCAGCATGGAGCAACGGCTAGGGAAAGACAGTGGGGCGCTCAAAGAGTTTTTAGCTGGACTAGGAAATACTAAGATCTGCATTTTAGGAATATGACTGTGGCAACAGGTTGGAAATTAGACCAGGGAGAATGGAGAAAGGAATTGGTTAAGAATCTGATGAAATCATTTGGTCAAAAGATAATAAGGCCTATCCCAAAACAGCAGCAGAGGAAACAAAAAAAAGAAAGAAAGAAAGAAAGGGGCCGGTGTGGGGGGGGGGGTAAAGTGCTTGCCTGCGAAGCCTAAGGCCCCAGGTTTGATTCCCACGTATCCAAGTAAGCCAGGTACACATAGTGGTGCATGCGTCTGGAGTTCGTTTGTAATGACTAGAGGCTCTGGTCTGCCCATTTATTATCTTGCACATATGTATGTATGTATGTATGTATATATGTATCTATGTATGTATAATGGTTTACAAAAAGACCAATGAGAAGAGCTAAGTGGGAAAGAAGAAAATGCTAATGAGAACAAGGCATCCAGATTTGATGGTTAATCATCAGGAAGGAGTTCAGTCTTGACCATGCTGACTCTGAAGTGACTGAGAAACATTGCAAATGGAGGTGCTTAGTGTGTGCATTTAGGTTTGGGGGTCAAAAGAGATCTTGAGCGGAAGTAACAATTAAAGGTATTGTATAGATGGACAGCTCTGAAATAATACAAAGAAAACTAAGATGAAACAAAGGCTAAAATAAGAATGAAATCTGACAAGCCAACTATTAGTGCTACACAGGTTCAGGGCCCCAGAGCAGGAGGCCTGGAGTCCGACCTTGCTGTATTAATACAGATCTTGCAGAAGAATGGTGGTCTTTGTTGAGAATGCCCATCTCTTTCCTTTAACACCTGAGCCCATTCTTAAGTTTTCTTGGCACCATTGAAAAGGACTTTTGAAAACCAGAGGAGGAATTATTTTCAAGGACATTATTACGAAAGATAAAGAAATTAAAAAATGAAGTTCAAACTGCTTTTTAGGAATTAAAATTATACAGGTTAAAATATTTTTATTGGTGGGCTGGAGGGATAGCTTAGCGGTTAAGCGCTTGCCTGTGAAGCCTAAGGACCCTGGTTCGAGGCTTGATTCCCCAGGTCCCACGTAAGCCAGATGCACAAGGGGTGCATGCATCCGGAGTTCGTTTGCAATGCCTGGAGGCCATGATGCACCTGTTCTCTATCTATCTGCCTCTTTCTCTCTCTGTTTCGCTCTCAAATAAACAAATAAAAATAAACAACACAATTTTTAAATATTTTTATTGGTGTTTACTCTTGCATTTATTCAAAACTTATTCAGTTAGTTTTTTAGATGCAAAGTATATTTATTACTGTTTTTTGGTTAATAATATCTGAGTTTTTAAGATATGATTGTAGCTTGGGAAATCATAAACTTGGCTTCCTGTTTATTCTGAATCCATTGTGATTCTTTAGCTGAGTGACTTTGTTTCAAGCAGTCCTGCAAATTCCCAAAACATTTCATAAGGCTAATTTCAATTTTTTTCCAAAAAATTCCTCAAAACCTGTCCTGCCTAGGTACTGGGTGGATATCTGATAGAGGTGTGGAGGGGATCAGGCATGCTCCAGGGACACAGGTGCAGTAGGGGAGGAGATAGGCACATAAACCGTAGCCAGCATGGGAAATATCAGGAGTAATTATGAAGGGGAGGGGTGGATGGAAGGAGGCCTCATTGGAAGTCTGGAATCCCCATTAAAAGATGACTTGGCAGAGGCTGGGCGTGGTGGCCCATGCCTTTAACCCTAGCACTCGGTAGGCAGAGGTAGGAGGATTCTTGAGAGTTTGAGGCCACCCTGAGACTACATAGTGAATTCCAGGTCAGCCTGGGCTAGAGCGAGACCCTACCTGGAAAAAAACAAAACAGAAAAATGTCTTGGCAGGAGGTCTGGAGAGATGGCTTAGCAATTAAGGCACTTGCCTGCAAAGCCTAAGGATCCAGGTTCATTCGAACCCCAATACCCATGTAAGCCAGATGCACAAGGTGGCACATGCCTCTGGAATTTGCAGTGGCTAGAGGCACTGGGGAATGTGCCCATTTTCTCTCTCTCTCTCTCTCTTTCTCTCTCTCTGTCATAAATAAATAAAAAACACTATGCTGGAGAGATGGCTCAGCAGTTAACGGCCCTTGCTTGCAAAAGCCTGTTGATCTGGGTTTAATTCCCCAGTGTACAAAAAAAAATGTTAATTTAAAAAAATGACTAAGGTTTGCTTGATGGATATACCATATAAAGGGAGCAACATGTGTCAAAACATGCATCCACAAAAGAGGGAGATGTATTTGGGGAACAATAGCAAGTGAATCTCACTAGAAAGGGGCTCAATAGGGAGTGGTGGTGGATGTGTCTAAGGATTGCAGCTCACAAAGCAACCTGTATGGCATGCAACTGCTTGAAATTTATTTTCAAGTGCAAGTTCAAAACCCTTTACAAAGTCTAATAAATAGGAGTTTTGGATCATCATAGAGTTTTTACCAATATAAATTTTCCAAATATTACATGTCAGTTTTTTCCATGTATGAGAAGAAGCCACATAGAAATTTTCCTCTATAAAACTGGTACTTAACTTCAATGTTTGCTAAAGCACATTTTCAATACATACTCTACAGTATGTATTGAAAAACACCCAAGGTCTGACAGGCATTAAATCTGAGTGCTAAAATTACAGACTTATTTAAAATATTTTTCCATTTTTTTTAGCTTTCTATAAGGAGGATATATCCTGTTTATTTTTATTTATTTATTTGTGAGCAACAGACACAGAGAGAGAGAGGGAGAGAATGGGCACACCAGGGCCTCCAGCCACTGCAAACAAACTCCAGACACATGCGCCCCCTTGTGCATCTGGCGAACGTGGGTCCTGGGGAATCGAGCCTCGAACTGGGGTCCTTAGGCTTCACAGGCAAGCTCTTAAGTACTAAGCCATCTCTCCAGCCTGGGAGGAAGCAGTCATGAGGAGGAAAGTTGGAGGTGATTTTTTTTTTCTAGGTAGGATCTCACTCTAGCCCAGGTTGACCCGGAATTCACTATGTAGTCTCAGGGTGGCCTTGAACTCACGGTAATCCTCCTCCTACCTCTGCCTCCTGAGTGCTGAGATTAAAGGCGTGCGTCACGTGGTGCACATCTTTAATCCCAGCACTCCAGAGGCAGAGGTAGAAGATCACTGAGTTTGAGGCCAGCCTGGGACTACAGAGTGAGTTCCAGGTCGGCCTAGGCTAGAGTGAGACCCTTCCTCAAAAAACCAAAACAATGTGCTGGAGAGATGACTTAGTGATTAAGGCACTTGTCTGCAAAGCCCAAGGACCCAGGTTCAATCTCCCAGGACCCATGTAAGCTAGATGTACAAGGGGCAAATGCATCTGGAGTTCATTTACAGTGACTGGAGGCCCTGGCGCGCCCATTCTGTCTCTCTCTCTCAAATAAATAAATTAAAAATAAGATACTTTAAAAAAAAACTGAACAAACTGAACTAGGACTATGCTGTCTGATTATCTCAGAGACATGAAATTGTTATTTCTAATAAAGTTTCTTAAAAACTTGATGTCGGGCTGGAGAGATGGCTTAGCGGTTAAGTGCTTGCCTGTGAAGCCTAAGGACCCCAGTTCAAGGCTCGATTCCCCAGGACCCACGTTAGCCAGATGCACAAGGGGGCGCTCGCATCTGGAGTTCGTTTGCAGTAGCTGGAGGCCCTGGCGCGCCCATTCTCTCCCTCTCCCTCTCCCTGTCCCTCTCCCTCCCTCCCTCTCTCTCTCTCTCTCTCTCTCTCTCTGCCTCTTTCTCTGTCTGTCACTCTCAAATAAATAAATAAAAATGAATAAAATATTTTTATAAAAACTCGATGTCATAGCCTCCCTTTGGTTTTTTGTTGGCTTGCTTTTTTGGGTTTTGGTGGGTTTTTTTTGTTTGTTTTGGCTATTTGAAGAAAATGTCATGCTAGGTCTACTGTTAACCCTTGCAGGTTTCTTGAGCTTGAATGGAAGTGTTGAGTGAGCATTGGCATTTTGTTTCTGTGTAGACACCCATCATTGGAAATAAGTACGGGGGCCAGCCCAGTGCGGCAGGAAGGAACGGGAAACCCAAAGTGATCGCTGTCACCCGAAGCACGTCCTCCACGTCCTCTGGCTCCAATTCCAATGCCCTGGTTCCAGTCAGTTGGAAAAGACCGCAGTTGTCACAGGTACATAGAGAGCATCAGCATGGGATGGAAGGATCAGTGTGTGTGTGCGTGTGCGTGTGCGTGTGTGTGTGTGTGAACTTGAGAACTTGTCTTATTTGGCCTGTGATGCTAACATTGGAATATTGGAAATTCTTTCTCTTCAGCGAAGAACGAGAGAAAAGTTGATGAACGTGCTTTCTCTGTGTGGGCCTGAGTCAGGCCTCCCGAAGAACCCATCCGTGAGTAGTCAAGAGTAGTGCGTGAGTGAAGGTGTCCAGCCACGTGTTTCCATGCAGGAATCGGCCTGTCCTCCTCTCTGCCTTTTTTAACCTAGTTATGCTATTAGCTAAGACTGGTGTGGGGGGAGGGGATCTTGTCTCGTGTTGGCAGCCACGCTCATTAGATACTCAGCTTACTAGCCCTGAAGACTGCATTTGACCTCTGAGCTGATTGAGGGGTGAGGCCTCCAGGGGTGCTGGGGCTCCTGTATCACAGATGCAAAGCTGACACATGAACTGTTTTTCTTCTCTTTTGCGTCTCCACCCCCACCACCCCCTGCCACTTTGGGGCATCAGGTTGTATTTTCCTCGAATGAGGATTTGGAAGTTGGTGACCAACAGACCAGCCTGATTTCTACAACAGAAGATATTATTCAGGAGGAAGAGGTCACTGTAGAAGATAATGGCAGTGAACAACAGTTTGGTGTTTTTAAAGATTTTGACTTCTTAGACGTTGAATTGGAAGATGCAGAGGTGAGAACGTGGGCTTTCTTTCTAATTTTATAGATACACAGTAGTTCCTTCCAGCTGTGCAGACATTTGACCTTGCGATCTTTCCTTATTGAGGACAGTGTAAGGTAGAAAGGGTAAAATCTTGCTGCACGCCTTGAATCCCAGCACTCAGGAGGCAGAGGTAGGAGGATTACCATGAGTTCAAGGCACCCTGAGACTACATAGTGAATTCCAGGTCAGCCTGGGCTAGAGTGAGACACTACCTCGAAAAACAAAACAAAATCTAAGTAGGGAACTAAATGTGATTCCTACAATTAGTCAGTGGCAGAATAAATCTGAAATTAAAGAGGATCATTGAGTGTTTCATCTGCATCTTTATAAATGCAAAATACAAATGAATTTCTGTGAAATTATTTTAGTGTATATTTAGACTTAAATGTTTTACATAAGATATACAAATCAATTTGCAGGGAAATAGTAAAAAGTTACAATGAAATTGACCAAATATATCTGAGTACATTTTTATTTGTTTATTTGAGAGAGAGAGAAAGAAGCAGAAAGAGAGAGAATGGGTGTGCTAGGGCCTCCAGCCACTGCAGTGAACTCCACACACATGTGCCCCCTTGTGCATCTGGCTTACTTGGATCCTGGAGAGTCGAACCGGGATCCTTTAGCTTTGCAAGCAAATGCCTTAACCATTAAGCCCCAAAATATCTCTCTTTTTTTATGTTTCTTTTTGTTTTGAGACAGAGCCTCACTCTGTAGCCCTGGCTGGCCTGGCACTTACTTTGTAATCCAGGCTGGCCTCAAATTTGTGGCACTCCTCCTGCCTCATCCTCCCAAGTGGTGGAATTGCAGGTGTGAGCCTGACTCTTAGATTGGATGAGGGTGGCATTTGTCACCAAATGCACTACAAGAAGGCTTGGGCTGTGTAGAGCTCTTCCCTCTGTCAAATGACCAAGATTCTCTGTGTGACATTCGTAACCTCTGTGATAACTGACTCTCTTCAGTAGACACCCGAAGGGCTTTCTGCTGTCAGATGACTCAGTCTGCGTCATGGTGATAGCTTCGTCAGTTTAGATGAATTCAAATGCACAAGATTTATCAGCTCGCACAGCTGAGCTAGTCCAGGGGTAGCTGTGTTTCGTGTGACCTGGCTCTTTCTCTGCACATCTCTAAGCTCTGTCCTACGAAACAGGTCAGCTTGGTCTCAAACTGAGCTCAGAGGCCATCACTGTTCCCCATGTAGCAAGAAAAGGTCACATCCAGAAACGGTCTAAAGTGTGATAAAGTTACTTTTTAAAATGTTTTTAGCATACTTCCTGTTACATCTCATTGACCCAAGTGGAAACACATTGATTTCTAAAACCATTACCTGGCAAATGTATATGATTGCCCTGTTACTTCAAGGTATCACAAACCCATTCCTATAACAGAAGTCTATTCCCCAGATAACACTCTTTCATACTGAAAAGGTATGTCAAATAGGTTATAAATTTGTACATTCTAAAATTGTTGTAAATATCTGTCAGATGCAGGAAGACCAAATTACTTATATCAAAGATTTTTTGTTGTTGTTGTTTGCTTGTTTGTTTGGTTTTTCAAGGTAGGGTGTCACTCTAGCCCAGGCCAACCTGGAATTCACTCTGTAGTCCCAGGGTGGCCTCGAAGTTACGGTGCTCCTCCTACATCTGCCTCCCGAGTGCTGGGATTAAAGGCATGCACCACCACATTGGCCCTCAAAGTGTTTTTTTTTTAATATTTTATTTATTTTATTTGCAACCAGAGGGTGACAGACAGAAAGAAAGAGAAATTGAGTATGCCAGGGCCTATAGCTACTGCAAACGAACACCAGGTACATGTGCCACTTTGTGCATTTGGATACTGGGGGCTAGAACCCTAGAATGTTAGGCTTTGCAGGCAAGGGCCTTAACCTCTGAGCCACCTCTCCAGCCCAGTATCAAAAGTTTCGTTGCTTCTTTCTCTAAAGAATCGAAAGTTGCGTAGCCGGCGCGCACTCCTCAGCAGTTGCGAAGGGCTGTTTCTTTTGGCCGCTGTGTCCCACTGGTAGGAGACAGTGTGGGGCGGCGGTTCCACTTGCACCTAACTGCCCTGTGGCTGTGTGGGTGCGATCACAATACCTGGGAGTCACACACGTGCCTTTGCACTCGCCCGCCTGAGAGCTACGCGCTCCGTTTAATGACGTGCGCACATTCCCGCAGCCACATCGGGACAGGCTCATCGCAACCCAGGAACACGGACCCTTATTCTGTGCTCTATGGCTAGAAAATGTTAAATGCTAACCCACAGCTTGTGTGCCGTATATCAAATGCAAGTAGATGCATAGATACCTTTAAACATTTTAAAAATATGTTTTCTTGGGCTGGAGAGATGGCTTAGCAGTTAAGCACTTGCCTGTGAGGCCTAAGGACCCCGTTTGAGGCTGGAATCCCCAGTACCCACATAAGCCAGATGCACAAGGTGGCACATGCATCTGGAGTTTGCAGTGGCTAGAGGCCCTGGTGTGCCCATATTCTCCGTCTCTGTCTGTCTGTCTCTCTCTCTCTCTCTCTCTCTCTCTCTGCCTCATTCTCTGTCACTCTCAAATAAAAATAAAATCTAAAAAAATGTTTTCTTATTCTATGGATATTTTCTCCACCATCCCCCCCCAAGGATAAATCACCACCCTCTAAAATTATTTTCACACTCATCCTTTGAAAAATGTACTGCAAGAAATAGAACAGGGCTGGTGGGATTGCTTAGTGGTTAAGGCAATTGCCTACAAAGCCAAAGGACCCAGGTTCAATTCCCCAGTACCCACATGAAGCCAGATGCACAAAGTGGCTCATGCATCGGGAGTTTGTTTGCAGTGGTGAGAGGCCCTGGAGTGCCCATTCTCATTCTCTCTCTCTCTCTCTCTCTCTCTCTCTCTCTCTCTCTCTCCTTGCAAATAAATAATAATAATAAAGAAATTTTAAAAAGAATAGAACAAGCTTGCACAGTCACATTACCACCCTATAAAATGATTTTCCCATTCATCCTTTGCAAGGAAAAAAGAAGTTGTAGGGAATGGAATAAACAGACTCGCACAGCCGGAAGAGAAGGTGGGAAGGTTCCAGAGGCCTGGGGTTTTCCTCAGGTTCACACATGGCTTCTAAATCCTACTGTGGTTATTTGTTTTTCCTCAGTTCAGAATTTAAATTTCTAGGGCAAGCTTCTGACATTTCTGGAATCATAAAAGTTATTATATTTTTGTTTGCTTTTTTGTGTAAAGAGCACTGGAAATGCTTTTGAGTTCTCTGAAATGTCAGCAGTACTAAATCCAGCTTTTTGTAGAATTTGAAGCAGACTAGATTGAAAGAACTTACATAGTTCTGTCTTCAAGTCCCAGGAATGTGGGGGGTGCTAATTCACACCTCATAAGCAAGCCAAATGATACGTATTTTCTGAAACCTAGACATAGTTTTGGTTAAAGCATGGTAATAGGAAATAGTTTGATTGCTAAAAACCAAACTTCCCCATCAAAACTCCTAAAAGATTCCCCAGCATTTGAAAGCCTACAGTATACATATTCATTCATTCACCAGATATACTTTGGGGATGGGCACCATTTATGTGATAAGGTGCATAACAGCATATGAAATGATATGTTCTAGAAAGGCAGAGTTTACACTCTAACCTGCAGAGCCCTAGAATTTCTAAGATACCTTGAGAAACCGTCAGGAAAGCTCTGAGGCCCTGGTGGGCAGAGCTCTTGGGAATCGTGTTCAACTTGGATACTTTGAGCTACATCTGCGAGTTCTGTACAAGTGATTTCCAGCTCGAATTTCAGTAGAAGGAATGCCTTTGCAAGAGAGACAGAGAGAATGATCCTCTCTTCCAGACAGTCTCTTCCTATGTGGAAGGACTACAAATGAGTCTCTTTTTAAAATATCTGTATTTATTTATTTATTATTTATTTGCAAGCAGAGAGAGAAGAGAGACAGAGAGACTGGGCATATCAGGGCCTCTAGCTAAGGCAAATGAACTCCAGGTATACATGTCACTTTGTGCGTCTAACTTTACGGCACTGAGCCATCATTCTAGCCCTTGAGTCTTATTTTTGATGGCCTACTTAGTATAAATTGTCATATCAGGGCCTTAGAGGGAGATTATAAGAATTATATTCTTTTAAAGGGGATAACCCACATGGAGTTACATAGATGGAGCTGAATTTTGTCATGCTTCCACTCGAGGTATCCTACAAATAAAAATAATTGTAACTTTGTATGTTGTCAACTGAATGTGGGTATCTTAAGTCAGTTTTTGCATCATACCTAGGATTAAATCTGTAAAATTTGATGATGTTTTCCAAGTTTGTGTTGCCCAAGTGTAACTTAGAATTGTTGTTTAAGTGTGTGTCTCCGACTTTTCCCACGATATATTTTCCATAAGAAAGTAGTTTGAATCACACACCAGCTTCCCACAAAAAGCGTAAACCAGAGCTTAAGTCAGTCTTTTAAGGAATCATGAAGAAAGTGTAGCGTATATTTGAATGTTCGTCTTTGTTCTCTCTAATTCTGTGTGTTTTTCTTTTTGCTAACCAGGAGCTGCAGGTAAGTTGCAGCCTGGTGTGGAGTGTGTCCTTGTGTCATCTGTAATGTATTTGTCCTCCTCGTGGTCTCATCCATGTGTGTGTGTGTGTGTCTATATATATTAGAGTAGAAATGGCCTAGAGTGTAGATTTAGTTGGTCCCCTCGGTAATACAAGATAGAATGTCAAGACAATTATTCAATGAGAACAGACACTCAACCAAATAATTTTTCTCTCTCTGACTATAAACACTTAATGATGGGTTAAACATTTAAAGAAATCGAAGGGCTGATTGAAGCTCTGCCTTTGACAACACATTGAGTACTTTTCATCTCGGTATCTGTTCTCTGGTGTCATGCATCCGCCGTCCCGCGGACCTGTGTGGCTGAGTTCTTTGAAACCATGTCTTGCTCTTCCCAGGGTGAAAGCATGGACAATTTCAACTGGGGAGTCCGCCGGCGCTCACTGGACAGTATCGACAAGGGGGGCACGCCATCCCTGCAGGAGTACCAGTGCTCTAGCAGCACCCCCAGCCTGACCCTGACAAACCAAGAGGATACTGACGAGTCCTCGGAGGAAGAGGCCGTCCTCACGGCCAGCCAGATCCTGTCTCGCACGCAGATGGTAAGCAGCTTTCCACGCCCCGATGGGGAAGAGGCGCAGTCAGCGCTTCGCTTCCAACTCAGTCACTGATCATCATGGGCAAAATGCACACGGTGAAATAAAGATTCTGTGGCTCACAACAAAATCATACTTACAGCACTGGAGAGATGGCTTAGCAGTTAAGGTGCTTGCCTGTGAAGCCTAAGGACCCACGTTCAATTCTCCAGGTCCCACATAAGCCAGATGCACAACGTGGCACATGCATCTGGAGTTCATTTGCATGGGCTGGAGGCCCTGGCATGACCATTCTCTCTCCCTCTGTCTAATAAATAAAAAAAGCAAAACTTTAATTAAAAAAATCTTTAGGGCTGGAGAGATGGCTTGGCGGTTAAGCGCTTGCCTGTGAAGCCTAATGACCTTGGTTCGAGGCTCGATTCGCCAGGACCCATGTTAACCAGGTGCACAAGGGGGCGCACGCATCTGGAGTTTGTTTGCAGTGGCTGGAGGCCCTGGCGCGCCCATTCTCTCTCTCTCTGAGCCGGGCGTGGTGTTGCATACCTTTAATCCCAGCACTTCGGGGGCAGAGGTAGGAGGATTGTCATGAGTTCAAGGCCACCCTGAGACTGCATAGTGAATTCCAGGTTAGCCTGAGCTAGAGTGGAACCCTTATCTTGGAAAACCAAAAAAAAAAAAGAAACATTGGGTATGAGTTTGTCAGCTTACATACAAAGTCTGAACACAGCACTGGCCCCTTTCAAGATCAAGTCATTTGTGTGCAGGTCATGGCTCACAGGCTAGGAGGTGAACTAGAGAAAGAGTGGTTAGAAAGTGGGCAAGGCTGCAAGAGTCATCTGTGCCTTCAGAAATGTGGGGGTGCATGAAAGGCTAAATTTGCAGCCCTGGTTGGGTTGGAGGACGATGCCGTAGACGATGCCGTGGCACACGGAATGGGGAGACGCCAGGGGTGACTGGGGTCAGCCGGGGTCCCACAGCTCTCACACGGAAGCCTTTCTCATGGCGCATCGCCCTGCCGCCCTTGAGCACGCCGCCACCACGCCCTGTTCTCGTGGGGATGTGCCGCCTCCCGCGAACGTCACCTTGTCAGCTTGCGGCTGGCTTGCTGTCTTCTTCCTATTGTGACATCTTGCAGTTGTCCCCGTGTGTCTTTCAAATACCGCCCACCTTCGCATGCGCAGTGATGAGCGACTGCCAACAGCCGCCCTTCCCGCTTGCTGAGTGCTCACAGCGCACCAGACCCGCCAGCTGTTTTATGTGCCTTAATCCCCATAGCAGGCTCGCTCTCTCTTTATTTATTTATTTGTTTGTTTGTTTATGAGAGAGAGAGAATGGGAGCACCAGGGCCTCCAGCCACTGCAAACAGACTCCAGACGCTTGTGCCACCATGTGCATCTGGCTTATGTGGGTCCTGGGGAATTGAACCCGAGTCCCTAAGCTTCACAGGCAAGCGCCTCAACCGCTAAGCCATCTCTCCAGTCCTCCATAGCTCTCTTGACCATACAGGGTAAGCAGAGTTACTGCAGCTCTGCAGATGAAGTGATGTATCACAGGACACAGAGCTAGCAAGTGGATTTGTAGATTTGAACCAGGCGTTCTGTCTCTAGTGTCCATGTACTTTACCATGACACCTGAGGCTTGTCCTGCAGGGCACTGTTGTTGTTTAGAGGAATGGTTAAGTCACTGGCCACAAAGGCCAGAAGACTGAGACACGGCCAGTGCCCCTGGAAGGCAGCCATGGCTCCAAGTCTGACTTTGGCTCTGTGTAAGTAGGACTGTAGGCTCAGGGGCTGGCTTTACCCACTGTGTGACCCTGGTCAAGTTACCTGACCACTCCTTTAGAGCGAGACTCTTCTCAAAAGCACAGTGAGTGCCTAATGAAGTGTGGCTCTCAGGGGAGTCAAACAGCAGAATTGGCTAACCCCAGTCTCAGTGGCACTGAGGGAAAGAAACCCCTTGAGGCTGCGGAGATGGCTCTGTGGTTAAAAACACTTTCTGTGCAAGCCTGAGGACCAGAGTTTTGGGTCTCCAGACTCCACGTAAACCTAGGCACAAGTGGGTGTTATCCCAACACACCAGTGGCAACGCGAGGCCTTATCAGGAGAATACAAAGCTCATGGGCCAGCTAGTCTGGCCTTCGTGGGGCAATAACTCCAGATGCATGTGCCACTTTGTGCATCTGGCTTTACGTGTGCACTGGGGAATTGAGTCCAGGCCATCAGGCTTTGCAAGCAAGGGCTTTTAACCACTGAACAATCTCTCCAGACCTCCCAAAAATATGAATTTCTCAAGGCTAACTTAACTTCTGGGGAGCTCTCCTATTTTTATTTTTTTATTTTATTTTAGAGAGAGAGGGAGAGAGAGAATTGGCACACCAGGGCCTCAGCCACTGCTGTCGAACTCCAGGCGCTTGCGCCACCTAGTGGGCGTGTGCAGCCTTGCACTCTGGCGTCACTTTGTGCATCTCCCATTTTGCTGCCAGTGACATTTAACCTGTGTGAACACACGCTTCCTCATAATTCAGCTGCTTTTTTTCAGCACACCCATTCTGATGCCACCTGGATGGTGAAAAATATCACTTTAGGCAATCCAAGAAGCCCTTTATCGTGAAGCCCTGCAACACTTGATGATATAAAATGTCTCTACTGGCTCCAGTGAACCGCCCTACTAATGAATGCATCCCTCCTTTTCTGGCCTCTCCTCCCAGCTGAATAATGAGTCCACGACCGATGACCCGGCAGTGGAGCACACGGACCCTCCCCTTCAGCCTCAGGACTCCGCCAGCAGCAATGCCACAGAAGTGCTACAAATCAGAGATGAGACCCCCACTGTGGAGGCTTGTCTAGATAATACTAGCAGCCAGCTGCCTGAGGTGGGGAGACGTGGGGCTGGTGCATGGCCAATCTAGGCTCCTTATAGCACTCTGCCACATCCCTCGCTTTTCTTTCCAAAGAGTTTTCAGCTGATGTGCTAATTATTTGATTTATTTCTAGGATTTCTAACCTGTCGGGTTGTTTAAACAAAATAATGGTTAAAACTGATGGGTTTTTTATTATTATTTATTTAAGTTACTAAGTTGGAAATGACCTGCAGGTTAAAAATCATCTCAAGTGGGTCAATGAGCATTTTGTGTTGCAGAGTGACTTGGGTACTGTGCAGGCGCTTCTGGGGGCAGCAGGCATCGCCTGGGGCGCTGTGTTTCTGGGAAGGACTGCTTTTGTGAGCCCACCCTTTTTTTGCTTTGTATGGGGTTTTATGTGATTGGTGCTGTGATTGGGTTAGGACCTCAGGCCAGCTGTGTTAGCAGTTGGTTCAATGAAACCTTTTTGAAAGACTTTGGAACCACTAGTATTGTGTTTTGTGGAAAGGCCTGTGAGAAGTAAGCCAGATTCCAAGCTAATGACTGACCAAAAATAAGTAAGTATTAGTTATCTTAGTTTTTTTTTTTTTAAGATTACTATAGATACTTATTAAAAATGTAATTGCTATAGCTCTGTGAAACTTACTTTTATGCCTTGGTAAGTACTAGAAACTGCTATTTTTGTCAGTGTGGATAAAATTAATGTTGTTTGCCGGGCGTGGTGGCGCACGCCTTTAATCCCAGCACTCGGGAGGCAGAGGTAAGAGGATTGCCATGAGTTCAAGGCCACCCTGAGACTCCATAGTGAATTCCAGGTCAGCCTGGGCTAGAGTGAGACCTTACCTTGAAAAATCAAAAAAAAAAAAAAATTAATGTTGTTAGTAGATGTAAACTAATCTAGTTATTAGACTGTATTACTTTTGTAAGGTGAAGAAGTGTCATGTTCGTATTAGCATACTTTACATGTCAGAACCCTCTTTACTAAGGAAGCAGGTATACTTTAAATCCAAGGCGTATAGCTTCCTTTTTAGCAGACATTATGCTTTTCTTGAACTTGTTGGTTTTTCAAGGTAGGGTCTTGCTCTAGCCCAATCTGACCTGGAATTTACTATGTAATCTGAGACTGGCATCAAACTCACAGCCATCCTCCTACCTCTGCCTCCAGCGTTCTGGGATTAAAGACGTGCGCCACCACGCCAGCCCTTTTCAACAGACTCTACGATGCCTGGAGTGATAGGGCTGAGGCTTAGACAGCTCAGTGAACCAATTATTCATCATGGTGCTTTCAGGGAGGGGCTGGAAAGAACAGGGCATGATAATATATCTAAATTAAGAAAGATAGGGCTGGAGAGATGGCTTAGCGGTTAAACACTTGCCTGTGAAGCCTAACGACCCTGGTTTGAGGCTCGATGCCCCAGGACCCGCGTAAGCCAGATACACAAGGTGGCACACGCATCTGGAGTTCGTTTGCAGCGGTTGGAGGCCCTGGTGCGCCTATCCTCTCTCTCTATCTGCCTCTTTCTTTCTCTGTCTGTCACTCTCAAATAAATAAATAAAAATAAACAAAAAAAAATTTTTTTTAAAGAAAGGTAACTTTTTTTTTTTTTTTTTTTTTTTTGAGGTAGGATCTCACTGTAGCCCCGGCTGACTTGGAGCCCACTCTGTAAGCCCAGACTGGCCTCAAACTCACAGCAATCCTCCCATCTCTGCCTCCCAAGAGCTGGGATTAAAGGTGTGCACCGCCATGCCAAGCTAAAGATATTTTTTTTTTAATTACATTTCAGGATGACGATCTCATGAATAAACAAGCTTAAGGCTTTGTGACAATTCAGGAGAGCAACTAGCTATATGATAGGGGTACTGGGGTGAAAGACAGGCTTGGGGGTCACTTGGGACCTTCCAGGCAGATACGCAGCGTGTGGAAAGACATGGCAGTGAGCCAGCCCCATGTGTTCAGGCGACTGCAGGAAGTGGAGTATTGGTCAAGAACAAACTGGGTGGAGGAAGAGGAGAAACAAAGGAGAGGTGAACAGGGCCCAAGAGGAAGGGCCCTGGACACCCCACCATTGAAATGCTTTAGACATGACCTTCAGAGAGTAGGGAGGCGTGGGATTTCCAGAATGCCTGTGCTGGTGAACATTCAGGCCCTGCCTGGGGTAATCGGTGCTGAATGAAGAAAGGCTTCTTGTGGCTCACAGTTCAGAGGCATCGGTCCATGACCAGTCGACCCCATGGCTTCAGGCCCGTGGTGGCGCCCAGAGGACAGTACGGAGCAAAAATGTTCACCGTGGCCACAAAGGGAAGGGAAGGGAAGAGCACGGGGTTTCTCATTCCCCTTCAAGAGCAGAACCCCAGTGACCTCGTAGACCCCCCACACACACACACATACCAGACCCACCTCTTAAATGTCCCACCATCTCCAATCATAAAAGTCTAGGAGCTGGAGAGATGGCTTAGCAGTTAAGGCCTGCGCAGCCTAAGGACCCAGGTTCAACTCCCCAGTAAGCCAGATGTATGTGATGACACATGTGCCTGGAGTTTGTTTGCAGTGGCTGGAGGCCCTGGTGCACCCATTCTCATTCTCTCATATTCTCTCTCTCTCTCTCTCCCCCTCTCTCTCCCTCTCTGTCTTACATAAATAAATATTTTTTTAAGCCTATACCACATAGGCCTTTTGGGGATTTGGAGCAAAGCCTTTGTATAAATTCTGGCCAGAATCCTTCATTTTATACATGATAAATTTTACAGATTCAAAAAACTAAGGCCCAGGCTAATGTAGGGTCAGGGGCTGTAGCTTTCACTTACTTTTCACATTTTGGAAGAAAAACTCATTTTTTAATCTATGAAAGACTAAAATCTTTTTAAGTCTTAAGCCAGGCATGGTAGTGTACACCTTGAATCCCAGCACTCAAAAGGTAGAGAGAGGTAGGAGGATGGCTGTGAGTTCAAGGCCAACCTGAGACTACATAGTGAATTCCAGGTCAACCTGGGCTACAGTGAGATCCTACCTTGAAAAGCCAAAAAATAAAATAAAAATAAATTTAGCTCTGAGGATTGAACTCGATAGTAGGTGATTTATTGCTTACCTAGAATCTGTGAGGTCCTGGGTTGCATCTTCAATACTATTAAAAAAAAAAAAAAAAAAGCCAGGTGTGGTGGTGCATGCCTTTAATCCCAGCACTTGAGAGGCAGAGGCAGGAGGATCACCTCGAGTTCCAGGCTACCCTGAGACTACATAGTGAATTCCAGGTCAGCCTGGACTAGAGTGAGACCTACCTCAAAAAAACCAAAAAAAAAAATTCTGGGCATGGTGGTGCACACCTTTAATCCCAGCACTCAGGAGGCAGAGGTAGGAGGATCGCCATGAGTTCAAGGCCACCCTGAGACTACATAGTGAATTCCAGGTCAGCCTGGGCTAGAGCGAGACCCTACCTCAAAAAAAATTGGGACCACTTAAGAAAACAATTTATATATTTACAATTCAAAACTATAAAAGTTAGATTGTATAAATGAAGACTACTTGATAAAAGAGATTGAGATATGTGACAATAATCTTAATTGTGTGGATAAAATCCATCAGTGTATTCGAGTCCACTCAAAGCACAATCGTTTTTGCAGGATACAAGTTCAGTGTTAAAGGAGGAACATGCCGCAGCCTTTGAGGAGGAACAGTCTTACACGATTCAAGAACAACAAAATTCACCTGCAGGTCAAGGGATGCTTGATTTAGAGGAAAGCGACATGCCAGAACCTCTGGCCCCCGAAAGCTACCCTGAGTCAGTCTGCGAAGAGGACGTCACCCTGGCTTTGAAAGAGCTAGATGAACGGTGTGAAGAGGAGGAGGCCGATTTCTCTGGACTGTCAAGGTAAGAATATGGTCACAAACGACGAGACAAGGCCATACTTCCTCCTCCATCCTGTCCCAGACGTGCCCCCCATTCCACTTTGTAGACCTTCATTTCTTTGAATGTCATAGTCTAGAATACATTTTTAATTATTTTTCAAGATAAGACATGCTGTGATTTTTTTTTCCCCCTTTGGACATTCTTTTAAATAAAAATGACCAGAGTATCCCAAAGCTCAAGAAGTAACACACAACATTTAGAAGCACAGCATGTACTAATTCACCATGTACTAATTCTGGCAGAGGGCCATCAGAGGTTAATTACTATGGTAAGTAGGAGTGAGAATCACTTGTGCTCCATATATTGAAAATGTATTATAAGAGGCCTAGAGAGAAGGCTCACCGGTTAAGGTACTTACCTGCGAAGCCTAAGGACTCAAGTTTGATTCCCCATGCACCTTGAGTTCATTTGCAGCGGCTGGAGGCCCTGGTGTGCCCATTTTCTTGTGCTATCTCTCTCTCTCCCTGTTACTCTCTCAAATAAATAAAACATTTTTAAATGTATTATCAGAAAGTATGGAGAAATCCTAAATAAGATTTTACATCACTCACTGATTAAGTAGGAAATTTTGGTGATGGTTAAGAAACTTATATGCCAAATCTCTAATTATTAGAATCATGATACAGTTAAACAGTAGATACTATTTAAATTTTGTTAATATTTGTGGCCCAAAATAACATTCTATATAAAGCTATCATTGTATCAGCATATTTCCCCACTGGACTGATCAAAGTGCTTTGATAATTACTTTTATGTATTTAAGACTAAAATGCAGTAATCACTGTTATAGTTACCTTCTCATTGGTGGGATAGAACATCCAGCCCCCCCACCCAAAATAAATACCTGATGGGAGGAAAGTTCTTTTGGCTTAATGTGTCAAGAGGAAGTTTCATGGCAGGGGACAGTATGGCACAAGCAGAGGCTAGACATGGCCTCTGCCACAGCAGATGGAAAACATTAACAAGAGAGTGAGCTGAGTTCTGGCAAGTAGGAGCTGGCGATGACACCCCTAAGCCCCCCCCCCCCCTATCCACACACCTCCTCCAACAAGGCTCCTCCTGCCAAATTGCCATCAGCTGGGGACCAAGTATTCAGAACACAGGAGTGTATGGGGGACGCCTCATTCATACAACCACAGTCATCAAGAAGCTCAGAGTTTTACAAAAAGACTAAACCTTCATATTTCCCATGATTAGAGTTAAGACGTGTAAAAAGCATCTGCTTTTTTTCTACTTTCAGTGTGTTTGAAATGCTTATCTGTATTTGAAAACATATATTCAAATATTAGTGGTAAATCTTAGAGAGCCCTTCCTTATACTAGTGACTTGGACATGGCAGTGTCCTGTGTGTTCCCATAGTCATGCACAAGTTCGAGTGTGACAGAAATGAGACTACAGATGTGGAGGCTGTCAATAAAAACTTTAACCAAATTTTAAAAAAGGATGGCCAGGCGTGGTGTCACTCACCTTAAATCCCAGCAGAGTCAGAGGTAGGAGGATCGCTGTGAGTTCGAGGCCACCCTGAGACTACCTAGTGAATTCCAGGTCATCCTGGGCTAGAGTGAGACCTTACCTGGGGGGGAAAAAAAAAAAAAAGAATAAAATGGAGAGCTATCAAGGAAGATAGCTGCTGTCAGCTTTCGGCCTCCATATTAAACAAAAAAAATGCCGAGCGTGGTGGCACACGCCTTTAATCCCAGCACTTGGGAGGCAGAAGTAGGAGGATTGCCTTGAGTTTGAGGCCACCCTGAGACTCGATAGTGAATTCCAGGTCAGCCTGGGCTAGAGTGAGACCCCACCTCGAAAAACCAAAACCAAAAAAAAAAAAAAAAAAAAAATGGATGAAGGTCTGGAGATATGGCTTAGCGGTTAAGGCGCTTGCCTGCAAAGCCAAAAGAATCCCAGTTTGATACTCCAGGACCCACGTTAGCCAGATGCACAAGGGGGCGCATGTGTCTGGAGTTCATTTGCAGTGGCCTTCTCTCCCTTCTCTCCCTCTCTCTCTCTCTCTGCCTCTGTCTCTCAAATTAAATAAAATAAATAAATAAATAAAATAAAATAAAGATTAAAAAAAAACATGAAGAAGAAAAGAGACTATGGTAAATTTTTAGCTTTTTAGCTTTCTGCAGGCTGAGGCCAGATCATTCGCTTGGGTCCAGCACTACATACGGCTGAAAGAGGGCATGGCTCAGATATACATGTTAAAATCAGTCACCCCTGGGCTAGAGGGATGGCTTAGCCCTTAAGGCACTTGCCTGCAAAGCCAAAGGACCCATATTCGATTCCCCAGGACCCACATAAAGCCAGATGCACAGGGTGGCACATGTGTTCGGAGTTCGTCTGCAGTGGCAAGAGGCCCTGGTGTGCTTATTCTTTCTTTATTTGCCTCTCTCCCTGTGTCATAAGTAAATAAATAAATAAATAAAAAGCAAAATATCTTTGAAAAGATCAGTCACCCCAGTGATTGTTAAAAATGAATCTTGGGCTGGAGAGATGGCTTAGCAGTTAAGCGCTTACCTGTGAAGCCTAAGGACCCCAGTTCAAGGCTCGTTTCCCCAGGACCCACATTAGCCTCATATGCCCATTCTCTCTCTCTCTCTCTATCTGCCTCTTTATCTCTCTGTCACTCTCAACTAAATAAATAAAAATGAAAATAAATAAACTAAATAAATAAAAATTTTTAAAAATATATTTTTAAAAAAATGAATCTTTTTGTGGCATAGTTTTTTCTTCACATGCATATTTTGACATTCTCCAGTCGTTACTTGGTCTCTCTCTTTCACTTGAAATGCTGTCATGTAGTATGAACCATAACTGGTAAGACTCCCAAGTAAAGCATTTCTTTATGGATGTTGGATGCCAACATTGCTTCATCTTCAGGACCTCAAGGCATAGAACATCCAACCCGAACACATCTTAATCTTTGTTTCATGACTTCATTTTTATAATACCATCCTATTAGGTCCCCCCTCCCTCCCTTTCTATTCCCTTTATATTTCCTTTCTGCTACTGAGTTTTCTTCCTACTCACACATAAGTCCAGTCATAACTTCATATTTTAAAATGTTTTATTTTGGGCTGGAGAAATGGCTTAGCGGTTAAGTGCTTGCCTGTAAAGCCTAAGGACCCCAGTTCGAGGCTCAACTACCCAGGCCCCACGTTAGCCAGATGCACAAGGGGGCGCACATGTCTGGAGTTCGTTTGCAGTGGCTTGAGGCCCTGGCACGCCCATTCTCTCTCTCTCTCTCTCTATCTGCCTCTTTGTCTGTCTGTCGCTCTCAAATAAATAAATAAAAAATAAAATGTTTTATTTTTATTTATTTATTTGAGAGAGAGAGAATGGGCGCACCAGGGCCTCCAGCCACTGCAAACGAACTCCAGACACATGCACCACCTTATGCATCTGGCTTATGTGGTTCCTGGAGAATTGAACCTGGGTCCTTTGACTCTGTAGGCAAGTACCTTAACCGCTAAGCCATCTCTCTAGCCCCATGAGTTCGTTTTTTAGGGATTTGGGGCCATTTATTGAGGTAGGATCTCACTCTAGCCCAAGCTGACCTGGAACTCACTCTTTTGTCCCAGACTGGCCTTGAATTTAGCAATCCTCCTACCTCTGCCTCCTGAGTGCTGAGATTAAAGACATGTGCCACCATGCCCGGCTTTGTTTCCTAATTTGCAAAATGAAGTTAGTAACAGAATCCAGCCCTCCCATGGTTGTGATGAAACTTGAATGACATGAGCAAAAGCCCCTCCCACAGCCTTTGACATGAAAGTTCACAGTCAGCAGTTTTTTAGCATCATGATCATCCATAGGGACTGTATGCCCACTGGGCATAGTAGCACACACCTTTAATCCCGGCACTGGGGAGCCTGAGGTAGGAGGATCGCTGTGAATTGAGGCCATCCTGAGACTAATTCCAGGTCAGCCTAGCCTAGAGCAAGACCCTACCTCAAAAAAAAATAATAAAAGTATCCATGGGCAACCATAAAATGAAAGCACTCCACTGCATATTTTTCCTAGAAATTACTGATGTTGGGCTTGAGAGATGGCTTAGTGGTTAAGGCACTTGCCTGTGAAGCCTAAAGACCCAGGTTCTATTCCCCAGTACCTACATAAGCCAGATGCACAAGGGGGTGCATGTGTCTGGAGTTTGTTTGCAGTGGCTAGAGGCCCTCGCTTGCTCAAATAAAGAAATAAAAATTGAAAAAAAAATAAATTACTGATGTTTACATATAGAAGTAGCATATTATAGGACTTGAGTTCTTGTAAAATAGTTGCCTTGGAATTAAATAGTTTTAAGATGCTATGTAAAAGAACACACATTTACTTACTCATGCTGTCTAATAAAGTGTAGGCTGTATTTTTGAACTCAGCGTGTATTTATGAATAAAAGCCATTCAGATTGAGTGACGAGAGCACTTTGAGCGAGTGTGACAACCGCTGTGTTTGCGTCAGCAGCGAAGATGAAGACGAGCGAGATGGGTTTCCGGAAGCAGAGACCTCGCCCCTCCCGTCTCCCTTCCTCTCTGCCATCATCGCGGCTTTCCAGCCAGCGGCCTGCGACGACGAAGAGGAGGCCTGGCGCTGTCACGTCAACCAGATGCTGTCCGACACGGACGGCTCGTGCGCGGTGTTCACTTTCCATGTGTTCTCGAGGCTCTTTCAGGTCAGTGGAGCTGAAGGCTTGTGAACTCGCCTCAGAAAGTAAGCGTTTCTGCTCAGATGGGTATCTCAAGTTTTAACATTCCTGCCGGTTTCCCTTAGTACATCTGCACTGGTGGCGCTTCCTAATTTACAGCGTGACCTTGTAGCACTGTTGGTATGTTATGCAGTTAGTGGTACACATTTGAAAATCTACAGTAAAATGACAATAAGACTTCACCTGATCAGTTTTCCGCAGCATGCAAGGCACCATGACGAGTACCAGAAAAATAAATAGTCCCTGCCTTCGAGGTGCTGACAGGGAGCTTCATAGAGTTTGTTACCATGTGCCTGGGTCCTTAGGCTTCACAGGCAAGCACCTTAACCACTGAGTCATAAAAAAGAAACAGACTGGAAAGATGGCTCAGCAGCTAAAGGTGCTTGCTTGTAAAGCCTGAAGACCCAGGTTCGATTCCCAAGTGGTACATGCATCTAGAGTTCATTCGCAATGGCAAGAGGCCCTGACATTCCCATACTCTGTGTGTGTGTGTGTGTGTCTCTCTCTCTCTGCTTGCAAAGAAATGTGTAGTTTGTTTAAAAAAAGATAAGAAACACATAAGATGCATTTATAGTTATTACTACAATACTTTTCATTGTGAACTGTACTTCTTTACATAAAAGTGGGAAAGTGGGGCTGGAGAGATGGCTCAGCAGTTCAGACACTTGTCGGCAAAGCTTAACAACCTGGGTTCAATTCCCCAGGACCCATGTAAGCCAGATGCAGAAAGTTCCACATGCATCTGGAGTTTTTTTTGCAGTGGCTAAAGGCCCTGGTGTGCTCATTCTCTCTCTCTCTCTCTGCAAATAAATAAAAAGTGGGAAAATGCCTTTTTTTTTTTTAAGTGAAATACATACTAAGCTTTTCTTGTCCTTCCCCCATAGACAATTCAAAGAAAGTTTGGAGAAATAACTAACGAGGCAGTCGGCTTTCTTGGGGAGAATCTGCAGCGCATTGGTAGCAAGTTTAAAAGTTCATTAGAAGTGATGATGATGTGTTCGGAATGCCCAACAGTCTTTGTGGATGCTGAAACTGTAAGTTCACATGCAGGCTTATTCATAAAGATTAAGCTGCGGGCTGGAGAGATGCCTTAGCAGTTAAGGCACCTGCCTGCAAAGCCAAAGGACCCAGTTTCAACTCCCCAGGACCCACGTAAACCAGATGCACAAAGTGGCACATGCATCTGGAGTTTGTTTGCAGTGGCTGGAGGCCCTGGCATGCCCATCCCCCCCTCAAATAAAGTAAATGAAAGATTTGGTGGGGGAAAAAGATTAAATTGGGCCCATTGTGGTGGTGCATATCTGTAATCCCAGAACTCTGGAGACTAGGGCAAAAGGACCAAGAGTTTTGAGGCCACCCAGGGCTATATTATGAATTCTAAACCAGTTTACTCCCTACAGCAAGATCTTACCTCAAATAAAAACAATAAACAACAACAACAACAAAATAAACAAGAAACTAAATAATTGCAATGGCATCATTCATTTTGGTCTTTTGTAAAATTTTGAAGTGTCAAGATGACTACTTCCACCCTGATTATCCATATATAGTAAAATGTCATTCCAGGGGCTAGAGAGATGGCTTAATGGTTAAGGCATTTGCCTATAAAGCCTAAGGACCCAGGTTCAAATCCCCAGAACCTACATAAGCCAGATGCACAAGGTGGCACATGCATCTGGAGTTTGGTTACAGTGGCTAGAGGCCCTGGTGCACCCATTCATATTTTCTCTCTCTCTCTCCCTCTCTCTCTCTCTCTCTCTCTCTCTCTCTCTCAAGTAAAAATAAAATGTCATTCCAGTTGTTAAACACAATACCTGTGACTCACTCACTGATCCTGCCCTCGCCCTCTGTAGCGTCCCGGATGGGGAAGGTCAGGGGTCACACTGTAGAAATGTGTAGTCTTTGCTGCATCTTGTACCAAAAAAGAAAAAAAAAAAAATGGGTGGGAGACAGCCAGGCCTCTCCCCGTGAAATATCTAGTGTCCCTCAGCCTTCCCTGACTGATTGCAAGCACACGTGTAGATAGCACAGCTCTATATTTAAGGAAGTGAGGTTTACAAAGCTTCAAGGTCTCTGAGTGCGCTGGTCTGACGTGGAGGCTTAGAAAGCTGGCCCACTGCCCTGCTACTCGGCTCTGGTGACAGCTCCGCCCTTAGGACAGGACAGAGTGGAACCGGGTGTCCAACAGTTAGCCCGCAGCTACTCCGTGAGGTCGAAGTCGTCCTCCTCAGGAATGGTGACCTAGGTTGATGTCTTTGATTTGACAGCTGATGGCCTGTGGCTTGCTAGAAACACTCAAGTTCAGTGTTTTGGAACTCCAAGAACACCTGGATACCTACAATGTCAAACGAGAAGCAGCCGAGCAGGTCAGTCTCCTTTCTTTCTACGTGTCAAAAAGATGTTGGCATGGTAGAGCACACCCTTAATCCCAGCACTTGGAAGGCAGAGGTAGGAGGATCACCGTGAGTTCAAGGCCACCCTGAGACTACATAGTGAATTCCAGGTCAGCCTGGGCTAGAGTGAGACCCTACATCAAAAAATTAAAAAATAAATAAAATTTTAAAAAATAAATAAATAAAAGATACTGGCTTCTGACGCTGGAAGTGTTGATTGAGCTGGCTGTACACTAGTCCAGGCCGAAAGGAAGCACTTCTCCACGTGCCCCAGGGTTGTGTGGGAAATGGCGGGTCCCACTGTTCTCTGTCCAGTGTATTTGGCTCTGAGAAAAGCACCTCTGAGCACGATGAAGATGGCAGCTTTGCAGGAAGCTCTGTGTGGACGCAGGGTAGCCTGCTGCCCGCACCTCGGAGGGAGAAGCAGAAGCCGTTTGGAAACGCATTACAGCACTGTGGTGTGGATTACCTGCCACCTCTGACCAAAAGGGTCCTTTCACCATGGGGTGGGGCAGGGCAGGTGGCAGGGAAGCAAGCACATGGTCGGCTTCAGATACTGCCTGCTAAGAAAGGGTTCATCGGGGCCAGTCAGGCATTGACCCGGTGGCCCGGTCCCCTGAGCAAGCCCAGTAGTGTGTTCTCAGTCAGCAAGTGTAAAAGATACAAACAAAACAATGTTCTATACCACATATAAAGACATCTGAAACATTGAGTAGAAAACCTAGTTCTTATTTTCTCAATGGTCTAGATAGGAATATATAAAGAATAAGATCTACCTGTGAGTACAGGTTGAACATCTCTAATACAAACATCTGAAAGTCTTCAAAATCTGACACTTTTTAAAGCTCCAGGACCTCCATGTGATGGGTCAAAACAGAATAGGTATGTGAGAAAATGATTGCTCATCAAAATATGTAAATGAGGGCTGGAGAGATGGCTTAGTGGTTAAGGCACTTGCCTGCGAAGCCTAAGGACCCAGGTTCAATTCCCTAGTACCCACATAAGCCAAGATGCACATGGTGGCACATACATCTGGAGTTCATTTGCAGTGGTTGGCGGCCCTGGCATGCCCATTCTGCCTCTTTCCCTCCCTCCCTCTCTCTCTCAAATAAATAAAAACATTTTTTTCGACTTAAAAAAAGTGTGCACCAGAGTTTTCCATTTCTTCCTGCCTTTGTCATCTGGATATTGTCACTTTTTAGAATGTCAGTCATTCCGCTGGGTATGCGGCAGAACGGCGTTATTTGCATTTCCTTCTTGATTAATATTTGAAAATGTTTTCATAGAAATATCTTCATTGATATATCCTGTGAATTATGCCTTCAAGTACCTTGACATGTTTGTAAATGGATTGTGTTTTCCCAGTTTCTTGGAAGATGCCCTTTAATATAAACATCAGCTTTCTTGGGATATTGCAGGCAGTCTTCACTGGATAGCATTTTCACTGTCAAAGCATCTTGGTTTTTTGTTTTTTGTTTTTTTTTTTAATGTGAGAGAGCAAGAGAATTGGCATGCCGGGGCCTCCAGCCACTGCAGTTGAACTTCAAAACTTATGTGCCACCTTGTGCACATGTGCGACCTTGCATGCTTGCATCACCTTGTGCATCTGGCTTATGTGGGATCTGGAGAGTCAGGTGTGGGTCCTTAGGCTTCACAGGCAAGTGCCTTAACTGCTAAGCCATCTCTCCAGCCCAAAGCCTCTTTTTTAAAAAATATTTTATTTTTATTTATTTATTTATGAGAGAGAGAGAAAGAAAGAGGCAGATAGAGAGAATGGGCATGCCAGGGCCTCCAACCACTGCAAACAAACACCAGAGACATGCTTTGTGCATCTGGCTTTACGTGACTAATAGGGAATCAAACCCAACTCCTTATGCTTTGCAGGCAAGGGCCTTAACCACGGTGCCATCTCTCCAGCTCCACAAAGCACCTTTTGATGGCCAGGCATGTAGTTTTAATTAAGTGACAGTCACCAGTCCGTCTTCCCACTATGATTGCACCTTTTGGTGCTCCAAAGGTCTCCGCCTACCCTGGAAGCTGTGGTCATTTGTAGTAGGAATGGCCCCATGAGCCAGGGTTCTCTTGACAGCAGTGTTCCGGCCCACAGAAACCTCAGGGCACAGGCTCAGAGCTTCCACTGCCCTCAGCCTGCACATCCTGGCACATCAATAGGCAGACCCCCCTGGTAAGGAGGGGACAGATAGAAGACTCACTTCTCTACTTAGCCAGGTCCTGGCCAGTCATTACCCTTGGAGGACGGCTCGGACGCGGGCCACGCTGTAAACCCCAAAACAGAACTTCCCTCAGTAGCCAAATTTTAGCCTTTGTTTGAAACTTTGAGCCAAGGAAACATTGGGAAGACCAGCTGGATGGGAACTGGGGACTCTTTGCAGAGTCTCATGCTGGTGGAAGATCTTTGCAGCCTTGGGACTGTATTCTCGGGGCTTGTCTTTTAACAGCCTAAAAATCCAAAAGAGGTACACTGAATAGCTTCTTGAAATACTGAATTAGCAGCCAGGTGTGGTGAGGCACGTTGTTAATCCCAGCACTCGGGAGGCAGAGGTAGGAGGATCACCATGAGTTCGAGGCTACCCTGAGACTACATAGTGAATTCGGGCTGGAGAGATGGCTCAGCAGTTCAGACACTTGTCGGCAAAGCTTAACAACCTGGGTTCAATTCCCCAGGACCCATGTAAGCCAGATGCAGAAAGTTCCACATGCATCTGGAGTTTTTTTTGCAGTGGCTAAAGGCCCTGGTGTGCTCATTCTCTCTCTCTCTCTCTGCAAATAAATAAAAAGTGGGAAAATGCCTTTTTTTTTTTTAAGTGAAATACATACTAAGCTTTTCTTGTCCTTCCCCCATAGACAATTCAAAGAAAGTTTGGAGAAATAACTAACGAGGCAGTCGGCTTTCTTGGGGAGAATCTGCAGCGCATTGGTAGCAAGTTTAAAAGTTCATTAGAAGTGATGATGATGTGTTCGGAATGCCCAACAGTCTTTGTGGATGCTGAAACTGTAAGTTCACATGCAGGCTTATTCATAAAGATTAAGCTGCGGGCTGGAGAGATGCCTTAGCAGTTAAGGCACCTGCCTGCAAAGCCAAAGGACCCAGTTTCAACTCCCCAGGACCCACGTAAACCAGATGCACAAAGTGGCACATGCATCTGGAGTTTGTTTGCAGTGGCTGGAGGCCCTGGCATGCCCATCCCCCCCTCAAATAAAGTAAATGAAAGATTTGGTGGGGGAAAAAGATTAAATTGGGCCCATTGTGGTGGTGCATATCTGTAATCCCAGAACTCTGGAGACTAGGGCAAAAGGACCAAGAGTTTTGAGGCCACCCAGGGCTATATTATGAATTCTAAACCAGTTTACTCCCTACAGCAAGATCTTACCTCAAATAAAAACAATAAACAACAACAACAACAAAATAAACAAGAAACTAAATAATTGCAATGGCATCATTCATTTTGGTCTTTTGTAAAATTTTGAAGTGTCAAGATGACTACTTCCACCCTGATTATCCATATATAGTAAAATGTCATTCCAGGGGCTAGAGAGATGGCTTAATGGTTAAGGCATTTGCCTATAAAGCCTAAGGACCCAGGTTCAAATCCCCAGAACCTACATAAGCCAGATGCACAAGGTGGCACATGCATCTGGAGTTTGGTTACAGTGGCTAGAGGCCCTGGTGCACCCATTCATATTTTCTCTCTCTCTCTCCCTCTCTCTCTCTCTCTCTCTCTCTCTCTCTCTCAAGTAAAAATAAAATGTCATTCCAGTTGTTAAACACAATACCTGTGACTCACTCACTGATCCTGCCCTCGCCCTCTGTAGCGTCCCGGATGGGGAAGGTCAGGGGTCACACTGTAGAAATGTGTAGTCTTTGCTGCATCTTGTACCAAAAAAGAAAAAAAAAAAATGGGTGGGAGACAGCCAGGCCTCTCCCCGTGAAATATCTAGTGTCCCTCAGCCTTCCCTGACTGATTGCAAGCACACGTGTAGATAGCACAGCTCTATATTTAAGGAAGTGAGGTTTACAAAGCTTCAAGGTCTCTGAGTGCGCTGGTCTGACGTGGAGGCTTAGAAAGCTGGCCCACTGCCCTGCTACTCGGCTCTGGTGACAGCTCCGCCCTTAGGACAGGACAGAGTGGAACCGGGTGTCCAACAGTTAGCCCGCAGCTACTCCGTGAGGTCGAAGTCGTCCTCCTCAGGAATGGTGACCTAGGTTGATGTCTTTGATTTGACAGCTGATGGCCTGTGGCTTGCTAGAAACACTCAAGTTCAGTGTTTTGGAACTCCAAGAACACCTGGATACCTACAATGTCAAACGAGAAGCAGCCGAGCAGGTCAGTCTCCTTTCTTTCTACGTGTCAAAAAGATGTTGGCATGGTAGAGCACACCCTTAATCCCAGCACTTGGAAGGCAGAGGTAGGAGGATCACCGTGAGTTCAAGGCCACCCTGAGACTACATAGTGAATTCCAGGTCAGCCTGGGCTAGAGTGAGACCCTACATCAAAAAATTAAAAAATAAATAAAATTTTAAAAAATAAATAAATAAAAGATACTGGCTTCTGACGCTGGAAGTGTTGATTGAGCTGGCTGTACACTAGTCCAGGCCGAAAGGAAGCACTTCTCCACGTGCCCCAGGGTTGTGTGGGAAATGGCGGGTCCCACTGTTCTCTGTCCAGTGTATTTGGCTCTGAGAAAAGCACCTCTGAGCACGATGAAGATGGCAGCTTTGCAGGAAGCTCTGTGTGGACGCAGGGTAGCCTGCTGCCCGCACCTCGGAGGGAGAAGCAGAAGCCGTTTGGAAACGCATTACAGCACTGTGGTGTGGATTACCTGCCACCTCTGACCAAAAGGGTCCTTTCACCATGGGGTGGGGCAGGGCAGGTGGCAGGGAAGCAAGCACATGGTCGGCTTCAGATACTGCCTGCTAAGAAAGGGTTCATCGGGGCCAGTCAGGCATTGACCCGGTGGCCCGGTCCCCTGAGCAAGCCCAGTAGTGTGTTCTCAGTCAGCAAGTGTAAAAGATACAAACAAAACAATGTTCTATACCACATATAAAGACATCTGAAACATTGAGTAGAAAACCTAGTTCTTATTTTCTCAATGGTCTAGATAGGAATATATAAAGAATAAGATCTACCTGTGAGTACAGGTTGAACATCTCTAATACAAACATCTGAAAGTCTTCAAAATCTGACACTTTTTAAAGCTCCAGGACCTCCATGTGATGGGTCAAAACAGAATAGGTATGTGAGAAAATGATTGCTCATCAAAATATGTAAATGAGGGCTGGAGAGATGGCTTAGTGGTTAAGGCACTTGCCTGCGAAGCCTAAGGACCCAGGTTCAATTCCCTAGTACCCACATAAGCCAAGATGCACATGGTGGCACATACATCTGGAGTTCATTTGCAGTGGTTGGCGGCCCTGGCATGCCCATTCTGCCTCTTTCCCTCCCTCCCTCTCTCTCTCAAATAAATAAAAACATTTTTTCGACTTAAAAAAAGTGTGCACCAGAGTTTTCCATTTCTTCCTGCCTTTGTCATCTGGATATTGTCACTTTTTAGAATGTCAGTCATTCCGCTGGGTATGCGGCAGAACGGCGTTATTTGCATTTCCTTCTTGATTAATATTTGAAAATGTTTTCATAGAAATATCTTCATTGATATATCCTGTGAATTATGCCTTCAAGTACCTTGACATGTTTGTAAATGGATTGTGTTTTCCCAGTTTCTTGGAAGATGCCCTTTAATATAAACATCAGCTTTCTTGGGATATTGCAGGCAGTCTTCACTGGATAGCATTTTCACTGTCAAAGCATCTTGGTTTTTTGTTTTTTGTTTTTTTTTTTAATGTGAGAGAGCAAGAGAATTGGCATGCCGGGGCCTCCAGCCACTGCAGTTGAACTTCAAAACTTATGTGCCACCTTGTGCACATGTGCGACCTTGCATGCTTGCATCACCTTGTGCATCTGGCTTATGTGGGATCTGGAGAGTCAGGTGTGGGTCCTTAGGCTTCACAGGCAAGTGCCTTAACTGCTAAGCCATCTCTCCAGCCCAAAGCCTCTTTTTTAAAAAATATTTTATTTTTATTTATTTATTTATGAGAGAGAGAGAAAGAAAGAGGCAGATAGAGAGAATGGGCATGCCAGGGCCTCCAACCACTGCAAACAAACACCAGAGACATGCTTTGTGCATCTGGCTTTACGTGACTAATAGGGAATCAAACCCAACTCCTTATGCTTTGCAGGCAAGGGCCTTAACCACGGTGCCATCTCTCCAGCTCCACAAAGCACCTTTTGATGGCCAGGCATGTAGTTTTAATTAAGTGACAGTCACCAGTCCGTCTTCCCACTATGATTGCACCTTTTGGTGCTCCAAAGGTCTCCGCCTACCCTGGAAGCTGTGGTCATTTGTAGTAGGAATGGCCCCATGAGCCAGGGTTCTCTTGACAGCAGTGTTCCGGCCCACAGAAACCTCAGGGCACAGGCTCAGAGCTTCCACTGCCCTCAGCCTGCACATCCTGGCACATCAATAGGCAGACCCCCCTGGTAAGGAGGGGACAGATAGAAGACTCACTTCTCTACTTAGCCAGGTCCTGGCCAGTCATTACCCTTGGAGGACGGCTCGGACGCGGGCCACGCTGTAAACCCCAAAACAGAACTTCCCTCAGTAGCCAAATTTTAGCCTTTGTTTGAAACTTTGAGCCAAGGAAACATTGGGAAGACCAGCTGGATGGGAACTGGGGACTCTTTGCAGAGTCTCATGCTGGTGGAAGATCTTTGCAGCCTTGGGACTGTATTCTCGGGGCTTGTCTTTTAACAGCCTAAAAATCCAAAAGAGGTACACTGAATAGCTTCTTGAAATACTGAATTAGCAGCCAGGTGTGGTGAGGCACGTTGTTAATCCCAGCACTCGGGAGGCAGAGGTAGGAGGATCACCATGAGTTCGAGGCTACCCTGAGACTACATAGTGAATTCCAGGTCAGCCTGGGCTAGAGTGAGACCCTACCTTGAAAACAAACAAACAAACAAAAACTGAATTAGCCAAGCATGGTAGCATACACCTTTAATTCCAGCACTTAAGAGGCAGATGTAGGAGGATGGCTATGAGTCCGAGGCCAACCTGAGACTGTAGTGAATTCCAGCTCAGTCTGGCCTATAGCAAGACCCCACCTCGAAAAACAACAACAAGAAAAAAATGTCGCTGGGCTGGAGAGATGGCTTAATGGTTAAGGCATGGCATGTGCATCTAGAATTCATTTGCAGTGGCTGGGCCCTGATGTGCCCATTCTCTGTCTCTCTTCTCTTCTCTCTCTCTCCTTGCAAATAAATAAATAAAAATATTCTTTTAAAACACAATCAACTGAAGTGGCCCTTTTCCATTTTTATTTTAGTTAGTTACTTATTTATTTTAGTATTCTTGAACAACTGGGCCAGTGTCCTTATGGTCTTTGAGCACATACACATTTAACATTTGTATGAATAGAGATTAAAGTACAGATTCCTTGCTAGATGTCAACTGGATTTTGCTGGTATAAAGAGATCTGCTGATAGCTTCTGACAGTGACCGCCACCAGCCGTGTCTCAGTAGAAAAGCCCATGTGTTTTTCTTTGGAGAAGCTGTTAAGCAAACAGCCCAGGGGCCAGGGCATCTCGGCCACTGAGAGAGAAGGGACAGAAGGACTACAAGATTGTTTTGAAGCAATGGAGACGTCTAATTTTAATTCTTTGTGTGCAGAACATTAAACTACAATTGGGAATTTTTAATATGTATGGCTGAAATGTTTTCAGAGTTGCTACTGGATGTAGCTAGCAGTTCTCCTAAAGGAAAAAGGTCGTAAATGATTCCTTGCCTGTTATTTCTATTATATTTAATATTGTCACCAAAACAGTCCAACAAGTCCAAAAACAAAACAAACAAACAAACAAAATAACAGTATTGAACTATGAAAACCCAGAAGCTTAACTTGGAGGCTCTTAGCTTTTACATCATTTTGGAAATCCTATGATTCCATTGTTTTACATAATCACAATGTTATTTCATTTTTTACTTGACTAAAATAAAGGAGCTTCAATAGCAAGGTATAAGAGTAGCCCCTGGATGAATTTGATTTCTACATTCACTACTGCTTGGAAATAACATGCCTGTCATTTATTGCCATCCTAAAAGAAAGAAAATGAATAAAAACAGGATTTGGATGGATTTTGTCTTCTGCTTCACTAATTAAAGTTGACGTGAATCTTTGGAGAAACACTTCTGATAAGCAGACAGACCTGGTTAATTCTCGGTTAGTTGCCTTTATTAAATTGACCAGAGGGAAAAGCAAATCTTTCATTTCCCTGTCTTAACATTAGACAAAGGTCAAGCAGAGATTTGGAAAAATTTCCAATAAACCCTGCGAAGTGAAGGATCTTACAGAACAGGGCACACGGGTCGCGAGAAGAGCACTTTTGTGTGCCATTGGCAAACCCACTCGTGTGGAGAGCTTGCTAGATCGAGCCAGGTTTTGTTTATTCCGTGGAAATGATTAGGCCCCATCGGAGATGAATGTCTACGTGTGTCAGTCATAGACTTCCCGGTGTGTGTGTCGTTCACGCACACAGCCTGTGTTACTAGTGTCATGACGTGTTTATGCAATTCATGTATTACAATGTGCTGTTACTTATTTCTTCAGTGGTTAGACAATTGTAAGAGGACATTCGGTGCCAAAGAAGACATATATAGGATAAACACCAACGCACAAGTAAGTCTCTAGTCCTTGTTTTTGCTCTTGTATAGTACCAGGTAAAACAATGTGTGTATGCAATTGTCCTTCCTTGATATGTCCAGACACGGAGAGTATGTGTAAACCTTTTCATTTTGGTTATCAGAACCATCTTTAGAAAAGTTAGGTTCGGTGAAATATTGGCTTAGTAATGAAAAATTCACTTTAATAAAAATGAACAAGCAGCTTGTGACTAAAGCTTAATAACCTTCAGTAGATAAGTGTGATGGCTATCTGGACAGTCCAGGTTGGCTTTTAGAATAAAATTCTTTTTTTAATTTAAAAAAAAAAAGAGCCTTACCATGCAAGAGTGCTATGTGGCCATACAGCCTGATTCCGAAAGGAGAACTGCAGAACCAAAGCAATATGATGGGTCTACATTAGCCTTTCCAAAGGTGAAACTCATTGGATACAGTTCAGTTTTGCTCTGGTACAAAAGTAGTGAAAATATGCTGGGCACAGTGGAGCACGCCTTTATTCCCAGCCCTCAGGAGGCTGAGATGGGAGGATCACTGTGAGTTCGAGGCCAGCCTGAGACTACATGGTGAATTCCAGATCAGCCTGGGCTAGAATGAGACCCTCCCAGAAAAGCCAAAAAACAAAAAAGTAGTGAAAATAAAAGCAGTACATTTTCTTAGAGAAAAATGGACGTCATTGCGCACACATTGTGCTGAGAATACGATGTTAAGATCCACAGGTTGCTCTGATGGGAACTCCCTTGTAAATAAGAGAAGGGCCTTCATCAACAAATCTCTACATTTCCTGTCAGAGTTCCAATCTTCTTCAACCTGTTCCATTATAATGGACTTGTAGTTCCTATAGACGTCATAATAAAAATTGGAAATTTTTAAGAAGAGGAAAATGTTGAGAAAATTATAGTTTAACTCAGGCACTGTGTTAGTGTGCATTTCATAGTTCTATTTGTCTTTACAATTCAGTTAAGCAGATTCTCTTAATAAATCCCACTTTGAGGATGAGGTGCAGAGAAGCTAACTGATCCACTAATAAGTAAACAGCATGGCCAGGATTCAAGCCCAGACAGTCTAATTCTAAATCCTATGCTATTTGAAAGAAAAGCTCAAATTATGTGTCTAAAGAAATAACATAATTAGAGCTCGGCATGATGATGCACGCCTTTAATCACAGCACTCGGGAGGCAGAGAGAGGAGGATCACCATGAGTTCAAGGCCATCCTGAGACTACATAGTGAATTCCAGGTCAGCCTGGGCTGGAGTGAGACCTTACCTCAAAAACCAAAACAAAAAAAAAAAGTGCAGATTTATACTCATCCTCGGGAAAGGCACTTTTAGAACATCTAATTTTTAGATAGAACTTGTGCTATTTCCAGTCATCAGTAGTGATGAGCTTTATGTGGTTTGTTTCTGCCGCGTGTCTAAGTAGAGACTGTGAGTGGGTCCGTGTAGAGTCTGTTCTATTCATGCTAACAGGAGTGAGAAAAGTATTTAAACTTGAATCTCCTCTGGAAATAAATGATACCAAATAAAACCTCAGGGGTTGGATAGCACACTGCTTACTGTTTACTGAGGGACTGTCCACATAATGTAGGGTAAGCAATGTGGAGGGAAAGTTCACCTTTACTTAGCAAATCCTTCTAAATTGACAGAATATAAATGATGTATGAATAGTCCTTCAGAGGAAATTTAAGAAACACAGGATTAAGAGGGACTTCTACAAGCCAAATTTACATGATCCCAGTTCCTGGGGGGGGGGGGTATTTAAATACTTTTATTTATTTGAGACCAAAAGAGACAGAATATGTATATGCCAGGGCCTCTTGCCATTGCAGATGAACTCTAGATGCATGTGCCACTTTGTGTATCTGGCTTTACGTGGGCACTGGGGAATTGAACCCAGGCTTGCAGGCTTTGCAAGCAGTTCCTTTAACCACTGAGCCATCACTCCAGCCTAACTATTGTGGATTTAGTTAGAACTTTTGGTTTTTCAAAGCAGGGTCTAACTCAGGCTGACCTGGAATTCACTATGTAGTCTCAGAACGGCCTCTAACTCACGGTGATCCTCCTTCCCCTCTGCTTTCTAAGCGCTAAGATTAAAGATCTACACTACCATGCCCAGCTTAATTTAAAGTCTTTAGATGAGAACTAGCCAAGGTGCCATAAATACCATGTGTGCAGAGGTCATTGTGAAGATAGTCCATGAGTTTAAATGTTTCCCTGTATGTTCTACCTACATCATCTCATTTGATGCAAGCCTACTTAAGATCAAATTTCTGACACATAACTTTTTTATTTTGGAATTCACTACATAATATCAGGGTGGCCTTGGACTCATGGCAATCCTCCTGCCTCTTGCCTCCTGAGTGCCAGGATGAAAGGCACGCGCCACCATGTCCGGCACTGACACATATTAAGTGACATTTGGAGACGCGCCTGCTCTCAGTACACTGCCCCGTGGCCACCCAACACCAAGTCAGGCATCCTGGGATCTATTAGGCCCTGAAAGGTAGTGAGTGTAGAGTGAGACACACCAAAAAGAACCTTCAGTGGGCTCAGTATTTCCCATGGAAGGCTGTAAGCCAGGTCTTTCCTTGGGGGTGGGGGGATGTCTATTCCATTTATTTTCTAACTATAAATTTTCTACTTCAAGGAAATTGTGTGGGGTTTTGTAGGGCAGGGGATACTGTTGTTTCTTGGAAAGGCTATAGAAACCTAGAAGAACACTTACCATAGGTAATGTTCCCAAGATCACACTAGTTCTATGGTATGCTTTATGACTTTTCTACAAAAAAAAAAAAAAAGCCACAGCACAAAAGAATTTTATTTGCCAGAATGTTAAGAAAGTTAAAAGGGTGTATCTCAATGGTAGAGCGCTTGCACAGAAAAGAAAAATCACACACCCTGGGTTGTTGTCAAAAGTGTCTAAAGAGGCCTGGCATGGTGGCACATGACCTGGGCTAGAGCAAGACCCTACCTCAAAGAAAAGGAAAGGAGGAGAGGAGAGGAGAGAGCGAGGGAGGGAGAGAGGGAGGGAAGAAGGAGAGGAGAGGAAGGAGGGAAGAAAGAAGGAAAGAAAGGAAGGAGGGAAAGGAAAAGAAAGGAAAGGAAAGAGTGTCTAGAGAATAGGATTTTGGAAGTGACTTTATAAGGCTTCTTTTCTTTGGGATGTGAATGTGTTCTTCAGTTTGCCTGGGACATCTGTAACCCTAGTTGCAATGATTTCTTACACTAATTCTTGGTCTTTTTCTTTCTTTGTATTTTTTGTGGCCCGATCACCTTCTTGCTTAGCAAATGGAAATTCTAGCAGTAAGTGGCCTGCCTTGATTTCTAGACTCGTTTTCCTTGTGAGACACTCTGGTTGTCATATGCCATCTGTCCTTTTGTGACCTCCCAATGTTTTGTCATGGACTACTTTAAAAGTAGTATGTGTTTCAATTTCACATAACCCTAATCTATGAAATGTTGGTTCTATAAAATCACGAGCCAGTGAGACTTTAAAAGACGTATGACACTTAAAACTAACACATCTTCCTTTACATTTTACAAACCAACGTGCACATGTCCATTTCATAGTCTCACGTGAATGAGATTACCACGTGGTCTTTAGGAAAAGGAATTCTTTAAAAGACTCTTCCTACGTTTGGGGAAGAGATGACCCAGTCTTACCGTGCTTTACCAAGCGCTGATCGTGGATGCAGGGCGCATGTAAAAGCAGAAGGCCTGTGCGTTGGGGAACTCTTCCCATTATCAATTCAAAGCCTCAGATCCTCCTGGATCCTCCTTCGAAGCATCCTCCGACTTTGCCTCCTGACGCATTCTGTTTGTCCAATGTGAAAATGTGCTTTGTACTAAAAAGCAGTTGTGAGCCTTTCTAGTTTTACTACCAGTCCCCAAAGCACCTTACACCCACCTTTCATCAGCTTCATACCATGTTAACCTGCTTACTGCAGAAACAGATGCCAAGACAATTTTAACATGATTTTGAATAGTTTATTGGAACTATGCTGTCTAAGCAAAGATGGCGAACGCCACGCAAGTCTAACGTGCGGTTGTTTATTTCCAGGAACTGGAGCTGTGCCGGCGGCTGTACAAACTGCATTTTCAACTGTTGCTTCTGTTCCAGGCCTACTGCAAGCTCATCAACCAAGTCAACGCCATCAAAAACGAAGCAGAGGTAGGTGTCCGTCGCCATGGGTAACCGACTCTAGGAAAACGTACGTCTACGTACGGTCCTTCTAAAGCCACAAGCCGCTGACAGGGAATCAACCGTGTTTTCAACAGTGATGTCAGGATGCTCCTCTCAGTAAGGCAGTTGATACTCGGGGCTTCGAGAAAAAGGTCCTGACGCTAGAGACGTCATCTGTAATCAGAAGTCAAGTACAGCGCGTCACTGCATGAGAAGGGGCTTGTGGGGCCAGGGAGGTCAGCTGGTGAGGGCACGTGCTGTCCAGCGTGAGAGCGTGAGTGCAGGACCCTACCGCCCACGTGAAAAGCCGAGTGTGGCCACGCGGGCCTAGAACCCCAGTGCTGAGGGAAGCGGCGACAGGAGAAGCACTGGGGCTCGCTCGTCGGCCATTCCAGGTTCAGTGAGGCACGCTATCTCAAGGAAATACGGCAGAAGAGTGATAGATCCTCTCCTCCGGCCTCCCCCACGTGTGCATGGGTCACGTGCTGTGCACACCCACCGTACCCGCACAAGCATAAAGTTGCACTACACACCCCTCACACCTTGTCCACGGGCTCCAGTGTTTCTGTGGGTGCACGCAGGAATGAACGTGTAAACATGCAGGCTTGCAGGTACTAACTGTTGTGCCGTTTTCCTCCCTAAATGCTGACAGTATAATTGTCATTGGCAAAAAAATTTCAATGATCAAAAGGGGCCGGAGAGATGGCTCAGTGGTTAAGGCCCTTGCCTACAAAGACTAAGGAACCAAGTTTGAGTCCCCAGTCCCCATGTAAAGCCAGATGCACAAGGTGGCCCATGCATCATTTGCAGTGGCTAGAGGTCCTGGCGTGCCCATTCTCTCAAATAAATTTTTAAAAATTTTTAATCATATAAAGTACCCTAGGTAAGTATCTTGTTAAAATACACTTTTCGCCAGGCGTGGTGGCACACGCCTTTAATCCCAGCACTCGGGAGGCAGAGGTAGGATCGCCATGAGTTCGAGGTTGAGACTCCATAGTGAATTCCAGGTCAGCCTGGGCCAGAGTGAGACCCTACCTCAGGGAAAAAAAAAAAATACACTTTTCCTTCACTGTCAAAAAGAAAAGCTCATGATCTTCCATATAACAGTAAATATATATTTTACTGTCCAAACTATAATATGCATCTCAAGTATATGTAAGCCTGGTGTAGTGTCACATGCCTGTAAAACCAGCACTTGGAAGGATCTTGAGTTGAAGGCCAGTGTCGTCTAAAGAGACCCTATCTCAAATAACTGACTTTGAGAAAATGCCCCTCCCATCAGGGATATCCTTGCACCCAACGAAATGCCCCTTCTCTTCCTGAACATTAGCTCCTTAAAGCTGCGTTTGTTGCAGGTGATCAACATGTCGGAGGAGCTTGCCCAGCTGGAGAGCGTTCTCAAGGAAGCCGAGGCTGCCTCGGAGAACGAAGAAATTGACATCTCCAAGGCTGCACAGACCACAATAGAAACTGCCATTCACTCTCTAATTGAGACTTTGAAAAATAAGGAGTTCGTGTCAGCTGTGGCACAAGTCAAAGCTTTCAGGTACCGTATAGAACTGAGCTAGCATTTTACATTTCGGTTTCCATATCATGTTATTTTCAGTGGTCCTCATTGAAATAATACCTACGTTAAGTTTTTTTCACCCTCAATACTAGTTGAGCAAATGTTCAGCTAATAAAATAGTCATCAGTTAAGGAATTGTACTGTAGGTAGTAACTTAAGACGTCACTTGGCCTGGAGAGATGGCTCAGTGGTTAAAGGCACTTACTTGCGAAGCCTGATGGTCTGGTTTTATTTTCCAGTACTCATGTAAAGACAGATTGGCAAGCAAAGTGTGGTGGTGCACACCTTTAATCTCAGCACTTGGGAGGCAGAGGTAGGAGGATCGCTGTGAGTTTGAGGCCACCCAGAGATTACATAGTGAATTCCAGGTCAGCCTGGGCTACAGCGAGACTCTGCTTCGAAAAACAAATAAATAAATAAATAAATAAAATAAAAAGACAGATTCACAAAGTACCAATGTATCTGGAGGCCCTGACTCCCCCATTCTTTCTCTTCTTGCAAATAAATTTAAAAAAAAAAATCTTCCCAAGGTAGGGTCTCACTCTAGCCCAGGCTGATCTGGAATTCACTATGTAGTCTCAGGGTGGCCTTGAACTCATAGTGGTCCTCGTACCTCTGCTTCCTGGGTGCTGGGATTAAAGGCGTGTGCCACCACACCCAACTCAGAGACATCTTTTTTTAAAAAAAATTTTAATTTATTTGCAAGCAGGGGAGAGAGAATGAACAGGCATGCAAAGACCTCTTGCAACTGCGAAAACAAAACAAACAAGAAGAAAACCTCCAGATGCACATGCTGCTTTGTTCACGTGGCTTTACATGGGTTCTGAGGAACTGAACCCAGACTGTTAGGCTTTGCAAGCAAGTGCCTTAACCCCTAAGCCATCTCTCTAGCCCTCTTTAAAAATTTTTAAAAATTGTGGCGCACGCCTTTAATCCCAGCACTCGGGAGGCAGAGGTGGGAGGATCGCTGTGAGTTTGAGGCCACCCCGCGATTACATAGTGAATTCCAGGTCAGCCTGGGCTAGAACGAGACCCTACCTCAAAAAAAAAAAAAAAAAGGTCGCTGGTCTGGAGAGATGGCTTAGTGGTTAAGGCGCTTGCCTGCCAAGCCAAAGGACCCAGGTTCAATTCCTCAGGACCCACGTAAGCCAGATGTACAAGGTGGCACATGCATCTGGACTTCATTTGCAGGGGCTGGAGGCCCTGGAGTGCCCATTCGTTCTCTATCTGCCTCTTTCTCTTCTCTCTAATAAATAAAATTTTATTTTATTTATTTATTTATTTTTTGGTTTTCCGACGTAGGGTCTCGCTCTAGCCCAGGCTGACCTGGAATTCACTATGTAGTCTCAGGGTGCCCTCAAACTCACAGCAATCCTCCTACCTCTGCCTCCTGAGTGCTGGGATTAAAGGCGTGCGCCACCATGCCCGGCTAAAAAATATATTTTAAAAAAAATGTTATTATTCTAAATAATCACTCTTATCTCCAAACTTTAAAAAACCATTGTGTATTTCCAGAGCCCTGTGGCCCAGTGACATCTTTGGCAGCTGTGAGGATGACCCCGTCCAGACACTGCTGCACATCTGCTTCCATCACCAGACACTAGGCCAGACAGGCAGCTTTGCAGTGATAGGCTCTAACCTGGACATGTCAGAGGCCAACTACAAACTGATGGAGCTTAACCTGGAGATCAGAGAGTCTCTTCGCAAGGTGCAGTCCTACCAGCTCCTAGCGCAGGCCAAACCGGTGGGAGACATGGTGAGCACTGGATTCTGAGACACCTCAAACACCTGGGGGAGAAAGCAAACCGAAGAGGCGGAAGAATATCAACCAAGCACCTTTTATGAACCCTTGCGATTCACTGATGACAGCGTCGCCATATGTCAGACTGTATCAAAAGCAGAGACCTGAAGCAAGTTATCTGTTGAGCTGTCCTATACCTCCCGCAGAAACTGTATGGAGAAGGAATTTCTAACTTCTGTGAAAAGGGCTAAAAGTGATGCATACAAGTACCTTACTCTGCAGAAAGAATTCCAAGAATGTCTGCAATCATCGCAGGTGGAATGAGGCTGGAATCAGGTCTGGTGCATTTCAGCCAAGACCTGTCAAAAAACCACTTGCATCCTAGCAATCGGTCGGTCGTCCACAAACTCTACAACTGATGCTTGCTTCACCGTCTACATCAACATCCAGCCCCGCAGAGATAGACTTCTTTGCAAAAACCATTGAGTTGTTTTTCAATCTACGGGATAAGGGTTTGGGGTGTTTTTGTTTTTTGGTCTGTATAAGGATGTGTGAGTGAGTATATGTGTGAGTGTGAGTGAGTGAGTGTGAGTGTGTATGTGTGTGGTGATAACTTCTCAGAGCATGCCTCAAAGAGCACTGCAAGATTATTTTTGAAGAAATTTTTATTTTATTAGCTCTAACTCTTCCTAGTGTATAAATGTTAGAACATTTTAATAATATTTTAAAGCTGGGCTTTCCCAGTATTTCAAAAGAAAAAAAGAAATAATATATCTGTTAACGTTATTGGAATGCTGCTCAGTTCTCTGATCAGTGCTTATGTTACGATTGTTGATGACTAACCAAAGTAGATGCCTGCAGAGACTTTAAAAATGTAAAATAAAGACATACGCTGCCCGTCAGCTATTCTCCTTAGCAAAGTTAACTTATTTTACTCCATAATTATTATAGAAACTGTACAGACTAAAACCAGTATTTTCTTGTACATTTTGTGCCACGCACTGTTACACAAGAGTCAGTGTACAAAGCTAAAGGAAAACTTGTTCATTGATGGTAGGACGTGTGTTCTGCAGGCTCCGACACCGGCAGAATTCAAGAAGAGATGCAAACGCAGTTTGATGTGTTTTTTTTTTTCAGGACTTCACGTGAAAGGAACCTGGGGCTTTGGGGGGGGGGGGAGGCAAGGAAGCCGGAAGAAGACTGCCTACCAAAACCTGCAATATACTTACTTATTCACTGTCTGAGTCTGGCATAGCATGAACTGGATCCTCTGTCCTTTTTTAAAATAGCATTTTGTAAAAGAAATGAATGTGGTCCCACAACTCCTGATTTGAAAGACACACCTAGTATTTTTTATATGCATCTCGTATCCACTGTGACTTTTCTTGGAAGCTGGACTCTGTGACTCCAGAGTTTGGAATGTAGAAATGAACTGCTTAGCTCTGCCTCTCCTTGGGGAGGTTGGGGGCGCGGGGGGGCGGGGGGGCGGACCCTGACAGAAATGTAATTATGCTCAAGTGCATTAATTGAAGGCACTGTGCGCGCCGTTGGACTGCTGGCCGTAGTTATGTTTCCTGTAAAATTCCATAACTGCTCACGGCACATTCATAATCACTGTATTTTTTTGACCCAGATAAAAAAAAAGAAACAATTATTTTAATGGTGTTCTGGTACTGTAAATGGTGTCCTTTAAATTATTAATAACTTGGATGCGGGGCAGGTAAGGGGACAGTGTCCAGAGACACAACCACACTTTACATCCTGTCTTACTCCCCCATATTTTTCTTATCCTTCTTACATCCATTTTGTTAAAAAATAAATAAAAAGCATTGTAGCTGTTGGTGTGTGTGATATTTAAAAAACAAAAAAAAAGATGACTAATAACCTGTATAGTTTTCACGTAGAATTTTCCTTTAAAAAAAAAATAGCTAAATTGATTGATTACCCAAGCCAAAATTTTGTTGTTTTTGTTTTTTCAAGGTAAGGTCTCACTCTAGCCTAGGCTGACTTGGAACTCATGATGATCTGCCTTCCAATGCACCACCAAACCCAGCCAAACCAAATTTTGTTTTGTTTTTTCAAGATAGGGTTTCACTCTAGCCCAGGCTGACCTGGAATTCACTATGTAGTCTCTGGGTGGCCTCGAACTCACAGCGATCCTCCTACTTCTGCCTCCTGAGTGCTGGGGTTAAAGGCGTACACCACCACTTTTGAGCAGTAGAAATTTGCTTTTTCTACTTAAATGTAACTAATTTGGTGGTGATTGTTTTAAGAAATCCATTTGCAAGCTGGGCATGGTTGCACATGCCTTTAATCCCAGCACTGAGAAGGCAGAGATAGAGACAGAGCGAGACCCTACCTCGGAAAAAAAAAGAAGAAAAACATTTGTATAGGTGTGATCTTTAAGAGACACTTTGTTGTATGTTGACCCACAATTTCCCTAAATAGCCCAATCTGGGCTGGATCTTCCAGAGTACTAACTAGGATCAAATCTGCACCATCATTCCCAGATCTTGTTGTTTTTGTTTTTCAAGGTAGGGTCTTGCTATAGCCCAGGCTGACCTGGAATTCACTATATAGTCTCTCATGGTGCCCTCAAACTCACAGTGATCCTCCTACCTCTGCCTCCCAGAGTGCTGGGATTAAAGGCACATACACCACGCCCAGATTTTTTTATTTTAGAGAATTGGTGTGCCAGGGCCTCAGCCACTGCAATCGAACGCCAGACCCTTGTGCCACCTAGTGGGCATGTGCGACCTTGTTCTTGCCTCACCTCCGTGTGTCTGGCTAATGTGGGATCTGGAGAGTCGAACATGGGTCCTCACACTCTGCAGGCAAGCACCTTAATAGCTAAGCCATCTCTCCAGCCCCTGCATTTTTTTTAAGTTAACAATGCTGGGGAGGTAGTTCAGTGGTAGAGTCCATGACTACAGTGCTGGAAACCCTGTGTTCAATCCCTTGCACCACAGAACAAAAGACCACTCAAAAGCCACTTGCTAAAGTTGTTATTCACCGTCAAGCAGCTGCCCAAAGCCAGCCTATTCTAAGCCCCGCTAAGCCTATCACCAGGCAAGCTTTTTCCACTCAGCGTGGTGGCGCACGCCTTTAATCCCAGCACTCGGGGGGGGCAGAGGTAGGAGGATCTCCATGAGTTCAAGGCCACCCTGAGACTACATAGTGAATTCCAGGTCAGCCTGAGCTACAGTGAAACCCTACCTTGAAAAAACCAAACACACACACACACACGCACTAGTAGAAAAGTCGGAGAGGAATCCAGTTCTGTAAACAAAAGCTTTTTCCACTCAGCGTGGTGGCGCACGCCTTTAATCCCAGCACTCGGGGGGGGCAGAGGTAGGAGGATCTCCATGAGTTCAAGGCCACCCTGAGACTACATAGTGAATTCCAGGTCAGCCTGAGCTACAGTGAAACCCTACCTTGAAAAACAAACAGAAAAAAAAAAAAAAATAAAAAAAAAAAAAAAGAAAATTCAAACGGAGAAGAACAAAGAATGAACCTTTTAGGTTCTTGGAGCTTCAGAATGATTTTTTTCTAGTTATTCAATTTCTTTTTAAAAAAAATTTTTTTTTTCAAGGTAGGGTGTCACTCTAGCCCAGGCTGACCTGGAATCACTATGGAGTCTCACGGTGGCCTCAAACTCTCAAGAATCCTCCTACCTCTGCCTCCTGAATGCTGGGATCAAAGGCGTGCACCACCATGCGCGACTACTCAGACATTTTCTGAATGAGCCCCTAAGCAAGGCCCTGGACTTGCGTTCTTTATACATCCCAACCTACAGTGGAAGGTTTAGGAAGAGTAGCTGTTGAACTAGCTACGGTGGCATTAAGATTGATCCTTTAGCCGGGCGTAGTGGCACACATCTTTAATCCCAGCACTCGGGGGGGCAGAGGTAGGAGGATCGCCTTGAGTTCAAGGCCACCCTGAGACTACATAGTGAATTCCAGGTCAGCCTGAGCTAGAGTGAGAACCTACCTTGAAACCCCCCCCCCCAAAAAAAAAATGATCCTTTGTTTTCAAAGCAGGGTCTCACTTTAGCCCAGGCTGACCTGGAATTCAGTATGTGGTCTCAGGGTGGCCTTGAGCTCACAGCAATCCTCCTACCTCTGCCTCCCAATTGCTGGGACTAAAGGTGTGCACCACCGTGCCTGGCTGATTTGACTTTTACTTAAAAGTTTGTGAGGCAGTTTACAAAAGGAAGTCTTCCTGGGCTAGAAAGATGGCTTAGCGGTTAAAGCGCTGGCCTGCAAAGCCTAAAACCCAGGTTTGATTCCCCTGTACCCATGTAAGCCAGATGCACAAGGTGGTGCATACATCTGGAGTTGGTTTGTAGTGGTGAGAGGCCCTGGTGCTCCCATTCTCTATCTGCCTCTCTCTCATAATTTTTTTTTTGTTTGTTTGTTTGTTTGTTTTCTGAGGTAGGGTCTCACTCTAGCCCAGGCTGACCTGGAATTCATTATGTAGTCTCAGGGTGGCCTCCAACTCATGGTGATCCTCCTACCTCTGCCTCCCGAGTGCTGGCATTAAAGACGCATACCACCACGCCCGGCTAAAATATTTTTTAAAAAATAAAATTAAAAGAAAGTCTTCCTGCACTAGAAAGGTAGGACAGAGTAGAGAACAAGCAGGTGGAAATGAATCAGTCACTAATGGCCAAGGCACCATGCCTTACACACAGTGTCTGCCCCAGCTGAAGAGATTCTAAATGGTTCTCCATTCTCTCCACCCAGCTGGTTCTCAATTGCCAACTTGAGTCAAGTGTGTTGACTAGACACTCAAATGGCAACCCAGGTGCCACTAACTGATGACAGGTAAATTTAGTCACATCTTTGCTCTTAAAAATCTAGACCTCAGCCGGGCGTGGTGGCACACGCCTTTAATCCCAGCACTCAGAAGGCAGAAGTAGGAGGATCACTATGAGTTCAAGGCCACCCTGAGACTACATGGTGATTCCAGGTCAGCCTGAGCTAGAGTGAAACCCTACCTCGGAAAACCAAAAAAAAAAGAATACCAAAAATCCAGACCCCGCCAGGCATGGTGGCATACGTCTTTAATCCTAGCACTCGGGAAGCAGGGGGAGGAGGATAGCCGTGAGTTTGAGGCCACCCTGAGACTACATAGTGAATTCCAGGTCAGCCTGGATTAGATTGAGACCCTGCCTCGAAACAAACAAATATACTTAAGTCCTCTACCACATTGCAAACATTTGATTTACTTGACAGGTGATATCTTCCACTCGGTAAGGGTTGTAAGACTTCTGGCAAGTCCTGCAAAATTGTTTGAAGTAAACCTATGATGAGAAAGAGGATATACTTAAAGCATAAGTCCCCCAGCAGCTGCGGCAGGAGCAGGCTGGGGACGTGGTGTCGCTTACCTTGTTGGTACCCTGCACACACCACACGTAGGCACTCTCCCACCGGAGGTGACAGTCCTTGCAGTGGTAGTAGCCGTACTTCTGCTCTAAGAACTGAACAGCGGGGTTCCAGAGTTTAGTCAAGGTGACCCCTGAACTGTCCTTCTCTTCACAAGCTGGGAAGGAGCCACCTGAGACTTGAAATTCCTAATTTCACCCCCGCTCGTGGAAGGAAAGTCGAGTCAGGTTTGCGTTAACCTCTAAGACACAGGGATGAGGTGAGCTCCCAGCTCAGACACACGCACAGGCGCTGGCCAAGACAGTTTTATGTACCAGATTACACCGGCTCTCAAGGCTGGTGTAAGTTTTTCCTCAGGTAGGCTCCCTGGGGTCTCTTTACTGTAGGATGATGCCTAGTCTTAGCACAGATGAAAGTTACTGACAGAATAAAAATCATCCACTAAATCTTCTAATCCAAGATTAAATTGTCCATGTTGCTATCCAAGTTTCCAAAAAGCCCTGCTACGTGTTGTCTGTAGGCACAATCTACCTAATTGATTTTATTCATAATCCTCTTCCCGCCCACTGAGAAACAAGCTAGCTACCAACAGGTGTTTAGAATTAAGCTTTCAGGGGGAGCTGGGGAGTTGACTCCATGGTTAAAACCTGCCAGCCTGGGGTTCAATTCCCCAGCCATATAACGGTGAACGAGAGAAAGAAAGAGCCAGGTGTGGTGGCGCACGCCTTTAATCCCAGCACATGGGAGGCAGAGGTAGGAGGATCGCTGTGAGATCCAGGCCACCCTGAGACTACATAGAGAATTCCAGGTCAGCCTGAGCTACAGTGAAACCCTACCTTGAAAAACAAACAGGAAAAAAAAAAAAAAAAAAAAAAAAAAGAGGGAAAGAAAGAGCTGGAGAGAGAGCTCAGTAGTTAAGGCACTTGTTTGCAAGGTCTGATGGCCCAGGTTATATTCTCCAGTACCAACATAAAGTCAGATGCATAAAGTGGCGAATGTATCTGGAGTGTGGTGGCGCACGCCTTTAATCCCTGCACATGGGAGGCAGAGGTAGGAGGATCGCTGTGAGTCCAGGCCACCCTGAGACTACATAGAGAATTCCAGGTCAGCCTGAGCTACAGTGAAACCCTACCTTGAAAACAAACAGGAAAAAAAAAAAAAAAAAGAGGGCATACCTTTAATCCCAGCACTCGGGAGGCAGAGGTAGGAGGATCTCCATGAGTTCAAGGCCACCCTGAGACTACAGAGTGAATACCAGGTTGGCCTGGGCTAGAGTGAGACCCTACCTTGAAAAACCAAACACACACACACACACACACACACACACACACACGCACTAGTAGAAAAGTCGGAGAGGAATCCAGTTCTGTAAACAAAAGCTTTTTCCACTCAGCGTGGTGGCGCACGCCTTTAATCCCAGCACTTGGAAGGCAGACGTGGGAGGATCGCTGTATGTTTGAGGCTAGCCTGGGCTAGAGCAAGACCCTGCCTTGAAGGAAAAAAAAAAAAAGCTGAGTATGGCAATGGCTCAGACCAACAGCCCAGGTTTCTTAATTCCCCTCTAATCATCCCCTCACAAAACTCCTTGGATGACTGAAAAAGACCAAAGAAGTTTGGGGTCCCCTCCACTCACATCTTTGCACAACCTCCAGGTTAAACCTCCTCTCCTTGAGCCTCGGCCCTTCCTAGTCTGGCTAGCACAGTCCGAAGACCTCAGCAGCCATGGGTTACAGAGTGAACGAGGTACTTTTTATAAGAGAGAAACTTCAGTCGGTCAGCTTCAGAAACGAGGTAAGAATCAGGGAGGAGGCAGCAGATGAGAACCCCACAGCCCACTGAGATCAGTGGGAAAACTGGGAATTGACTCTGAAGAGAGTTTCACCATCCGATGCTCTACTGGGTGTGCACCCATCTTCAGTCATCTCAAGGCTACAGAGTCAGTTCCAAGTCAGCCTGAGCTAGAGGGAGACCCTGTGCTTAACAAAAAAAAAAAAAAAAAAAAAAAAGGAAGATGGCGGCTCAGAAGTTAAGACGCCTGCCTGCAAAGCCAAAGGATCGTGGTTCGACTCCCCAGGACCCATGTAAGCCAGATGCACAAGGGGGCACAGGCGTCTGGAGTTCGTTTGCAGTGGCTGGAGGCCCTGGCGGGCCCATTCTCTCTCTCTCTCTGGGTCTCTGTCTGTCTCTCTCCCTCCCCCCGCCCCCGCGCCTCTTTCTCTCAAATAAGTAAAAACGTTTTTTAAAAAATGATGACGGCTGGGGAGATGGCTTAGCCGCTGACACTTGCCTGCAAAGCCTAAGGAGCCAGGTTCGATTCCCCAGTACCCACGTAAGCCAGCTGCACAAGGTGGCTTGTGTGTCTGGAGTTCATTTGCAAGGGCTGGAGGCCCTGGCGCGCCCATTCTCTCCCCCCGCACCCCGCGCCTTATAAATAAAATAAATTAATTAATTAAAAGAACCACAGGGAGCCCAGCGTTACAGTGACATCTCCACAGGTTCTATCCTGAGCCTCCCTAGCTTAGCCTCAGGAGACACCCACGCTCTCCCCTGCCCTACCCGGCTGTCGTGGACCCCTGGCGGCTGTCTCTGGCCCACCAGGCCTCACCTGGAAGCTCATGCGCTCCTTGTCCCGCTCGGTGGTGCTCCGCAGAGACGCCTCCTCCGCAGCGGCCACTTGCCCGCGGTCCTCCGGAGACGGCTCGCGACTCCTGCCGGGGACCGACTGCTGCGTGGCCATGCCCGGGTCCCCATGGCCCCGGGGCCGGTGTGCGGGCGACTCCCCTCCGCCCTGATCGTCATCCTCCGGGCTCCTGGGCTTTGGGGATACGTTCCCCGAGGTGTCCCCTCGGTCCTCGGGCTCCTGGGACCTGGCGGTGTCCGAGCTGCGCTCGGCGTCCAGCAGGGCGGTGAGACGACGGAAGACCATGGGCGAGTACATGGACACGGTGCGTGGGAAGCGCACGGGCCGCGGAGGCGGGGAGGACGGGGTGCGGCCGGCGGCGGGGTTGGGGTCGGGATCGGGGTCCCCGGTCCCGTGCTGCTGCTGCTGCAGCCTGCGGCGCCCCAGCGAGCACTGCACGGCCGCGTCGCAGCGCGGGTTCACTTGCACGGCGGCGTGGCAGCGGCCCGGAGCGCGGGGGGGCGCGCGGGGTCCAGCCCGGCTGCAGCCGCCACAGCCAGGCCAGCAGCTGCGCCCGCCGGTAGCTCTCCAAGTACTCGGCGGCCGTCAGCTGCCCGACACCCGGCAGCGGGGACGGCGAGGGCGCGGGACGGCAGCCCCCGCCGGGGAGCCGCCAGCCATCCTTGGTGGTGGCCGCAGGGTAAGGGGGGGCACAGGGGTAAGGGACGAACGCCGAGGCCGCAGGCGCGGGGAACAAGTGGGGGACCAGCGCCTCGTCCTCCCACGAAGCCATCCGCGCGTGCATCCCCGGCGACCCTCCGCGCCCTAAATAGGGGAGTGGTCCCGAGGAAGGGCGCTAGGACGCTCCGCGAGAGCGCGCCCGCCCAGCCACCGCCTCGTCTCCCCGCCCGGGCCCTCTTCCGCAGCCTTGGAGGACGACACCCAAACCGGCCTTGGCTTTGAAGAGAGACATTTGTAAGCGAACCCGCCTGGGCGAAGGTTCCAGATTCCACCGGGAGGAGCCCAGCCAGGTGGCCTCTATCCCCTGATTGGTCCAGGTGTGTCTGCGCCCAGGTGAAGCTGGAGCAAAAGGCCACCTAGTCTAGGGTCACTGCCTAGGGCCTTTCCTACTGTTCCCCACTATGGTTTCCATTCTGTCACAGAGATGAGGAGATGACCACTCCTTCCGTGAATGTTGAGGGAAGCACCCTAGAATAGCAGCCAGATACAGGCTTTCTCCCCTGGAGGACCACCCTTCCCCTATAGTGAGCCTGATGCATGCCACTGCTATACCACGGAGTGGATCTAGCTTGTACAAAACTCCCTAACCAAACCATTCCCCGCCCCCCCCCCAAGACAAAAAGGATCTAGGATGTGTTTACACACGTGCAGAAAACCCAGGGAAAGAAAATGCCTTCATTCCACGGGGGAAAAAAAAAAAAAAACATTAGTGGCTCATTGCCAATGAATAGGTACTGGATCAAGTGATCAAATACATCGAATATATGACTTGCTCTGATACGGTGCTGGCTTCACAAGAAAATACTATAATTCCACTGTCCTTTTGCTGACCTGTTTTGGTTTTCTCTAAATACAGGTCAACATCGTCAGGTACTTTTCAAATGGAACAAGCACATGTTTCTGTTTTACACTTGCATTAAACTCAAGTACACTTTACAAAGATAGCCAGTTTTGCTCATAGAAGCTGGGGCACCCAAACTGTACATGCCCAAACCCTGCTTTCTGATACAGCAGTCTCTGTCTGCAGAAACAGAGAAATTGGTGAAAACCACCACCAAACACACACCAAAAGAAAAAAAAAAAGGCAAGAAAGAAAGAAAAAAGGGGGGGAAAAACACTTGGAAGAGGCTTGGCTTAGCTGAGCAGGTGTCAGTAATAGTAGAACATTGATTTGTAATTGACGAAAACACTTGGTTACCACGGCAATGAAACTTGACAAAGGGAAGACCAAATGTGACCCTTTATGTAAACCATACACGCTCCCACAGGCCGTAAATGTAACACACTTTCGGGGTGCTGGAAGCTCCTGAGCCGGGTTTACAGAGAGGGCTGGGTGGTCTCCACCATGACTAAGGCATCTCCCCGCACGGCGCCGTAGGACGTGTCTGCCATCTCCTCCTCTTTCAGTTTCTTGTACGAAACATCTGTCTCTTCATCTTCGTCCAGCGGGTCTCGCTTGTGCAATATCTCGCTCCCGTACATCTTATATACTAAGACAAAAACGCCCGCTTCGCGGACTGGAACAGGGCGTAAAGCAAAGGGAACATGTACATACTTCCTATGAAGCGGGGCGGGAAGGCCAGCTTGAGGATGGCGGTGCACAGCTGCACGTTCTGGCTGCCCGTCTCCAGGCACACGGTCCTCTTGCAGTTGGGTGGGAGGTGGAAGAGAGTGGCTAGGCCGTAGCCAGAGGCGTAGCCTGCTAAAGGCATAAAAATGGCCACCACGTAAACGGCCGCGGGAATGCTTGCCAGCAGTTCGGGTCCCAACATGGTGCCTGTCATTATGAAAAGGACCACCAGGGTCACGAGCAGAGACCACAGGGAAACCTAGTAAGAGAAAAGAGACAGGGGGATAAAAAAGAAAGAAAAAAAAAAAAAACAAGAGGATTGTAGACACCTGCCTAGTATGACCTCCCACACAAAATGGGTTTTTGTTGTTGTTGTTGTTTCTGGTTTTTCAAAGTAGGGTCTCACTCTAGTTCAGGCTGACCTGGAATTCACTATGCAGTCTCAGGGTGGCCTCGAACTCACGGCGATCCTCCTACCTCTGCCTCCCGAGTGCTGGGATTAAAGGCGTGCGCCACCACGTCCGGCTACAAAATGGGTTTTGACAGAGGATTTCTAAAGGGAGTTAGATCACCTCTTTGGGGCAGTCAAGTCCATGTTGGCTAGCCCCAATTACCTGAAGGACATCTTTGCGACAATGTGTCTTTTAGAACCTCTGTCCGTTCGCTTGTAAGGAGCAACACAAGACCAGTCTATTGCTTCTGAAGTAATCTTTGAAAATTCATCTGGGTTGACGTGGGTTGCTGCAGAACTGAACTGGGGCCATTGGACTACGCAAGCAATCACCTTTAACCACTGAGCCATCTCCCCAGCAAGTATGCCACGTTTTAAATCTTCAAAATGTAGTGCAGAGTTAGGCTGGAGAGATGACTAAGTGGTTAAGGCGCTTGCCTGCAAAGCCAGAGGACCCAGGTTCGATTCCCCAGGACCCATATAAGCCAGATGCACGAGGTGGCACAAGCATCTGGAGCTTGTTTACAGAGGCTGGAGGCCCTGGTGTGCCCATTTCTCTCTCTCTTCTCTCTCTCTCTAATATTTTTTTTAAATGTAGGTCTAGAACGCTCCAAAGTGTGTCTCCCCCCCCATGTATGTATGTGTGTGTTGTATATATATATATATATATATCTCCGGTCCATGCCCCTAAATTTTACAGCACTCAGGAAGTGTTACTTACACTCAAGAGCTTTTAGATATATAGTACTAACATACCATCTGGATGCTCTCAATGGTACATTTCCTTCACTCAAGTAAAACAGGTTGTGTGAGCAGAGAAGAAATCTAATTCTCCCCCTACCTTCCCTTTTAGACTGGTGGTTAATGTGTTTCTCTGTGACAGGATCATCAATCCAGAAGAGAGGACATGCTGCGTCTGCCTCTCTGGATAGCATCGAGGGAACCCCGTGGCGTCGAAAGGATTGGCATATACTTTGTGCTCTTAAAATTTTAAATTTTATCTAGACAAGGGAGGACAGGCGTCTGGAGGTTCGTTTGCAGTGGCCTGAGGCCCTGGCGGGCCCATTCTCTCTCTCTCTCTGGTCCACCTCTCCCTCCGATCTGTCGGTCTCTATCCCTCCCCCCGCCCCCGCGCCTCTTTCTCTCAAATAAGTAAAACGTTTTTTAAAAAATGATGACGGCTGGGGAGATGGCTTAGCGCTGACACTTGCCCTGCAAAGCCTAAGGAGCCAGGTTCGATTCCCCAGTACCCACGTAAGCCAGCTGCACAAGGTGGCTTGTGTGTCTGGAGTTCATTTGCAAGGGCTGGAGGCCCTGGCGGCCCATTCTCTCCCCCCGCACCCCGCGCCTTATAAATAAAATAAATTAATTAATTAAAAGAACCACAGGGAGCCCAGCGTTACAGTGACATCTCCACAGGTTCCATCCTGAGCCTCCCTAGCTTAGCCTCAGGAGACACCCACGCTCTCCCCTGCCCTACCCGGCTGTCGTGGACCCCTGGCGGCTGTCTCTGGCCCACCAGGCCTCACCTGGAAGCTCATGCGCTCCTTGTCCCGCTCGGTGGTGCTCGGCAGAGACGCCTCCTCCGCAGCGGCCACTTGCCCGCGGTCCTCCGGAGACGGCTCGCGACTCCTGCCGGGGACCGACTGCTGCGTGGCCATGCCCGGGTCCCCATGGCCCCGGGGCCGGTGTGCGGGCGACTCCCCTCCGCCCTGATCGTCATCCTCCGGGCTCCTGGGCTTTGGGGATACGTTCCCCGAGGTGTCCCCTCGGTCCTCGGGCTCCTGGGACCTGGCGGTGTCCGAGCTGCGCTCGGCGTCCAGCAGGGCGGTGAGACGACGGAAGACCATGGGCGAGTACATGGACACGGTGCGTGGGAAGCGCACGGGCCGCGGAGGCGGGGAGGACGGGGTGCGGCCGGCGGCGGGGTTGGGGTCGGGATCGGGGTCCCCGGTCCCGTGCTGCTGCTGCTGCAGCCTGCGGCGCCCCAGCGAGCACTGCACGGCCGCGTCGCAGCGCGGGTTCACTTGCACGGCGGCGTGGCAGCGGCCCGGAGCGCGGGGGGCGCGCGGGGTCCAGCCCGGCTGCAGCCGCCACAGCCAGGCCAGCAGCTGCGCCCGCCGGTAGCTCTCCAAGTACTCGGCGGCCGTCAGCTGCCCGACACCCGGCAGCGGGGACGGCGAGGGCGCGGGACGGCAGCCCCCGCCGGGGAGCCGCCAGCCATCCTTGGTGGTGGCCGCAGGGTAAGGGGGGGCACAGGGGTAAGGGACGAACGCCGAGGCCGCAGGCGCGGGGAACAAGTGGGGGACCAGCGCCTCGTCCTCCCACGAAGCCATCCGCGCGTGCATCCCCGGCGACCCTCCGCGCCCTAAATAGGGGAGTGGTCCCGAGGAAGGGCGCTAGGACGCTCCGCGAGAGCGCGCCCGCCCAGCCACCGCCTCGTCTCCCCGCCCGGGCCCTCTTCCGCAGCCTTGGAGGACGACACCCAAACCGGCCTTGGCTTTGAAGAGAGACATTTGTAAGCGAACCCGCCTGGGCGAAGGTTCCAGATTCCACCGGGAGGAGCCCAGCCAGGTGGCCTCTATCCCCTGATTGGTCCAGGTGTGTCTGCGCCCAGGTGAAGCTGGAGCAAAAGGCCACCTAGTCTAGGGTCACTGCCTAGGGCCTTTCCTACTGTTCCCCACTATGGTTTCCATTCTGTCACAGAGATGAGGAGATGACCACTCCTTCCGTGAATGTTGAGGGGAAGCACCCTAGAATAGCAGCCAGATGCAGGCTTTCTCCCCTGGAGGACCACCCTTCCCCTATAGTGAGCCTGATGCATGCCACTGCTATACCACGGAGTGGATCTAGCTTGTACAAAACTCCCTAACCAAACCATTCCCCGCCCCCCCCCCAAGACAAAAAGGATCTAGGATGTGTTTACACACGTGCAGAAAACCCAGGGAAAGAAAATGCCTTCATTCCACGGGGAAAAAAAAAAAAAAAAACATTAGTGGCTCATTGCCAATGAATAGGTACTGGATCAAGTGATCAAATACATCGAATATATGACTTGCTCTGATACGGTGCTGGCTTCACAAGAAAATACTATAATTCCACTGTCCTTTTGCTGACCTGTTTTGGTTTTCTCTAAATACAGGTCAACATCGTCAGGTACTTTTCAAATGGAACAAGCACATGTTTCTGTTTTACACTTGCATTAAACTCAAGTACACTTTACAAAGATAGCCAGTTTTGCTCATAGAAGCTGGGGCACCCAAACTGTACATGCCCAAACCCTGCTTTCTGATACAGCAGTCTCTGTCTGCAGAAACAGAGAAATTGGTGAAAACCACCACCAAACACACACCAAAAGAAAAAAAAAAAGGCAAGAAAGAAAGAAAAAAGGGGGGGAAAAACACTTGGAAGAGGCTTGGCTTAGCTGAGCAGGTGTCAGTAATAGTAGAACATTGATTTGTAATTGACGAAAACACTTGGTTACCACGGCAATGAAACTTGACAAAGGGAAGACCAAATGTGACCCTTTATGTAAACCATACACGCTCCCACAGGCCGTAAATGTAACACACTTTCGGGGTGCTGGAAGCTCCTGAGCCGGGTTTACAGAGAGGGCTGGGTGGTCTCCACCATGACTAAGGCATCTCCCCGCACGGCGCCGTAGGACGTGTCTGCCATCTCCTCCTCTTTCAGTTTCTTGTACGAAACATCTGTCTCTTCATCTTCGTCCAGCGGGTCTCGCTTGTGCAATATCTCGCTCCCGTACATCTTATATACTAAGACAAAAACGCCCGCTTCGGCGGACTGGAACAGGGCGTAAAGCAAAGGGAACATGTACATACTTCCTATGAAGCGGGGCGGGAAGGCCAGCTTGAGGATGGCGGTGCACAGCTGCACGTTCTGGCTGCCCGTCTCCAGGCACACGGTCCTCTTGCAGTTGGGTGGGAGGTGGAAGAGAGTGGCTAGGCCGTAGCCAGAGGCGTAGCCTGCTAAAGGCATAAAAATGGCCACCACGTAAACGGCCGCGGGAATGCTTGCCAGCAGTTCGGGTCCCAACATGGTGCCTGTCATTATGAAAAGGACCACCAGGGTCACGAGCAGAGACCACAGGGAAACCTAGTAAGAGAAAAGAGACAGGGGGATAAAAAAGAAAGAAAAAAAAAAAACAAGAGGATTGTAGACACCTGCCTAGTATGACCTCCCACACAAAATGGGTTTTTGTTGTTGTTGTTGTTTCTGGTTTTTCAAAGTAGGGTCTCACTCTAGTTCAGGCTGACCTGGAATTCACTATGTATTCTCAGGGTGGCCTCGAACTCACGGCGATCCTCCTACCTCTGCCTCCCGAGTGCTGGGATTAAAGGCCTGCGCCACCACGTCCGGCTACAAAATGGGTTTTGACAGAGGATTTCTAAAGGGAGTTAGATCACCTCTTTGGGGCAGTCAAGTCCATGTTGGCTAGCCCCAATTACCTGAAGGACATCTTTGCGACAATGTGTCTTTTAGAACCTCTGTCCGTTCGCTTGTAAGGAGCAACACAAGACCAGTCTATTGCTTCTGAAGTAATCTTTGAAAATTCATCTGGGTTGACGTGGTTGCTGCAGAACTGAACTGGGGCCATTGGACTACGCAAGCAATCACCTTTAACCACTGAGCCATCTCCCCAGCAAGTATGCCACGTTTTAAATCTTCAAAATGTAGTGCAGAGTTAGGCTGGAGAGATGACTAAGTGGTTAAGGCGCTTGCCTGCAAAGCCAGAGGACCCAGGTTCGATTCCCCAGGACCCATATAAGCCAGATGCACGAGGTGGCACAAGCATCTGGAGCTTGTTTACAGAGGCTGGAGGCCCTGGTGTGCCCATTTCTCTCTCTCTTCTCTCTCTCTCTAATATTTTTTTTTAAATGTAGGTCTAGAACGCTCCAAAGTGTGTCTCCCCCCCCATGTATGTATGTGTGTGTGTATATATATATATATATATCTCCGGTCCATGCCCCTAAATTTTACAGCACTCAGGAAGTGTTACTTACACTCAAGAGCTTTTAGATATATAGTACTAACATACCATCTGGATGCTCTCTCAATGGTACATTTCCTTCACTCAAGTAAAACAGGTTGTGTGAGCAGAGAAGAAATCTAATTCTCCCCCTACCTTCCCTTTTAGACTGGTGGTTAATGTGTTTCTCTGTGACAGGATCATCAATCCAGAAGAGAGGACATGCTGCGTCTGCCTCTCTGGATAGCATCGAGGGAACCCCGTGGGCGTCGAAAGGATTGGCATATACTTTGTGCTCTTAAAATTTTAAATTTTATCTAGACTGGTCAAATTCTGCTCTAAAGATTGTTGAAATAGGGCTGGAGAGATGGCTTAGTGGTTAAGGCGCATGCCTGCGAAGCCTAAGGACCCAGGTTCAATTCTCCAGGTCCCACGTAAGCCAGATGCACACGGTGTGGCACCTGCGTCTGGAGTTTGTTTACAGTTGCTGGAAGCCCTGGAGCGCCCAATCACTCTCTCTCTCTCTTTCTGTCTCTAATAAATAAAAATAAATAAAATTTTTAAAAAAGATTGTTGAAATAATTGTTATCTGGGCTAGGCATACTGTACTTGTAAAACTGGCAGAAACCAAACATTACAAATCAAACCTTACATCATTGATTTCAACGTGTGTCACACTGAAATCACAGAGTGGAAATGTGGATTCTTCATTTTCAAACTATCAGTCCCAAAGTTCTTTTAAGCTATTTTAAATCATTAGGGTGAGCACCGTGATTGTTCATTTGCAAAAGCATAATTGACCCCATAAACCACATCTTACTAGTGTGAGAATGGATAGACTTGCATCGCATGCAAAGGTAGCTGATCTTATTGGATTGTCTATTATTTAAACACATTCCTTTTGGTTTCAGTGTACAAGGACCTCGTCTCATCTTGCTCTTGCAATTCCTCACGTTGTATAGTAAATGCCAACTGATTAAACTTAATAAGTCCCAAATGCATCTCAAAACTATGGGTGTATTCTATGAAATGAGTATATAATGTTTACCTGTTCAAACGTTTATTGTATCTGTCTTGCAGTAAGATTTCTTTTACTGAAGCCTGAATCAATGGGCAGAATAGGACCTTCTACTTTCATAAGAATAAAAATGGGTCCCTTTGTAATCATCTTATTTTGGAAAATAAAAATAACTAAAACAAAAAAAATCTTAAATCTACATAACTGAAACAGCAGGGTGGCTCTTTTTCTCTTTATTCCTCTAAAGGAATGGCCCTCTGCATTTTACAGCAACTAATTATTTTTGTTGTTGTTTTTATTTTGGGGGGGGGTTGTGATTTTTCGAGGTATGGTTTTGCTCTATCCCAGGCTAACCTGGAATTCACTACATAGTGTGACTCACAGTGATCCTCCTACTTCGGCCTCCCTAGTGCTGGGATTAAAGGCGTTAGCCACCACACCAGGCTCTATTTTTTTTTTAACTTCCTAAAATGAGTATTCAGTTTATCACTATTCTTGGACTTTAAAAAAAAAAGGTCAATTTACAAATATTTAATTTTTCTTCACTCAATTATTAGAAAATATCTGCTGTTACAAAAGCATCTTTTTTTTAAAAAAAAGGTGTCATTTAATTACCACTACACACACGCACGCACGCACGCACGCACGCACACACACGTTTCCTCCCTGGAGAACTAACAGATCTGCACTGTGTTTAATTAAGTCACAGCTTTGGGGAGATGACAGGGTCTCACAATATAGCCCAAGCTGGCCTCAAACCTGGGCTCCTGCTTCAGCCTCCAGAGGGCTAGGATTGCAAGTGTGCACCGGTGTGCCGGGTGTAAGCTACGTCTTAACTACATCTTCCGTCCTAGTCATTCCTAAGGCGGAGGTTGTGATGACCGTGGCATCAATTTGTTGAAAAGTGTGTCCCTGCAAGTCCTGCTAAGTCCTTTTCTTCCTCCTACCCTGTTTTCCAATCCTCCTGACATTTCAGCTGATGGTCGGGGTGCCAAACCTGCTCAGGTAGTGAGTCTGGAAGAGAAGAGAGGCCTTACCTTCACGATGTAGTCAGCCGCCCGGTTGTATTTGTAGCGAATGAAGACGCCCAGCCCAATCGGGAAGAGAGTACTGCACAGAGTGAGGGTCACCGCCCCTAGGGGGAGCAGCTGCACCAGGGGGGTGTTGATCCAGGCCCGGCTGTAGACCCACAGGCAGAGGGGCATGAGGACCAGGGCCAGGAGCGTGGAGGAGATGGTCATGATGATGCTGCAGCCAAGGGAGAGAGAAATCAAGACGGGCTCCAGGGGCTGGAGGGATGGCTTAGCTGTTAAGGCACTTGCCTACGAAGCCTAAGGACCCAGGTTCGATTCCTCCCTCCCCCTCATCCCACATAAACCAGATGCACAAGGTGGCCCAAGCGTCTGGAGTGTCTGGAGTTTGCAGCGGCTAAAGGCCGTGGCGCACTCATTCATTCTCTCTCTCTCTCTCTCTCTCTCTCTCAAATAAATGAAATGAAATATTTACAAAAACAGGGGGAAGGGGCTCCCCATCCTCTCTCTTCCTTACACTGTGCAAAGAGGGTGCCTGCAAGTCCCGGGGTTGAAGTCTGCAGAGAATCTCCAGAAAAACCCACTGTCGTATCACTGTCGTATTTCAGGACCGCAGCCCTGAGCTACAAGAACGAGGCACCTTGTGTTTTTTTTTTTTTTTTTTTTTCTTTTAATCCTGCCAAGTACCCGATATTAGACACGAGAAAGCTGGTGGACGCTACTTGTTGGATGAACCTCAATCATGTTGCACTCCGTATGAGATTACTTTCTTTATCGGACCCAAAGCCCCCCCTTTTATATTTGTATTTTTTAGTTATTTTTTTGCTTTTACATTTCCTGCCGGTCCTAGCTTCAACTTGCCCTTCTCTTTGTCTTCCAGCAGCTGAAGACCTGAGCATTCAGCAAAGGGTGGTGGAAAGCGCTGTGGATGAAATCCCAGGGTCTCCGGGCAGCCTGGTCCCCCGGGTGGCTAGACCTTCCTCACCGACACACAACCACTGAGCATCACCGGGCCAGGCGTCCCTCCTCGGTACCCCTCCTTTCCTCCCTGGCCTCCCCCAGGCACCTGCTCTCTCCCTCTCCGGAGCCCCTCAGCTTGTGGGTTGGAGCGAGAAAGATGCTTCCGTGGATGGAGCCTTACCTGAGGTTCATGTCACCATCCACCAGAAGTGACATGAGGTTGGAGAGATTTCCTCCGGGGCAGCATCCGCACAGGAGCACGGCCACGGCGGCCACCTCGTCCAGCTTGAAGATGAGGGCCAGGAGGAAGGCCAGCAGCGGCAGGAAGCCGAACTGGCAGAGCGCGGCCAGCAGCGCGCCCACGGGCCGGCGGACGTGCGCCCCGAAGCGGTTCACGTCCACGGTGCAGCCCAGGCCCAGCATGGTGATGCACAGGGCGGCGCCCACGAACACGTTCAGCCCGTGGTTCAGCGGCGTGTCCCAGAACGGGGCTTCGTGGGGGACCCAGGGCCGGGGGAAAGCGGAGGAGCCGGGGCTCACCGTGCGCCCCGGGAAACGGCCGCTCGTCGGCTCGGGACTCGGGGAGCTCTGATCGGGACTGAAGGGGATGATGCTCGGACCCGGACCGGGGCTGGGGCTGGAAGTGGGCACCAGGGGCCAGTCGCTGGCGGGGTTCGGGCTGCTGACATTGGCAGACAGGGTGGAGTTGTCCGGCAGCAGCGAGAAGGCGACCAGGAGCAAGGTGGAGTTGTCGGGGTCGTCCATGGCGCGGGCGTCGGTCTCCGGTCCGTCCGTCCGTCTGTCCCGGTCCGTCGGTCGCAGATGCCCCCAACGAGGCTTAGCTGCAAAGCCCCGCGCCGTGCTCCGCTAGCGTGCGGGCGGCGTCGGTGCTGCGGGCCGCTCCTCCCTCCCTCCCTCCCTCCCGGCTGCAGGGAGGACCGGGCACCGCGCGGTCCCGACGCCCGCGATGCCACCGCCACGCCCCCGAATGCGCGCCACGCCCCCTGGCACCCCACCCCGCGCCCCTGCCACGCCCCCGTGCCCCAATGCCCCGCCCCGCGCCACGCCTGCCCATCCCTAAGTGGCTCTGTCCCCGGTCAGCCAGGGGCAGAACAAAGACGACCCAAAACACCGGGCCTGGCTGCCCATCAACTGCTCTCTTTCCCTTTCTTTTCCCTTTTGAATGTTGTGCCATAAAATTTCTCAAACGCGCCGGGCGTGGTGGCGCACGCCTTTAATGCCAGCACTCGGGAGGCAGAGGTAGGAGGGTCGCCGTGAGTTCGAGGCCACCCTGAGACAACACAGTGAATTCCAGGTCAGGCTGAGCTAGAGTGAGACCCTGCCTTGAAAGACCAAAAAAAAAAAAAAAAAATAATAATAATAATAATAATAATAAAATTCTCAAACGCATGGGACACACGGTGGGTATAAGGCTGCAATCAACGTTGAACGTGTGTTGCCCCCCACACACACACCCGCCCGCCCCCCAAAAAAGTGCATCATTTCATGATGAGGAAAACCAATTCTAGGGCTTTCTTGTGGCTTTTGGAAACACCTATACACAGCACACAAGGACCTCTCGTCTAGGGCGCACCAGAGCTCGGCCAGTTAGATAATCAAATTTGGAGAGCCAGACACATGTGGGGGGAAGCTTATCTAGGCACACTAAGTCATCTGCTTAAACAGTCAAGAGGGCCTGCAGCCCTCCCTGAGGCGCGGGGGGTGGGGGTGGGGGAGGTTGGGGGTGACCTGGCCTCACATGAGCGCCTCTCTGACAGCAGCATGCTGAGCTGGTTTGAATTTACAAACAAAACTGCTTAATGTTTTTTATTCAGTCTCGAAGTAAAAAAAAAAAAAAAATTATGATGATAGTGTATTTCAGCCTGGTACTGTCAGTGCACATTATTTATTTGATTCTCACAGCAAAGCCAAGGGATAGATGCTATCTTTACAAATTCCATTAAAATCTCCCCCCCCCCCCGAAGTAGGGTCTCACTTTAGCCCAGGCTACTTGGAACTAATGCTGTAGTTCCAGGCTGGCCTAGAACTCACAGCCATCCTCCTACCTCTGTCTCCTGAGTGCTGAGATTAAAGGCATCACCTACTACGTACAATTGGCCTGGCTTTTTTTCATACTTTTATTATTTATTTGTTTGTTTGTTTGCTTGTTTTTTTGTTTTTGTTTTTTTTTTCGAGGTAAGGTATCACTCTGGTCCAGGCTGACCTGGAATTAACTACGTAGTCTCAGGGTGGCCTCGAACTCACGGCGATCCTCCTGCCTCTGCCTCCCGAGTGCTAGGATTAAAGGCGTGTGGCACCACACCAGCCTCTTTTTTAAAAAATATTTTTAATTGATGCACAGCAGTTGTATGTGTTTGTATGGTACAGAGTGGCACTTTTTATTACTATTGTATCAAGTCCAAAAAGTGCCTGAGAAAGCACACCATCCGTTGGTAAGGGCAGTAAGAGCCTCTGCCACATTGCCCATACGTTCCCACAAGCTTATTTCTGCCGCTGCTCGGGAGATCTCCATCTCCGTCATTATCAACTCCGGAGCTTCCCTCCTCATGGTAACCTTTGCCAGTTCTTTCTCCCGCTCCTGTTTGGCCTTTTGCTCCCGGGATCGTCTATCTCCAATGACGGACATAGCCGTCTCCAGATTGGAGCTCTGGATCTCCTTCTCCTGGGCATAGCCACACCGCTCCTGGGCATAGACCGTGACCCGCTCCAGATCAGCCTCACCACTGTCATGCTTCCGAGGTTTCTGGGTGGGGGGGTGGGGCCCCTCAGGACCGCTAGTCTCCAATTCCAGCTTAACATCCTCCTCTGTTGCCATTTCGATCTCTCCACCCAGAGTGGCATTTTAATGATATATACGATGTTAATGTTCAGGTCTGGGTCATTGGTATAAGTAACACCCTCCACGTTTGCAATGACTTTCTCTTGGTAACATTAACCCCTTGCCCCCCCCCCCCACCAGTAGCTGTTTTGAAGTATTCGATCATTTACTCTCAACCCTAGTTACCCTACTGTGACAAGTTTGATTTTTTTTTACAAAGGAGGGATCTGAGGCAGATCTGTCTCCTTAACCAGCCCCGCAAGTACCCGGGTAAACTGGCATGGTGATATGTCCTTAATGAGTTCTGTGAAGAGCTTGGCTAAGAAGCGTCTCTATGAAAAATGTGCATCTGAGAAGTTATTGGCAGGTGGGAAGAAGATATTTCAGTGGCCACTGACTCATGAAGTGTTATGTGTCAAGTCCAGGGCGCTGGGATTAAAGGACCGCGAAGAAATGAAATGCTAAGATTCCCTGCCTCAGACAGGCTGGTTCCCAAACAAGTCACACCCGAGTTCACCCGAGCAGACACAACAGCTCTGGCCAGTCAATCCATCCTCGCCTGTCACAGAATATCTTTGCTCACCCGGGAGCAGTGCCTCTTCTGGGCACAGATTTCTCTGGAGTGAGGGCAAGGGGCACAGCCAGTGAAGTTGGGCACTCAGCGCAGGGATGTGCAAGCTGACACCTCTGGGGTTACTCCTGAGCAGAGCCAACAGAGAGTGAATTGAATCTTTATTCCAGGGACGACCTGGACCCTGTCCCCTTCCCAGGGGAGACTGGGTGAGTGACGTTGCGTACCTCCTGCCGCTGCAAACGAACTTCACGTGCATGACCCACTTTGTGCATCGGGCTTTACTTGGGTACTTGGGAATTGAACCTGGGCGGTCAGGCTTTGCAAGCAAGTGTCTGGCCCCATCTCTCCAGCCCCAAATTTACTTTGTATAGCATCTTAAATGCTACCACTCAAGTTTGATATGCATTGGGGATTTATATATATATATTTCATATTTTTACTAGAATGTAATTGTGGGCTTATAGCTTTTTAACTTATGATTTCAGATCATATCACAGGAATTTTCTCATTCATTATTCTTCGAAATGTGTCTTACGGGCTGGAGAGATGGCTCAGCAGCTAAGCACTTGTCTGCAAAATCTAAAGACCAGAGTTCAATTCCCCAGTACCCAAGTAAAGCCAGATGCACAAAGTGGTACATGCATCTGGAGTTCGTTTGCAGTGGCTAGAGGCCCTGGTGCCCCCATTCTGTCTGTGTGTCTCTTTCTGCTTGCAAATAAACAAATAAAATGTGTCCAAGAGCATAAGTGTAGAACTCCAGACGCATGTGTCACCTTGTGCATCTGGCTTATGTGGGTTCTGGGGAAATGAAACTGGGTCCTTAGGCTTTGCAGGCAAGCGCCTTAACCACTAAGCTATCTCTTCAGCCCAAGCCAGTACTGTGTGTGTGTGTGTGTCTGTGTGTGTCTGTGTGTGTGTGTCTGTGTGGTTTTTCGACACAGGGTCTTGCTCTAGCCCAGGCTGATCTGGAATTCACTATGTAGTCTCAGGGTGGCCTCAAACTCACAGGGATCCTCCTACCTCTGCCTCCTGGGTGCTGGAATTAAAGGTGTGCACCACCACACCCAGCCAACGCAGTATTTTTTAAAAATGTTTTTATTTGTTTGTTTGAGAGAGACAGAGAGGAAGAGGCAACAGAAAGAACGTGACTATAGGCATGCCAGGGCCCCCTGCCACTGCAAATGAACTCCAGCCCATGTGCCACCTCATACATCTGACTCTATGTGGGAACTGGGGAACAGGCTTTGCAAGCAGTGCCTTTAACTGCTGAGCCATCTTCTGCCTCTTGGGTTGGAAAGATGTTCCCTTTTCAAAGATGGGATTAAACACTCATCAATATTTTTCTCCAGTATTGTGTTGCTTGGTTACTACCATTGTAAATTACTAGCATTGTTGTTAATCCTCACTCTGCCTGGGCTTAGTTTTGGTAATGCTGTGATAAGACTAAATTTATTTTCCCCAAATACTCTTTTTTTGTTTGTTTGTTTGTTTTTCAAGGTAGGGTCTCACTCCAGCTCAGGCTGACCTGCAATTCACTATGTAGTCTCAGGGTGGCCTCGAACTCATGGTGATCCTTCTACCTCTGCCTCCCGAGTGCTGGGATTAAAGGCATGCACCACTATGCCCGGCCAAATACTCTATTTTTATGAGCAGTATGTTATGGTTTCTGCCTTCTAAGTGCTCTGTCCCCTTGGGTGCACCAGCCCCTCCTTGACGGCAGCAGAAGGAAATGAAGGCAATGGTGGTGGTGGCATGACTCAAGGCAGGTCACCAGTGTCATCCCACCCAGAAGCTGAACTGTTTTGTCTCCTAATAATAAGGTTTTTCTCCTCAGTCGTGAGCAGGCCAAAAAGAGCAGGGCAGGCAAGGACATTGTTTTCATTTCCACTGATAATAGCCACGTCAACAAGAAGGACTATGAAGGGCTGGAGAGATGGCTTTGTGATTAAGGCACTTGCAAAGTCAAAGGACCCATGTTTGGTTCCCCAGAGCCCACGTAAAGCCAGATGCACTAAGTGGCACATGCCTCTAGAGTTCAGTTGCAGTGGCTAAAGGCCCTGGCATGCCCATTCTTTCTCCCCAACCCCTCTGAAATAAAAAAAAAATTTTGAGGTAGGGTCTCATTCTAGTCCAGGCTGACCTGGAATTCATTATGTAGTCTCAGGCTGGCCTTGAATTCACAGTGATCCTCCTACCTCTGCCTCCCAAGTGCTGGGATTAAAGGTGTGTGCCAATACGCCCGGCCTAAAAATAAAATATTTTTTTTAATAAAGAATGACTGTGAAGTTAGGTTGGGTTGGCAGAAAGCCCTGGCATGCCTAATCTCATTCCCTCTCTGCCTATCTCTCTCCTTGCAAATAAATGAATAAAATTTTACAAAAAGTAAATTTTAAGAACAAAATGCAAAGGAAAACTACATTCCACCAGTGGCAAAGGCTAAATTGCTGTAACAATGTGCAAGGCCATTATGGGCTGATAAAGGAAAATGATGCTAAAGACATTAGTAATTTACAGCAGATTTTCCATTATAGCATAGGAAAATATTTAACTGACTAGTAGTTAAGTGAACATAAAATAGGAAATTTAAAAAGATCAAATTGCCTAGTATCTCAAAATAACAACTCTTATTCCTGGATACACCATGGAAGAACCCCTAAAGCACTTTTGATGGAAGCAGAAAAAAAAAAAAAAGAAAGGAAGGAAGGAAGGAAGGAGGGAAGGAAGGAAGGAAGGAAGGAAGAAAGAAAGAAAGAAAGAAAGAAAGAAAGAAAGAAAGAAAGAAAAGAAGAAAGAAAGAAAGGAAAGCATGTGCAGTTTGGCTCAGTTTCTTAAAAGGTCTTATATATGTATATTAGAGCTGGAAAGATTGCTTAGTGGTTGGGGCACTTGCCTGTGAAGCCTAAGGACCCATGTTCTGCTCGTCAGATCCCACGTTAGCCAGACGCACAAAGCACAAAGGTGAGGCAGGTGCAATGTCACACATGCCCACTAGCTGGAGCAAGTGTCTGGAGTTCGATTGCAGTGGCTGAGGCCCTGGTGGGCCAGTTCTCTCTCTCTCTTTCTCTTTCTCTCTCTCATAAGTAAATAAATAAGAATCTTTAAAAAAAAATAACTTGTAACTTGGTTTTCCAGCCACCTGGCTGAAATAAGTGTCATTTTGAACGGATCCTGGCATCCAGCCCTAAGGTGTTACTGAAGACGGATCTGATTTCCAGCCCAAGGTATGCAGCGTGAGCTCTGGGGGTCCCTGTGTGCTCACTGGCTAGTTTTGTGTGTGTGTGTGTGTGTGTGTGTGTCTCCCTCTGCTTGGATTTATGAATGGGAGCCATTGATGGAACTTCCCCTTGGATTGATAAACTGAAATAAATCCCATTCCTCCCACAGACTGTGTCTGTTTGGAAGTTCAACCCAGCATCATGAAGCTGACTACTACAATGGGCAAAAAGGAGATATAAAACTTGTGTCCTAGCCCAGCGTGGTGCCACATGCCTTTAATCCCAGCACTTGGAAGGCAGAGGTAGGAGGATCGCTGTGAGTTCAAGGCCACCCTAAGAGTACATAGTGAATTCCAGGTCAGCCTGAGCTAGAGTGAGACCCTACCTCAGAAAACAACAACAACAACAAAACCCTTGTGTTCCATATATGTGAGAGGAAGTTACTGATGCCAGTTGTGTAGCAGTTAGTAGTTTGAGGACAAAGGAAATACAAATTGAACAGTGATAGAAATGGTTGTGGTACTCAAGGGAACCAGGAAGCCTTGAAAGGAGTCACGGGAAGAAACAAAGGAGGGGGCCATCAAACCTAAGAAGATCAAATACAGGAGAAGTTTACTGGAATCTGGTGAGAGAGAGCCTAAGGTCTTAGAAGTCAGTGCAAGGTAACTGATCACAGTCGTTTTCCTCTGCAAATTTCTCCTTTATTCTTTTAGAAAACGGGCCCTCTGCTTTGGGTTGGGGAACTCAACCCAAAAAGTAGCTCTTCACAAAAACTCCAAATGAAAGTTGCCTCTCCTTACAGGAGCTTGCTTCTGAGTTGTTAGTGAGGGGTGGACCTCTCCCCCCAACCCCAGACACCCGCCCTGAGCCTGGCTCCAGAGATCGGGGAAATACAAACAGCAATTAGAGACCAATGTCAGCCTGTGGGGAGAAATTCACGCATTTATATATAAAGAAGTCACAGAGACATGCAGCCTCAACAGGCAACTCCCGATTGATACACTTCCCTTAGCTCAAAAAACCTTGAGGGAACAGAAACTGGTGGGGTATCTTCCCTAGGCAACATGGCTAAAAAAAAGCTTATTCTGAGCAAGGACGCAAATCACTACAGTTCCTTATCTACTTCCCTTGGACCTGCCGCTAATACAGTCTGTTTTTCTTAGGATCCTCCTTAGATGTTTACATCCCAGCCTGGCCTTCATCCTGCAGGAAGGCTGCTGCCCCTCGCTGTTTCTCTCAATCAACAGTCTGTCTGCATAGATCAAGTCCCATGTTCTCTTTGGCTTTTCTCCTTCACTTTCCTTACAGTGTGTATGTAAGTCTTGTCTTGTATCTTGTTGAGATTATCTCAGTATCTCAAGACTGGTTGGCGCGCAGACGTCGCTTCCAAATCTTCTGCCCCTGGACTCCTCCCAGCAGATCCAATAACATGTCAGGTCTCATACGGCACTGAGCTCTGTAAACTTGCCATCTCGGCTCTTGAATCAGCTGATTCAATTGTCCTCTCCCTACTCCGTCAGTTGAGATTTGATTTAATCCAGGCCTGTTCGCGTGTTACCTCCAAGCGGGCGTGAGAGGAGCCCCGGCCTTCTCGCTGTCTGCTCAGTGAGGCAAGAGTATTTGACCTACGCAGGAAGGTTGGTTTGACTTTTACTATTATTCTCGGCCAGTCACTGTTCCATAATTAACCTCATCCTGGTTTTCACCCTTTTTTTTTTTTTTTTTTTGGTTTTTCGAGGTAGGGTCTAGCTGAGGCTGACCTGGAATTCACTATGTAGTCTCAGGGTGGTCTCGAACTCACAGCAATCCACCTACCTCTGCCTCCCAAGTGCTGAGATTAAAGACATGCGCCACCATACCTGGCCGTTCTTTTTTTTAAAAAAATATTTTATTTATTTATTTACTTGAGAGAGAGACAGAGGAAGAGGCTGAGAGAAAGAGAGAATGGGCCCTCCAGGGCCTCCAGCCACTGCAAATGAACTCCAGTGGCGTGTGTCTCCTTGCATATCTGGCTAACGTGGGTCCTGGGGAATCGAACCAGGGTCCTTAGGCTTCGCAGGCAAACGCCTTAACTGCTAAGCCTTCTCCCCAGCGGGGCCCCCCCACCCTTTTTTTTTTTTTTTTTTTTTACGGTAGGGTCTCGCTCTAGCCCAGGCTGACCTGGAATTTATATATAGACTCAGGGTAGCCTTGAATTCATAACGATTCTCGTACCTCTGCCTCCCGAGTGCTGGGATTAAAGGCATGTACCACCACGCTGGCCTCACTGGTTCTTTAATGTAAAATGCTTTTTTCTTTTCTTTTCTCTTTCTTTTTCTTTTTCTTTCTTTTTTTTTTTTTTTTGTTTGAGTTTTTCAAAGTAAGGTCTCACTCTAGCCCAGGTTGACCTGGAACTAGTCTCAGGCTGGCCTTGAACTCGCCCTGATCCTCCCATCTAGACCTCCTGAGTCCTGAGATTAAAGGCATGTGCCACCATGCCCAGCCTACCACAGCCTGCTGGGATTATAGGTATCAGCCACCAGTGCCCTGCTCCTAAAATGTATTCCATGTATGTTTTTGAAGAGTTTTCTAGAGACTTCACATAACTGTCTTCACATGCCATAAACTTTGATAAGCTGAAAGGAAAAAATCAATTTCCACAAAGTCCATGCAGGATATTAAACTGAGAATTTATTTGACCAAGACATTTTAAAAAAAGTGCCCAATGATAGCTTCAAGGCTCGCTCCTGAAATATTGCCTCTTACTGGGTAACCAGACAATATAATATAATAAATAGCCAAATGAGATCAAGGGGAAAAATTCTAAAATTTGACTCCACTGATGGGTTCATATTTGAATCATTTGATATTCTGTTGCTCAAAACAGGAGAAAGGGCCGGGCATGGTGGCGCACACCTTTAATCCCAGCACTCAGGACACAGAAGTGAAAGGCTCGCTGTGAGCTCCAGGTCACCCTGAGACTCCACAGTGAATTTCAGGTCAGCGTGGGATAGAGTGAGACCCTACCTTGAAGAAAAAAAAGGGGGGGAGAAAAGGCATTGCTAAATTTGGAAAGTCATTTGCAAATATTTTGCAAAGGTTGCTTGCTTGCTCTTGGAATAATTGAAAATTTCTTGTTCACTTTGTAAAAATCATAGATATAACTTTTTTGCTCATTCTTTTCTGGTGGGAAATTGTAAAGGAAGCTGACTTCATACAATTCTAAGAAAATGCTGTGGTGTGCTCATAATTTTATTTTTTGGTTTTCTGAAGTAGGGTCTCACTCTAGTCCAGGCCAACCTGGAATTCACTATGTAGCCTCAGGGTGCCCTTGAACTCACGGTGATCCTCCCACCTCTCTGTTTATTTATGTTTTTATTTATTTTGGGGGGACCTCCACCAGAAGGACTTGGGCCTCCATTGCCCTCATGTGTCTAGAATATTAACTAGGGCAGGTAGAGAAGATCAGTGTTATCCCCCACCATTTCTACAAAATCCTGCTTAAAGATTTAATGAGAGGACCTAATGGGGGCCCAGTATGAGGAGGATTCAAGTTGGCCCTAGGGTCTGGGGAGATAGCTCAGTTAGTAAAATGCTGCTATACAGGCAATGAAGACCCGAGTTTGACCCCCAGCACCCACATTTAAAAAAAAAATAGCCAGGCGTGGTGGCGAACGCCTTTAATCCCAGCACTCGGGAGGCAGAGGTAGGAGGATCACCGTGAGTTCAAGGCCACCCTGAGACTACATAGTGAGTTCCAGGTCAGCCTGAGCTAGAGTGAGACCCTACCTCGAAAAACCAAAAAAAAAAAAAAAAAAAAAAAAAAAATGTGTTTGGCAGGGGCTGGGAAAATGGCTCTGTGTTTAAAGGCACTTGCTTGCAAAGCCTGCCTGCCAGGGTTCGATTCCCCAGCCACTCACATAAAGCGAGAAGCAAAAAGTAGCACAAGTATCTGCCTTTCATTTGCACCGGCAAGGGACACTGGTGCACACCTCTGCCACACACACACGTGAAAATAAATAAATAAACCAGTTTCATAAATATGGTTCTAACCCAGGCATGGTGATCCATGCCTTTAATCTCAGCACTTGGGAGGCAGAGGCAACAGGATCACCGTGAGCTCGAGGCCACCCTGAGATTACATAGTGAATTCCAGGTCAGCCTGGGCTAGGGTGAAACCCTACCTCAAAAAAAAAAAAAAAAAAAAAAAAAAATTGAAACAAAACAAAACAAAACCTCCATGCCCCAAACAACAGTAAGTCAAAACCCTACATGCATGTATGTTATCAGGCATCCCAGAATGAAAGACTGTAAAAATGAAATATTTCACATATACGATTTAAGAAAGTAGGAAGTCTGATAAGGGTAGACAGACAGCCCCTCCATAGACCCATGACAGTCAAAGTGAGAAACAAAATGAAGAGTACTTTTTGTTTTGTTTTGTTTTGTTTTTGGAGAATTAACTGTAGTTTCAGGGTGGCCTCAAACTCATGGAGATTCTCCTATCTTTGCCTCCTGAGTGCTGGAATTAAAGGCGTGCACCACCACGCCTGGCTAAGAGCAGTTCTGTTTTGTTTTGTTTTGTTTTATTTTGTTTTGTTTTGTTTTTTTTCAAGGTAGGGTTTCACTATTAAATAAACAAATTCAATAATATTTAGCTTTACTTTTCTCATTTCTTTTTTTTTTTTTTTTTTTGAGGTAGTGTCTTACTCTGTCTCAGGGTGGCCTTAAACTCACAGCGATCCTCTTACCTCTGCCTCTCAAGTGCTGGTATTAAAGGCGTGCACCATTACATGCGGCTACTTTTCTCATTTCTAGGATAAAATTGGGGCTGGAGAGGTGCCTTAGTGGTTAAGGCACTTGCCTGTGAAGCCTAGGGACCCAGGTTTGATTCCCCAGAACACATGTAAGCCAGATGCATATAGTGGCGCATTCACCTGGAGTTCGTTTGCAGAGGCTAGAGGCCCTGGCATGCCCATTCTCTCCCTCCTCTCTCTCTAGTAAATAAATAAAAATAAAATATTGAAAAATAAGCTAAATTGAACTAGGTAAGATCTGCGCTCACTTAGCAGCTATATGAATGAATAAAATGAACGAATGTCAGGTACCAGGAAGCAGAAAGATGAAGACAGTTGCCAGTGTCTCAGTCCGGTTCACACTGCTGGTAGAAATCACCCGACCAAGAACAGCTTGTGGGAAAAAGAGGTTTATTTTGGCTTACAGGCGCGAGGGGAAGCTCCACGATGGCAGGGGGAAACGATGGCATGAGCAGAGGGTGGACATCAGCCCCTGGCCAACATAAGGTGGACCACAGCAACAGGAGAGTGTGCCAAACACTGGCAAGGGGACACCGGCTATAACACCCATAAGCCCGCCCCCAACAATACACTGCCTCCAGGAGGCGTTAATTCCCAAATCTCCATCAGCTGGGAACCTAGCATTCAGAACACCTAAGTTTATGAATCAAGCCACCTCAGCGAGCAACACTGCTGCTGTGAACCACACTTCCTGCTGGCCCACACCCTTTGCCTTTCTCCCAAGCGCCCTCCTTCAGCTACGGCCCTAACCACTGCACTTCAGGGATGTTACCGAGGACTCAGCTCCTCATTGGACATTCTTGGGTGATTGTATCTTAAGATGGCTTTTACTACCAACTTTAACTCTTCTTGTTGCTGTTATTGTTGTGTGGAGGTAGGGTCTCACACTAGCTCAGGCTGACCTGGAACTCACTGTGTATCCGAGGCTGGCCTCAAACTCACAGTGATCCTCCTACCTCTGCCTCCAGAGTCCTGAGATGAAAGGTGTGTGCCACCACGCCGGGCCACTTTAACTCTTGATTCTCATATTTCTGTTTGTATTTCTAGCCTCAATCTCATCAGAACCCAAAATCCACCTTAGATATAGTACAAACCTGACAGAAAGTAGATTTCAGGATTTTCTCTTACCTCTCTGTCTTGCCATGGTCATTTCCTTGGTGGGAAATAGATTCAGTTCTTTGTGTCAATCTGAAAGAAAAACAAAAATCCAGATGACCCCTTAAACGTTGCCTCCACATCAAATTCGGGCTGTGAGCCCCTGAACTCCTGGTGTCTCTTCCTGTGTGTTAGGGCTGTCTTCCACGTTAGCCCTGACTCCCGTCAATATGCTTTTGTGATGTCAATTATTATTATTATTAACAAGATGTCTCGTATGGATACGTCATGTGGGTACCCTCTTTCCCCTTGTCACTGCCCCCATTCTCTTGGGGACGCTCCCCAGTGGGGTTGCAGGTATTCCCCATGGGGTTGTGGTTTATGCATTGTGGGAGGAGCAGTCAGTTATTTTTTTGGGGGGGAGGGAATGCCTCTGGGCATGATGTCTCAACCTGTGGAAATCGACCTTCTCCAACAGGCTGCAGTTGTGTGTTGGCAGGAGCTGTGCCCACGATGTTCTGTTGTCCTAGGCACGGCCTTTGCAAGGTCCCTAGCCTGCCGTAGTAGCCCACGCCCCATAGACTTGAGCGCCAGGCTAGATGGATTCATGATGGGTGTGTGAATCCAACCAGCAAAGAAGGAATCAAGAGTGTGCATTTAAAAGCATCACCGGGGGCTGGAGAGATGGCTTAGCGGTTAAGCGCTTGCCTGTGAAGCCTAAGGACCCCTGTTCGAGGCTCGATTCCCCAGGACCGACGTTAGCCAGATGCACAAGGGGGCGCACGCGTCTGGAGTTCGTTTGCAGTGGCTGGAGGCCCTGGCGTGCCCATTCTCTCTCTCTTCCTCTCTCTCAAATAAATAAGTAAAATATATTTAAAAGTGTCACCGGCGTGTTATACTGTTATGGGCCTGGTATGGAGCTGTTTCTCAGAGCACACTTGCTGTTTTTCATGTTGCTGTTTTCATGCTGTCTGCTTCCCCCGCCCCCCCCCAGCGGGGTGTTGCCAATCATTGTCAAATAAAGTACTGCCAACGGGGCTGCTCAGATGACCTGGCATGCAAGTGTCTGGACTGCGGGTCGGAATATTAAATGGCATTGTGTTTCCGCAGCTCACCGAGGTACTCGAGTCACAGCTGCAGTCAAAACGTTTTAACAAAATTAAAGTCTCCACGGGGCCGGGGGAGGGAGCGCAGGGAATGCAGAAGGTTGGATGGAGGCCTGAGGTGAGGACGCTGGCAACACAGGAGACCTTGGGACATCCTGGGTTCTGCATTTAATTATCGTGGGGAAGAAGACATTAAGGCAGAGTGGTCTATATTGAAATGTTAAAACTGTCTTAAATTATCCAAAATTTTGCTGTCCACTGAGTTGGAAAAAAAAAAAAACAGATAAGAATTTTCTGGAAAAAATGCATCCACTAAATCAAAAGGGGCCATGGGCCAAACAAATAAAAGCTATCTCCTAAAAAGGCAGATTGAACTAGACCAATTACCTCTTGTCACTTCCTATTTCTAAGCTAATGAATTACTTTTTTTAAAAAAAGCTTGGCTCTAGCCGGGCGTGGTGGCGAACGCCTTTAATCTCAGCACGCGGGAGGCGGAGGTAGGAGGATCACGGAGAGTTCGAGGCCACCCTGAGACTACATAGTGCATTCCAGGTCAGCCTGAGCCAGAGTGAGACCCTACCTCAAAAAACCAAAAAAAAAAAAAAAAAAAAAAAAAAAAAAGCTTGGCTCTGCACACGGCTGGGCTTGGCGCTAAAGGGGGATGCCTGGTGCACGGCTCATGCAAATGCAGGATGATCCGTACAGCTGTTAAGTCACACTGTCTCCTCACAACAACAACATGCAACATTCCTGATACTGGGCTGGGGAGGTGGCTTAGCAGTTAAAGTGCTTGCCTGCAAAGCCTAATGATCTAGGTTCAATACCCCAGAACCCACGTAAGCCAGATGCACAAGGTGGCACATGCGTCTGGACTTTGTTTGCACTGGCTGGAGGCCCTGGCACACCCATTCATTCTCTCTGTCTCTGAAACAAACAAATAAATAAATTCCTGTTACTATAGAATGACTAGACCTGAAAAAACATGTGTGGCTAAGTCAGAGCCCTAAGAAACACATTGAATTTTATTTTTACCCAAAAGAGAATTTGCTTGTCTTGTTTTTGTTTTTGTCTTTTGAGGTAGAGTCTCACTCTAGCCCAGGCTGACCTGGAATTCACTATGTAGTCTCAGGGTGGCTTTGAACTCACCCCATCCTCCTACCTCTGCCTCCTAAGTGCTGGGATTAAAGGTGTACGCCACCACGCCCGGCTTCAAAAGAGTATTTTTAAAAATGATATCTTATTGCAGAGAGAGGGAAGAGAGAGACAGAGAGAATGGGTGTGCCAGGACCTCCAGCCACTACAAATGGACTTCATATTAATGGGTACTGGGGAATTGAACTCGGGTCATCAGGCTCTGCAGGGGAGTGTCTTAGCCTCTGAGCCATCTCTCCAGCCCACCAAAAGAATATGTTTAAAAAATATTTTATTTATTTATCTATTTGCAGAGAGAGAAGGAGAATGGGTGTACCTGAGTCTCCTGCCACTGCAAATGAACTCCAGATTCATGCACCACTTTGTGCATCTGGCTGTATGTGGCTACTGGGGAATTAAATCCAGGTCTTTAGGCATTGCAAGCAAGTGCCTTAACCACTGAGCCATCTCTCCAGACCAAAAGAGTATTTTTAAGGGTCATTTTTAGTTTTTAAGATTACTTAGAAAGAGACAGAGAATGGGTGTGTCAGGGCCTCCAGCCACTGTAAATGAACTCCAGACACATGCACCACCTTGTGCAGCTGGCTTACATGGATACCTGGGAATAGAACCTGGGTCCTTAGGCTTCCCAGGCAAGCACCTTAACCGCTGAGCCATCTCTCCAGCACTAAGAGTCATTTTAACCAAAGGGAAGAAAGGGATAAAAAAAAAAAAAACCCTGAAAGCATATGGCAGCAGTCTTTGTTCTCCATTAAGAAAGGAAAAAATAATCTGTTCCGTGGTCACAGTGTCACAGGCCCCGAGGACGCGCAGATGGATAAGACGAGATTGCAGCCTTTCAATGACAGTCAAATGCAATGAGATGCTACAAAGCCCCAGATGAGGGCACCACAGAATGCCAGTGAACCCCAAGCAAGCCCAAGAGAGGTCAGAGCCAGGTATTGAGGGTCAAAAATCCACATGTCCGTCCCCCCCCTCCATCTACCCACCCTCCATCCTATTTAAAGCACACCTGCTTTTGGAGAAGCTTTCTTGCAAAGCAATTGGAGCAGGAGCAGGAAGAGGAAAATCAAGCGAATTTTCTAGGCACAGGGCCAGCAAATGTGAAGACAGACAGGAGGAGGTCTGAGGACACTGGAGTCCTGGAGGGGCTGAGGGAGGAGCCCCAAGTGAGTGAGCTGGAGGGACTGACTGACAGACTGGTCCCCTCACGCTGGGGGCTGTGGAGGTTGGATGGTTTTAAGGAATCTCTTCTTACAGAGACACTGAAGCCAGCCTTTAGACCACTGCTCTTGTCCTCAGTCCATCAAGATATGCACATTGATGTCTTCCCATATGCCATTAATATGGGGGAATTTCATACTCAAGAAGACATATTGAAGGCACCTGCCTGTAAAGCCAAAGGACCCAGGTTCGATTCCCTAGTGCCCATGTAAAGCCAAATGCACAAGGTGGAACATGTGTCTGAAGTTCATTTGCAGTGGCTAAAGGCCCTGATGTTCCAATTCTCTCTATATCTGCCTCTTTCTCTCTCCTCTTTCTCTCTCTCTTTTCCAAATAAATAATAAATAAGTAAAACATTTTTTTAAAAAGAAGACATTGGTTTGGAGAGATGGCTTAGCAGTTAAGCGCTTGCCTGTGAAGCCTAAGGACCCCATTTCAAGGCTGGATTCCCCAGGACCCACATAGGCCAGATGCACAAGGTGGCACATGCATCTGGAGTTCATTTGCAGTGGCTGGAGGCCCTGGCGTGTCCATTTTTTTCCCTCTCCCTCTCACTGTCTCATCTCTGTCTGTCTGTCGCTCTCAAACAAATAAAAATAAAAATAAAGGCGTGATGGCACATGCCTTTAATCCCAGCACTTGGGAGGCACAGGGAGGGGTATTGCTGAGAGTTCGAGGCCACCCTGAGACTACATAGTGAATTCCAGTGAGACCCTACCTCAGAAAAACAAACAAAACAAAACAAACAAACAGACAAACAAAAATACTGTGAATACAAAGCACGACATGAATCCACTCCAAGTTATTTCAAACCCAATGTAATACAAACATTAGCACTTCAATTATTAAAAAATTGATTATGTACGTACATTTGTATTTGCAAGCAGAGAAGGCAAGGAGAATGGGCACAGTGGGCACAGTAAGGCCTCCAGCCACTACAGATGAACTCAGCCACAGGTGCCATTTTGTGCATCTGGCTTTATGTGGGTACTGAGGAATGGAAGCCAGGTCATTGGGCTTTGCAGGTGAGTGCCTTAACCACTGAGCAATCTGTCCAGCCCCCACAAAATTATCTGTAATACAGTACATAATCAATCATGAAAAAGACACGACACTGTGACTGAGAACACAGGGTAGATGGATGGTAGAGCAGATTGTTGATTCTCCGCAGACACCTGGAGAGGTAAGTTCTTGGGAGTCTGGGGAGCAAGAACTAAGAAGACAGAGTCCCATGCCCCTCCTCTCTCACACTTGAACCCAAGATGCTACACATTTAATATTGTGGGTCTTTGACATTTCTTTTTTCTTTTTTTTTTTTTTTTTCTTTTGGAGGCAGGGTCTTACTCTAGCTCAGGCTGACCTGGAATTCACTGTGTAATCTCAGGATGGCCTCAAACACTCGGCAATCCTTCCACCTCTGCCTCCCGAGTGCTGGGATTAAAGGCGTGTGCCACCATGTCCTGTTTTTTTTTTTTTTTAATTTTAATTTAATTTAATTTAATTTTTTTTTTTTTTACATTTCTTTCAGTATATTCCACTGCTGAAAACATTGTTCGCAGAAGATTCAAGGACAGAAGAGATTGGAGGCAGATAAATCAGGACATAATTGTAATAGCCCGGGTGAGAAATAATAAAATTAGCTCTGCTACATCTAGCTGAATGGATGAATTAAGGCTCATAAACCAGTATGAGTCACATTCAAGACGTAATATATGTTGTAGGAAACCACTACACTGCTAATTTATTTTGGAATGAAATTAGGTACAAATGAATAAATAAATATATGAAAACAGTGTTTCTGAGCCTGAGGCTGTATGTCAGTGGTAGGGCTCTTCCAGCATGCCCAAGACACAGAGTTTTGTTTGTTTGTTTTGTTTTCTCAATTTTTATTAATATTTTCCATGACTATAAAAAATATCCCATGGTGCTACCCTGCCTCCCCCAACTTTCCCCTTTGAAACTCCATTCTCCATCATATACCCTCCCCATCTCAATCAGTCTCTCTTTCATTTTGATGTCATGATCTTTTCCTCCTCTTATGATGGTCTTGTAGGTAGTGTCAGGCGCTGTGAGGTCATGGATATCCAGGCCATTTTGTGTCTGGAGGGAGCACGTTGTAAAGAGTCCTACCCTTCCTTTGGCTCTTACATTCTTTCCGCCACCTCTTCCACATTAGACCCTGAGCCTTGGAAGGTGTGATCGAGATGTTACTCAGTACTCCAGTCACTTCTTTCCAGCACCATGATACCTTCTGAGTCATCCCAAGGTCACTGCCGTCTGAAAAGAGAAGACTCTCTACCCAAAGCGAGAGTAGCATTAATATAAGGGTATAAATATTGAGAGAAGTGCTTACTGGGCAGTTTGATAAGCACAGTATACACATTTTTCCAGACATCAGCAGATGTTACACCCCTAGGGCTCATGACTACCCCTGTTTTAAGTTTTCAATACCAGGGATGCATTCCCTCCCATGGAGCGGGCCTCCAGTCCAATTGGAGGGCAGTTGGTTTCCACCATGACAGACGTGCCACTATTGCACCCGTTGGCTCATTTGGCCTGGCTGGCCAATTGTAAGGCTTGCAGTGTCCACTGTTGAGTATCTTCACTGCTGATATCTCTTTCTCCCATTGAACTACATGCAGAATGGCTTCTCTCAGCTTTCTGTCAGCTGGTCTACATGGAGGAGGATATCAGCTCAGTTCCAGCAGGATTTCCCAGTGGCCTTGCAGCCCAAGTATATGGAGTCTTCAGCAATAAAGACACTGAGTTTTTATCCCTAGCACCATTAAACAAACAAAGCATCAAGAGCAGCAACACAGTACAGCAAAAGCTTGAATGTGTATAGATACCATCTGAGTATCTTGTTGAAATGTAGATCAGGGGGGCTTAGTTGGTGAAGGTGCTGAGCCAGGTTCGATTCCTCAGTACCCATATAAAACCACATGCTCAAGGGGTCGTGTGTGTCTGAAGTTCATTTGCAATGGCTGAAGGCCCTGGTGTACCTGTTCTCTCTCTCTCTCTCTCTCTCTCCACACACACACACACACACACACACACACATGCCTCTTCTCTCTCACTCTCTGTCTCTCAAATAAATAATAAAAAAAATGTTTTAATATCCTTAGTCATCTGGGCATGGTGGTGCACACCTTTAACCCCAGCACCAGGAGGCAGAGGTAGGAGGATCGCCATGAGTTCAAGGCCACCCTGAGAATACATAGTGAATTCCAGGTCAGCCTGGGCTAGAGTGAGACCCTACCTCAAAAAAAAAAAAAATTATAGGGCTGGAGAGATGGCTTAGCGGTTAAGGCGCATGCCTGCGAAGCCTAAGCCAGGTTCGATTCTCCAGGTCCCATGTAAGCCAGATGCACATGGTGACATGTGCATCTGGAGTTCATTTGCAGTGGCTAGAGGCCCTGGCGTGCCCATTCTCTCCCTCTCTCTGTCTCTAACAAATAAATAAATAAAAGTAAAATCTTAAAAAAATACAAATAGGGCTGGAGAGATGGCTTAGCAGTTAAGCGCTTGCCTGTGAAGCCTAAGGACCCCAGTTCGAGGGTCGATTCCCCAGGACCCACATTAGCCAGATGCACAAGGGAGCACACGTGCCTGGAGTTCATTTGCAGTAGGCTGGAGGCCCTGGCACACCCATTGTCTCTCTCTATCTGCTTCTTTCTCTGTCTGTCGCTCTCCTTAGTCAATGCAAGAATGTGAGCTTTGACATTACAGGAGTTCATCTGTAAGTCCGGGATTCCCCAAGTACACATTGTAACTTTCTTCCTCTCCTGTTTCCTGCTCTAAAGCTAGATGAGCTTTAGTGTGGAGCAAGTATGACGCCTGTAAGGAATCAGCGCTCTGACTAGCTCATAGCAGCCAACGAATGGAAACTGGCCCTTTTACTGGTCCATGACCCCCTTTATCAGAACCCCCATGGGATTAGTTTAGAACAGATACCTAGACCTGCCATCAGACTGCCCCACTCAGAACTTCTGAGGGACAATTGGCCCTTTGTATTAAATGTGTTTATGTTGTGTATCTCATACTCTCATGGCTGCAAAGTGAGAGAGACAGAGAGGAAGAGACCCGTGTCCCACAATTCCAGTGACCTGAAGACCTCCCACTGGCTCTATTTCATTCATTTATTTATTTATTGTGTGTGCATGTGTGTTAGCATGTTTGTGTGTCTGCGGATGCACATGTGTGTGCAGCAGGTATGCACACATGCATGGTTGCACGTCCGTGGATGCACATGCAGATGTGGGTACACACGCGTGTGTGAGTGCAAGTATATGGAGGCCAGAGGTCAATGTCAGGTGATTCTTCAATTGCTATTGACTTTATTTTTTAAATATTTTTATTTTTATTTATTTATTTGAGAGAGAGAAAGAGGCAGAGAGTGGGAGAGAAAGAATGGGTGTACCATGGCCTCCAGCTGCTGCAAAAAGAACTCCAGACGCATGCGCCACCATATGCATCTGGCTCACATGGGCCTTGGGGAATCGAACCTAGATCCTTTGGCTTTTCAGACAAGCACCTTAACCACTAAGCCATCACTCTACAGCCTCGGCTTTATTTTTAATTTTTTTATTATTATTATTGGTTTTCTGAGGTAGGATCTCACTCTAGCTCAGGCTGACCTGGAATTCACTATGTAGTCTCAGGGTGGCCTCGAGCTCACGGCGATCCTCCTACCTCTGCCTCCCAAGTGCTGGGATTAAAGGCGTGTGCCACCATGCCTGGCTCAACTTTAGTTTTGAGGCAGGGCCACTAACTGAACCTGGAGCTCACTGATCCAGCTAGACTAGCTAACCAGCAAGTCCCAGGCATCCTCCTAGCTCCACTTCCGCAGTGCTGGGTTTACAGCTGCATGCTGTTACACTCAGCTTTTACAGGGGTATCGAGGCTCTGAACTCATGTCCTTATGCTTGTGTGGCAAGCACTTTACTCATTTTATTGAAGGAATACCATATATCTAGTGTTTCTTATATTTCTATGTTTCTTATACATTATCTTATATTAGTTTAGATGGAATATAACCAATGTGTCTGTAAGAAATGTAAATGCTCCTAGGACTTTCAGTGAAGTGATAGATGTTTCACTTCCCTCCTCTGAAACTGCAGTGGGGAGATTCCTCTGATGGTGGCTAACAACAATTTGGGGACCCTGAGCCTGACCCCTCTGGACACTATGCAACTACCTTATTTCAGGAGACAGCTGCCTGCACTTAATCTTATCTGACAGAACCCTGTGCTCATGGATGTAAATCTCTCCCTTCTCTAAGCGCAGGAGAATTCAGACAAAGGATTGTGAAAAGTATATATAAGTCCAGGACAATCTGAGTTTAGAGCCTCTGTCAGGTTCTTGGCATTAGCCAGCAGAGGTTCGTGTGTGAATAAAGGCTCTCTCCCTCTCTCTGAAGTGGATTTTGCCTGATTATTCTCATTGACTCGTTAATTCCTATTACAACTTGGTCATCTACCCAGTCCCTAGACCTCACCTCTGAAAGGTTCATACCTCTTCCCAAATGCACAGTGCTGCGGACCAAGGCTGTCTGGACTTTGGGGGACACTGGAATCTAAATATAGCAATAACCAGTTGGGAGTAAGCATGCAGATATGATCTACAGTATCAGCACACTATTACTTAATGCTTTACTTGTTATTTTTTTTATATATTTTTTATTTATTAGAGACCGAGAGAGTGAGAATGGGAATGTCAAGGCCTCTAGCCACTGCAAACCTGGAGAATTGAACCGGGGTCCTTAGGCTTCGCAGGCATGTGCCTTAACAGCTAAGCCATCTCCCCAGCCCTTTACTTATTAATTTAATGATTATTAAGTACTCTCCTGTGTCAGCACTACATAGAGGCAGGACACGGTGAAAGCAGATGTCTGCTGAGTGAACCCCAGCCCTGGCGTGGAGGCGTCACAAGGGGCCGGGGGTGTGGGGGGGAGTTATGTCATTAGCAGAAGAGAATCCAGCTCCTCCAAGAGAAGGATGGAAAGCTTTTACATGAGGCGACCTTTGAGTGGAGCCTTGAAAGCTGACTAGGAAAACAAGATGAATTGTTCCTGGCAATACTGCAGACAAGATGTTCTGAAAATTCCTCCAGCTAAAAAAACATCAAAACTGCTGAATTAAATACAATAAATGTCCTTTGAGAGCCAGGACTGTGGGATGATGGCTACTGACCTATATAAGATCTCAGAGCCCGAGGGTCAGGCTGGGGGGTGGGGTATGCAGGGACAGACACTGTGGGCTGTAGAGCTGGTAAATAGGGAGTGATGTTCCCTACTTAAAGAAATCTGTGCGTGTGTGTGTGTGTGTGTGTGTGTGTGTGTGTGTGTGTGCACGGCGCTCACGCTCACTAGAGTGCTGGGGATTGAACCTAGGGCCTCATGCATGATAGTCAATCCCTCTACAACTGAGCTATAGCTCCAGCCCTTAAAATTCTTTTTTTCTTAGCTGGGCGTGGTGGCGCATGCCTTTAATTCCAGCACTCAGGAGGCAGAGGTAGGTGGATCGCCATGAGTTGGAGGGCAGCCTGAGACTATATGGTGAATTCCAGGTTAGCCTAGGCTAGAATGGGACCCTACCTCACAAAACCAAATACAAAAAAAATTTTTTTTCTTAATTTTGAGTTAGGATCTTGATTAATTAACCAGACTGGCCTTGAATTTGTGACCCTCCTGCCTCAGTCTTCTGAGTAACTGAGACCACAGTGACTGTACCAGAAACCCTTCTTTAAAGCCAAATCTTTTATTTTTTTAACTCTGAACTTTTTTTGTTTTTATTTTTATTTATTTATTTGACAGCAACAGACAGAGAAAGAGGCCGATAGAGAGAAATAGAGAGAATGGACACGCCAGGGCCTCCAGCCACTGCAAACGAACTCCAGACACGTGCGCCCCCTTGTGCATCTGGCTAACGTGGGTCCTGGGGAAATGAGCCTCGAACCGGGGTTCTTAGGCTTCACAGGCAAGTGCTTAACCACTAAGCCATCTCTCCAGCCCCCAAATCTTTTTTTTTTTTTTTTTTTTTTTTTTACTATTTTTATTTATTTATGAGAAAGAGAGAATGGGCGTTCCAGGGCATCCAGCCACTGCAAATGAACTCCAGATGCATGTGCCACCATGTGCAACTGGCTTACGGGGAATTGTGGGGAATTGAACCTATGTCCTGTGGCTTCACAGGCAAGTGCCTTAACCACCAAGCCATCTCTTCAGCCCCTAAAAGCCAAATCTTTGAGGGCCATTCTCATACAGGTGGGAGAAAAACCTGTGTACCCTCAACAAAGGTAAAGCTGAAGGAGTTGAATATTCTTCAGTGTATAAATTACATAATTATATAATAAAATTATTTTCAAAGAAGGAGGGAGAAGGACTGGAGATATGCCTTCATGGTTAAGGCGTTTGCCTGCAAAACCTAAGGACTCAGGTTTAATTCCCCAGTACCCACATAAGCCAGATGCACAAGATGGAGTATGCATCTAGAGTTCATTTGCAGTGGCTGACACATCCATTTTTTCTCTCAAATAAAAAAGTAATTTAATTAAATTAAAGCCAGGTGTGGTGGCGCATGCCTTAAAAAAAGAAAAAGAAAAAAAAAGGAAAGCCGAGAATGGTGGTACGTGCCTTTAATCCCAGCACTTGGGAGGTAAAGGTAGGAGGATCACCATAAATTTAAGGCCACCCTGAGACTACATACTACATAGTGAGTTCCAGGTCAGCCTGGGCTAGAGACCCTACCTCAAAAAAACAAAAAAAAAAAAAAGGAGGGCTGGAGAGATGGCTTATCAGTTAAGGCGCTTGCCTGCAAAGCCTAAGGACCCAGGTTTCATTCTCTAGGTCCCACGTAAGCCAGATGCACAAGGTGGCGCATGCGTCTGGAGTTCCTTTGCAGTGGCTAGAGGCCCTGGAGCGCCCATACTCACACTCTCCCTCTCTCTCTTCCCCCTCTCTGTCTCTAACACACAAATAAATGAAAATAAATCAGAAAAAAAAAGGAGGAGGAAGAAAAAAGAGAGAAGTACAAGTCGTGAAACACTTAGATCTATGCCCCAGTTAGTGCATCTGGACCACTTTCCGAAGGTGGATTAAATGTTTGTGCCCTGCCTCTTAATTCATATGTTGGAAACTTAACCCCAATAGGTCAAGTAGCATTTCAAAGTGGGGCTTTTGAGGGGTGATTGAATGCTGAGGACAGAGCTCTTAGAAGTGAAGTTAATGTCCTTTATCAGTGAGACCCCCCCCCTAGAGAACTCACTGAACTCTTTTCTGCTTGTGAGGGTACAAAAAGACAGCTGATGACCACCTGAATCAAACTCCTCTAGGGAACCTGATGGTGCCAAACCCTCATCCCTTAGAGCTGTGGGAACAAGTATCTGTTATTTATTTATTTATTTATGAGAGAGAGAGAGGAAGGGGCAGATAGAGCAAATGGTGCATGGGGCCTCCAGCCAATGCAACGAACTCCAAATGCATGTGCCACCTTTGTGCATCTTAACTACTACGTTCGAGGCCACCCTGAGACTACAGAGTGAATTCCAGGTCAGCCTGGGCTAGAGTGAGACCCTATCTCAAAAAAAAAAAAAAAAAAAAAAGAAAAAGAAATTCCGGAGTCTACAGAGAAAGCAATACTAAATCAGATCCCTGTCTTGCCCACCAAGGCTAAGGGAGCCTCCGGGAAGAGTGGTAGAAAGATTGTAAGAGCCTCAGGGTGGGTGGCATAGCCTACGACACCGTGCGTGGCAGTTTGAATGGACGTCCCCCAATAAATTCAGGAGTTTATTAAAGCTTGTAACGTAGGTCTCCAGCCTCCTGGCTAGGAGAGGTGTCAGTGTGGGCGGATCCTGGGGTCCAGTCCTAAGGTGTTTCTGGGGCGGATCTGAATCCCAGCCTAAGGCGTGCAGAGTGCTTGAGCTCTGCCTGGATGCGCAGGGTGTCCTCGCTTGTGGTAAAGGGGGGCAGCTTCGTCCGCCCTTCCTCCTGTAAACTGTGCTTGGTTTGGACAAGTTCATCCCAGCACCGTGACGCTATGACACTGTTTCTCGTAAACCTGTAGAGACATAAGCCCACCAAAGAAGACCCTCAGCGGAATTGGGGCAGGGGAAAGGGGGTCTACATGTACAACCTTGTTTTAAAAATTATTTTTATTTATTTACTAGAGAGAGAGAGAGAACGGGTGCACCAGGGCCTCTAGCCACTGCAAATGAACTCCAGACGCATGCGCTACCTCGTGCAGCTGGCTTACACGGGTACTGGAGAATCGAACCTGGGTCCTTTGGCTTCGCAAGCAAGCGCCTTAACAGCTAAGCCATCTCTTCAGCCCTCCCCAGTCCCCATGATTTTTTAAAATTTTTTTGTTTATTTGTATTTATTTATTTATTTGACAGACAGAGAGAAGGAGGCAGAGAGAGAGAGGGAGAGAGAAAGGGCGTGCTAGGGCCTCCAGCCACTGCAAATGAACTCCAGATGCATGTGCCCCCTTGTGCATCTGGCTAACGTGGGTCCTGGGGAATCGAGCCTCGAACCGGGGTCCTTAGGCTTCACAGGCAAGTACTTAACCGCTAAGCCATCTCTCCAGCACCCCCCAATGATTTTTGAAAGCAATCTGGCACCTGATCCTTACATACCTTGGGATACATAAGTCACATTTTTTTCTTAGCAGATTTTAGTTGGAAACTGTATCAAGAACCTGCACTTGGCAGTGTTAGATGCCAGTGGGGTCTTTGGATAGAAAAAAAAACAAAAAATCTGCCAACCAGTGCTATGGTCCCAATGCTGAGTTCTAATTAAGTGTCAGTAAGAGGGAGGATCGTAGTGAAGGTGATTCCTGGAAATGTCCGCCATCCAAAAGAAAAGCACTCTTCCCTGAGGTGTGGGCATGTTTGCTGAGGCATCCGAAACCCTCATTTATTGTCCAAATGAGATGCTGAAAGGATGTGTTTGAAGTTTCCCCTGGTTCCAGGAAGCCAGTCATGACTTGTCCCGCCGTCATTTATGCCAGCCCGCCGAGTCTATCCTCATGGCTATGCTTAGCAGAGTGACAAGGCCGTTTGGCGACACTTATAGCATAAATGTCATTAGCTACGTTCCATTTTAGAGCCTACCATTAGGAGGAATTTTGTCAAGAAATTGAAATGCCATCTTAAATGAATTCATATGACCCTGGCCCATGAAATTCATCAACCTTCAGGTTGGAAGTTTGCCAAGAAAATAAAGTCCTGGCACATCTGTCTTTATCTGTACTTTCAAGGGTCAAAGTAGTTATTCAGCTAAATTGAATCACGATTTGCTAATAGATTCCAAGCTCTTTCAAAATAATTGAGTTATTTTGAAGCCTTTTAAATTTGAAAGTAAAATGTCATATTGATGTTTCCCTTAAAGTCTTACGAGAATTATGAAATCATGAAAATATTTGTTTTGTGAATGCCTAGTGATGGTACTGTTGTTGTTTTTGTAATGAAGACATATATATATATATATATATATATATATATATATATATATATATATATATATTGGTTTTTCGAGGTAGGGTCTCACTCTGGTCCTGGCTGACCTGGAATTAACTATGTAGTCTCAGGGTGGCCTCGAACTCTCAGCAATCCTCCTACCTCTGCCTCCTGAGTGCTGGGATTAAAGGCGTACGCCACCACACCAGCTCCCTGATTTCTTTTTTGACTATGTATATCTCCCTTAAGCTCAAACTCTGACCAAGGATAGTAATTAAAGTTATATACTTAGCAATATCTGACCTTGCTTTAAAAAATATTCTCTTTGAGGCTAGGCATGGTGGCACATGCCTTTAATCCCAGTACTCGGGAGGCAGAGGTAGGAGGATCACTGTGAGTCCGAGGCCACCCTGAGACTACATAGTTAATTCCAGGTCAGCCTGGACCAGAATGAGAGCCTACCTCAAAAAACCAAAAAAACAAACAAACAAAAAAAAAAAAATCAGGGGCTGGAGAGATGGCTTAGTGGTTAAGGTGGTTGCCTACGAAGCCTAAGGATCCAGGTTCAATTCCCCAGAACCCACGTAAACCAGATGCACATGGTGGCACATGCTTCTGGAGCATTTGCAATGGCTAGAGGCCTTGGCATGCCCATTCTCTCCCTCATAAATAAATATAAGTAAAAAAGATTTTTTTTTTTTAATCATTGCATTTTGTAGCATAGCTGCAGGTTGTTTTTCCTTTGATTGTTTGGTTGGGTTTGCAGAGTTTCACTGTAGCCCAAGCTGACCTAGAACTCACTCTGTAGCCCAGGCTGGCCTTGAACTCATAGCAGTTCTCCTACCTCCGCCTCTCCAGTGGCTGCAGTTTCTCTGAAGGCAATGGCTGGCTGGCTGGGCTATATGATGTAAGGATCAGCAAGGGCTTAACAGTGTAAACTTACTCCCCACTCACAGAAGGCCGTGCAGATGTTCCCAAGCAGTGTGGTGACTGCCCCTTGGAGAGGGCCCAGGAAGCTCACCTCCTAGGCTGGCATCTCCCTTATCCCATTCAGTGACACCAGATTTTGAGGGCATGAAAAAGAGAGGGCAAGGAAGATCGTCAAACAATTCCTTGTCTCTTCTGTGACAGATCACGTCTTGCCAAGTTCTATTGACAAGAACCTTCACCATGCCAATAGTTCCAGCTTCAGAGTCACTTCTGTTACATTTCTTCCCAACTCTACTGTCAGTCATGCCTTGTTGGTAGCTTGAAATGGAGATTTATAGGACTATTTGCACCACAGAAATGGGCATAAAAATACTAGAGATCAGGCCTTTATTTATCTGGAGAGTCGGATGTTAAATACTTACAAACACCCCACATGGCTGCATTTAGAAGCAAGAGGCTTAGGTTCAGTGACTTGCTGTCTTTCTTACTCATGATATAAAGAAGGGAAACAAAACTGGATATGGTGGTGCACACCATTAATCCCAGCACTGGAGAGGTAAGAGGACAGCTGTGAGTTTGAGGCCAGCCTGGGGACTACAGAGTGAGTTCCAGGACAGCCTTGGCTACAGTGAGACACTACCTCGAAAACAAAACAAAACAAGGAAGAGGAATTCCACTTGGCTTTAGCAATGATCTCCTATTCTTTAAGAGTGAATATTGTTCAGTGTTTTCTTTTTCCTTCTTTTTGGCATTATGTCTCTATGATATCATTTTTATTTTTAAAATTTTTAAATTTTATTTATTTATTTGAGAGAGAGAGAGAGGGAAGAAGCAGATAGAAAAAGAGAAAAGGCGCACCAGGGCCTCCAGCCACTGCAAACGAACTCCAGATGCATGCGCCCTTTTGTGCATCTGGCTTACGTGGATCCTGAGGAATTGAACTGGGGTCCTTAGGCTTTGCAGGCAAACACCTTAACCACTAAGCTATTTCCCCAGCCCCATAATTTTAAAAATTTAATTTATTTGAGAAACACACAGAGAGGCAGATAGAAAGAGAATGGGCGCACTGCAAATGAACTCCAGACGCATGCGCCACCTTGTGCATCTGGCTTAAGTGGGTCCTAGGGAATTGAACCTGAGTCTTTTGGCTTTGCAGGTAAGCACCTTAATGGCTAAGGTATCTCTTCAGCTCTCATCTTTTATTTTTTTATTTTTGTTCATTTTTATTTATTTATTTGAGAGTGACAGACAGAGAGAGAAAGAGGCAGATAGAGAGAGAGAGAGAATGGGCATGCCAGGGCTTCCAGCTGCTGCAAATGAACTCCAGACACGTTCGCCCGCTTATGCATCTGGCTAACATGGGTCCTGGGGAATCAAGCCTCGAACCAGGGTCCTTAGGCTTCACAGGCAAGCGCTTAACCACTAAGCCATCTCTCCAGCCCAGATTTAAACATTTGAGGAAAGCTTTCTTCAAAAGATATCTCCTGTGTAACCTTTCCTATAAACCACTTACAATTTTCAGCATACAAGAAGCAAATTAAGAAAACAAAAAGGGGCTGGAGAGATGGCTTAGCAGTTAAAGCGCTGTCTGCAAAACCAAAGGACCCAGGTTTGATTCCCCAGGACCCACGTAAGCCAGATGCACAAGGTTGCGCACACATCTGGAGTTCGTTTGCAGTGGCTGGAGGCCCTGGTGTGCCCATTCTTTCTTCTCTCTCTCTCTCAGATAAGTAAATAAATAACTAAAACTTAGAAAAAGAAAGAGAAAAAGCCAGCATGATGACACACACCTTTAGTCCCAACACTCAGGAGGCAGAGACAGGAGGATCGCTGTGAGCTTAGTGCCAGCCTAGGACTACACAGTGAGTTCCCAGCCAGGTCTGGGTAGAGTGAAACCCCACATTAAAAAAAGAAAGGAAGGAAGGAAGAAAGAAAGAAAGGAAGGAAGGAAGAAAGAAAGAAAGAAAGGCAAAAACTCCGCTCCAGGAAAAATTTCAGTAAAATGTTGCAGGAGGCCTTGGAGATAACTGGGCAGACAGGAAGATATTTTCTTTTGCTTTTCCTTTGGGAATCTCCAGGGAAAGGCTGTTAAAAGCCAGACTTCTGGGGGCTGTCAAGATGGCTCAGTGATTATGGTACTTGCCTCCAAAGCCTAAGAACCTGGGTTCAATTCCCCAGTACCCACATAGAGTCAGATGCACAAAGTGGTGCATGTATTGGGGGTTGTTTGCAGCAGCAAAGGCCTGGGGTCAGTTGCGGTCTGGAGGAGACCCGTGAGAGCGGTCCAGGGCGAAGCAGGCCTGCGTCAGCAGAGATGGGCAGGGACTCTTGTTTGAACGGTGCTGTGATAATTCCTCAGGAAACGTGAACAGACTTTTGTCACATGTTTGTGCTGTTTTGAATCACATGGAAAGCCTCGAAGTTGCCCAAACAAGTACATTAACAAGTGACCCGAAGGGACTTCTGGGAAAACTGATGCTGGAAACAGGCTTCCCTGGACTCAGAGAGCCTCTCCCTGCCTCTTCTCGTCTGCGACCCGAGCATCACAATTTTATTTATTTTTATTTTTATTTTTTAGGGATAGGAATGTATCTCAGTAGCATGCAAGTCCCATTTGATGCCCTGCATTGCCAATTATATATATATATGGTAAATATATCCATTATTTAATTGTTTTCTCATTTACTTATAGCTTACTTAACAAACTTCTTTCCACTAGTTAACTTGCTCTGGATATATATTCTTCTCAAAGTGCTTGTCATGGCCTGCTGTCCTCCCCCCCCTCCAAAAAAAAAAATTAAATGGATACTATGTTCTGGTCTCATTTGGAAAAATTCAATTTAATTTGATAATTGTTTAGATTCACTGAAAACTCGCAAAGAATAGTAAGTACAGAAAATTACTAGATCCCCTATATCCTGTTTGCGTGCTGCTACGTCTTACATCAGTGTAGACTATTTGTCATAAGTAATGACACCTATGCGGCTACATTTGCATGAGCCAAACTCCACACTTCATTTAGGCTTCCTTCATTTTCACCAAATGTTCTTCTCCTGTTCCAAGTGCCTCCTAATGTACGCTCACGTTATTTTGATAAATATGAAAGTCTTACACTGATCCACTTGTACGGAAAAAATAAATTGAATTCAGAGTAAGCTGAGCGAGAGAAACAATTCCAGGAGCAAACAAGATCGCCCCCTAGTGTCTAGCATCGATAATAGCATCCTAAGCAGCTTGCTGAAGCATGAAGCTAAAATAGGAAAATTTGGTAATTACATTAAAAGGCCAATGTGGGCTAGTCCATTATTCCTTTCACTCTACTGCCAAGAGAATATTTGTATCACAAAATGAACACACAGAAGGCTCCAGAAAGAAAGAGGTTGCAGCCGGGCGTGGTGGCGCACGCCTTTAATCCCAGCACTTGGGAGACAGAAGTAGGAGGATCTCTGCGAGTTCGAGGCCACCCTGTGTGAATTCCAGGTCAGCCTGGGCCAGAGTGAGACCCTACCTAGAAAAACAAAAATAAAAATAAAAACAGAAAGGAAGGAAGGATGGAAGGAAGGGAGGGAGGGAGGGCAAAGGGAAGGGAGAAAGGGAGGGAAGGAAGGGACCACAAAAGGGAAGTAGGGGAGAGAAACTTCTATTTGGAGCAGAGTAATTGCAGTTCAGGCACTGGAGGGGGGTTGGTCTCAGGTTGGCAATTGCTAGATGCCTTGCTCAGGAAAAGGAAGTGCTTACTGCCTAAACCAAGTGGTGCCCTGGGGTTAAGCTGTCTCCCCCTGCTTGCCTGCCTCAGTCACATTAGCAATGTGGCTTTATTCTTTTTTGAGGCAATTGTAAATTGTGTGTGTTTTTTTTTTAAGATTTTATTTTTATTTATTTACTAGAGACAGAGAGATGGAAAGAGAGAGAGAACGAGTGAGAATGGCACACCAGGGCCTCTAGCCACTGCAAATGAATTCCAGATGCATGTGCCACCATGTGCATCTGGCTTACGTGGGACCTGGAGAATCGAACCTGGGTCCTTGGGCTTCACAGGCATGCACCTTAACTGCTAAGCCATCTCTCCAGCCCTGTATGTTTATTTTGTGTCCTGCTACATTGCTGAAAGTGTTTATCGGCTCTAACAGTTTGCTGGTAGAATCTTTAGGATCCTTTATGTACAGAATCATGTCATCTACAAATAATGATAATTTGATCACTTCCTTTCCAACGTCTATCACTTTTATGTGTTTCTCTTACCTTGTTGCTATGGCTAAGACTTCTAGTACTATATTAAATAAAAGTAGTGACAGTGAACACCTTGTCTTGTTCCTGATTTTAATGGAAAAGCTTCAAGCTTTTCCCCATTTAGTATTATGTTGGCTGTAGGTTTGTCATATATAGTCTTTATTATGTTGAAATATGTTCCTTCTATTCCCAGTTCCTGTAGGACTTTTACCACAAAGGGATGTTGGATTTTGTCAAATGCCTTTTCTGCATCTATTGAGATGATCATGTGACTTAAAAATTATTTATTTATTTGACGGGGGGGGGGGGGAGAATGGGTGCGCCAGGGCCTCCAGCCACTGCAAACAAACTCCAGATGCATGTGCCACCTTGTGCATCTTGCTAAAGTGGGTTCTGGAGAATCAAACCTGGGTCCTTTGGCTTTGTGGCAAACACCTTAACCGCTAAGCCATCCCTCCAGCCCTCATGTGGTTTTTTTTATGTGAGAGAGAGAGAGAGAATTGGTGTGCCAGGGCCTCCAGCCACTGTAATCAAACTTGAGACACATGCTCCACCTTGCACACTTGCGTCACCTTGTACACATCTGGCTTATGTGAGACCTGAAGGGTTGTACATTGGTCACCATGGGCCTTAACCACTAAGCAATCTCTCTCCATCCCATGACCATGTGATTTTTGTCCTTCAGCCCATTTATATAGTGTATTACATTTCTTGATTTGCAAATGTTGAACTATCCCTGAATCTCTGGGATATCTGGGGATGATCTTTTTGACATATTCTTGTATTCTGTTTGCCAATATTTTGTTGACAAGTTTTGCATCTATGTTCATCAGGGAGATTGGTCTGTAATTTTCTTTTTTGTTCTTTGTCTGGTTTTGGTATCAGGGTTATGCTGATAGGAGTTTGGTAGTGTTGTTTCCTTTTCTATTTTATGGAAGTTTGAGAAGCAATGGTGTTAGTTCTTCCATGAAGGTCTGGTAAAATTCACCAGTGAATCCATCCAGGCCTGGACTTTTTTTTTTTTTTTCAATTGGGATATTTTTTTTAATAACTGCTTGGATCTCCATACTTGTTATAGGTCTATTTAAATGGTTTATCTTGATTTAATTTTGGTAGGTCATATAAATCTAGGAAGTCATCCATTTCTTTCATCTTTTCAAATTTGATGGAATAATATGTTCTTAAGGTATGTCCTTATGATTTTCTGAATTTTTTTGATACCTGTTGTAGTGGTACCTTTTTCATCTCTAATTTTATTAATTTGTATCTCTTCTCTCTTTCTTTTGGTAGGGTTTACCAATCTTGTTTACCCTTTCAAAGAACCATTGACTCTTTGTATTTTTTTTTTGTTTCTATTTCATTAATTTCTGCCCTAGTTTTTATTATTTCTTCCCATCTACTGATTTTTGGTTTGCCTTGTTCTTTTTCCAAGCTCTTAAGGTGAAGCATTAAATTGTTTACTTGTGACCTTTCTAATTTATTAATATATGCACTTAAAGTTATACATTTCCCTTTTAGGACTGCCGTCATTGTGTCTCAACAGTTTTGGTATGTTGTGTTCTCAGTATCATTTGATTCTATCAATTTTTTGACTTCCTTTTTGATTTCATCACTCAGTAGTATACTGTTTAATTTCCATGATCTTGTGTATGCCTTTTACCCTAAGATAGCGTCTGTCTTTTATGGAAAGGTGAGTTTTTTTGGTGGCAACAAACAGAAGGACCCTGCCTTTTAATCCAGTCTACAAGCCCGTGTCTTTCTCTCTCTCTCTCTCTCTCTCTGTTTTGTTTTTCAAGGTATGGTCTCACTCTAGCCCAGGCTGACCTGGAATTCATCATGTAGTCTCAGGGTGGTCTTGAACTCATGGCAATCCTCCCACTTCTGCTTCCTAAATGCTGGGATTAAAGGGGTGAGCCACCACTCCCAGCTAAGCCTGTGTGTCTTTTGATTGGGCCATTGCTATCAAGAGTTATTATTGGTAGGTATTTATTCTTGCCATTCTTATTTTGTAGTGCTTCCTATTTTCCCTTTACTCTCCTGTATTGTCATTTGAGTGTGGTTTATTTTTTCCTGTTTCCTCAAGTGTGTGCTTTCCTTTCTCTTTAGTGTGAAGAAACCCTTCAAGTATTTTCTGTAGAGCTGGCTCAGTGGTCATATCTTCCTTTAGCCTGTTTTTTGTTGTGGAATGTCCTTATTTCAGCAATTTGGATGGATAGCTTTGCTGGGTAATCTTGGTTGAGTAATCTTTCAGAACTTGGAATACATCATTCCAAGCCTTTCTGGCTTTTAAAGTTTATGTTGAGTAAACTTGTTATCCTGATGAGTTTGCCTTTGTATGTGACTTGATTTTTCTCTCTAACTGCTTTCAATATATTTTGTGTGTTTTAGTAGTTTAATCATAATATGATGAGGAGCGGTTCTTTCCAGGTGTTTGTCTGTTTAGTGTTCTAAAAGCTTCCTGTATCTGTGTTGGCATCTCTTTCCAAATTTGGGGTAATTTTTCTTCTATGATTTTTTTTGAAAATACCTACTATGCCTTTGGAGTGAAATTCTCCTTTTACTATACCCTGAATTCTTATGTATGATCTTTTCATAGTGTCCTGAATATCTTGAAATTCCCATTCACACCTTCCTGTTAATTTGTCTTTCTCTTTGTTGGACTCATATTAGATCTGCCACCTGGTCTTCCAGGTTAGAAATTCTTTTCTCTTTTTCTTTCATCCATTCTATTGGTGAGACTTTCTAGTTGTTTTTTTTTTTTTTTTTTTTTTTTTTTGGACTTACTGTGTTTTTCATTTCTAGTGTTTCTGATTGGTTTTTCTTCAGTATGTTTCTTACTCACGTCTTGTATTGACCTCCTTATTTCATTAAGTTGGTTTCTTGTGTTCTCTTGGGATTCTTTCAGGAGTTTGTTTTCTTATTTGAACAATAGTTTTACTCACTTTCTCAGGTATTTCATCTAAATCAGTCTCACTGAAGGTCATTTCTGATGGATTTATCATTTTTGGTAGAATTATGCTCTTGATTTTTTTGTGTTTCTTGTACTATATTGTAGTGATTTTTGCAGTTTGGGTTAATTTGATGGCTGGGTTTTCTAGTTATCTGCAGTATTCTTAGATGTGTAAGTCTGACATTATATATCTTCAGGGTAGGAGCTTAAGGTGCCAGGTGTAGCTCTTAAATGACTCCCAGAGTAACAGCAGAAGCGACCCTAGGTGTTGGGTGGAGCACAACACAGGCAAATTCTAAAATTCAACTGAACAACGTACACAATCAAAACCAGTGCAGAGTGTTTAGGTAAGAGTGGGTATTAAAACAAACAGGTCACCTAACAAAGTCAAAATCCCTAAGGCTGTGTGTTGCCCCGCACCCTTAATCCTGTCAACTGGGAGGCTGATATTTCTGGTCTGTAAAGGGTTCCAGGTCAGCCTGGGGCTGAGACCCTGCCCATATAAATGACAGAAGACAAAGGCATTATAAATCAGGAAGCAACAAAGGACAACCTCCAAATACAGCTTATTTAAGAATGGCAAAGGCAACCATCAATCAGATCTAACACATAACCTGTCCTGACATGGAAGGTGTGATCAGCACTTCCAATGCAGGCCTGTATGTGAGGCTTTTTTGAACAGGTACTGACCTGGTTTAAGTAGGCCCTGTCGTCTTTTGGGATGGCTTTGGTCTCGGGTCCCCGTTTACTGTGTTGTGGGCTCAGCTAGGCTGGCTGCTTCAGTGGGTCCACTGCTCTGATCGCACATGCTGGGTTCTATATGGCTGATCTCCCTTCCCCAGGTCTCCAGCGGTTGCCAGTGCTTAAGGCTGGGGGAAGGGAGGCTGTGAAGAGTGACTGAAGTCATATGGGAGCCGTGTGGCTGGTCTCCGTGATCCTCTTCCTTACCACTGAGCTGGTCCCTGCTGTCTTCCCCCAGGTTTCTTGAGTTTGGGAGGAGGCTGGTGGGAGTGCAAGACCCCTCCCCCTGGCTTCTCCTGTGGCTCCGGCAGAGCCTGGTGGCTGCGCAGACCAACACCACTACTGGAGCCACTTCTGCCTGCTTCTGTGGTCTCTGGAAGCTCTGGGTCCCTCCTGCTTCTCCGTTGAAGTTGATAATGCCTTATACATCTTCACTTTTCAGTAAAAGTGTATTGTGCTGCTTTCCTGCTTATTTCCTCCCTGGGATGCTTTGGTGTGGCTGCTATGCTGCCATCTCACCCGGAAGTCCTGCTTCTGTCCTTTTTTTAAAATATATTTTATTTATTTATTTGAGAGAGAGAATGAGAATGGGCACGCCAGGGCCTCCAGCCACTGCAAACCAACTCCAGATGCATGTGCCACCATGCACATCTGGCTTACATGGGTCCTGGAGAGGGGAACCGGGATCTTTTGGCTTTGCAGGCAAACGCCTAAACCCGTAAGCCATCTCTCCAGCCCTGCTTCTGCCTTTTTAACAGGGGACCTGGGGATGTGACCTGAGATACTCAGAGTTACACAGAAGTGCTTTATCCACTGAGCTATTTCCAAGTTGTTTCAAAATCAAAAGCACGTACGTGACGATTAATCAAGGAGTACTGGCATCCAGGAATTAAGCTCTCCATAGCAGTGAATGCATTCCTCTGTGCAAAAGCAGACTCATGTCAGCCTTTTAAGTGAAAATCATTTTCTCATCTTACAAAGAAATTAAATCCTTCAACCTAACATCTTACCACCACGTTGGACATACTTCAACCACCACTTTTCACCTTGACATTTTCAATTTAATTATTAAAGCAACAAGTGTGTATTACCTTCAAATTTATTTTTTTTTTTCTTTTCTTGTTATTGCGATCTTTATTGTTGTTATTATTTTGGGTTTTCAAGGTAGAATCTCACTCTAGCTCATGCTGCCCTGGAATTCACTCTGTTGTCTCAGGGTGGCCTTGAACTCACAGTAATCCTCCTCTTTCTCCTGCGTGCTGGGACTTAAGGCATGCACCACCACACCCAGCTTGTGATCTTTTTCTTAGCTGACATAATTGAACATACTTATGAGGTCATAAGGCCCCCCTTTTTTTTTTTTTCCTCCAGTAAGGTCTCACTCTAGCCCAGGCTGACCTGGAACTCACTATGTAGTCTCAGGGTGGCCTCGAACTCATGGCGATCCTCCAACCTCTGCCTCCAGAGTGCTGGGATTAAAGCAGAAGACATCATGCCTAGCAAGGCAGGTTTTGACACGTGTATATGTAATGTGTAATAATCATATCAGGTTATTTAGCAAACCCATCACCTCAAAACATTTGTCATTTCTGTGGTGAGACTATTCAAAGCAGCTCTTATTCTGAACTACATTGTTATTTACTATGAAATCCACTGTGCTTTGCAACAGAACACTAGAACTTACATTTCACTATACTTGGCTGTAAGTTTTAGATAGCAAACATCAAAGTGACCTCATTTTATTTATTTTTTATTTTATTTGAGAGAGAGAGAGAAAGCAGGTAAGAGAGAATGGGCACACCAGAACCTTCAGCCGCTGCAAACGAATTTCAGATGCAGGCACTACCTTGTGTATCTGGCTTATGTGGGTCCTGGGGAATCAAACCTGGGTCCTTTGGCTTTGCAGGCAAGTGCCTTTAACTGCTAAGCCATCTCCCCAGCCCAAGGTGACCTCATTTAGAGCAGGCTTGTTTTGAACTAGCACAGTTAGCATGGCTGTGTTTCTATAGCGTGTGTATACGTGAGCCCAATGCATGCATGTGGAAGCAGGACACCCTGGGGCATTCTCCTCAGGAGCAATGGTCCACCTCCTTTGAGATGGGGCTCCTCGTTGGCCTGGGAGCTTCTTGTCTGGCACTGAGATTACAGGTGCATGCCACCAGACCTGGCGTTTTTATGTGGGATTGAACTCATCTTCATCCTCGTAAGACAAGCACTTTAGCAACTAAACTATCTCCCCAGCCTGCAGTTAACACAGTTTTAACTGACTTGTGAACAGTGCTCAGGAGTACAATCAGTTCCATTTTCAGAGGGTATTTGGCCAACCCACACTTCTATTTAGGACCATTCAAAATATATGCAGACATGTTCAATGTGTGGCCTGTAGGCCACATGGGTCCCAGGATTACTGTGAATGAGGCCCAACAAATCATGTCAGTTTCAAAAGGTTGACACCCCGGTATGTATCCCTCCCACCACGTTATTTTCCTTAACACTTATTCTGCTTTTATAAATCAGTTTTTTTTTTTTAAGTCAGGTTGGCAGGTAGCCCAGGCTGGCCTTGAACTCAGGATACAATCCTGCCTCAGCCTCTTTAGTGCTGGGAGTATAGGTGAGTGCCATATGCTAGGCTTCCAAGTAAGTTTTGACACAGTAAACATTTCACAAGAACCTCCACAGGGTTTTCCTGTTGAGTTGAATATACATTAAACCTAGATAAATTCTCATTCGCTGAAATAAGTATAATGACATTTAATATTAAGTGCTCATTTCAGAGGTTTGGGAGAAAAATTCAAACATGAGTGTGTCATTTTCTTTCTTTTTTTTTTTCTAATTTAACTTTCAGAGAGTGCGCACGAGGGTGGGGGGACAGAATTGGTGTGCGGAGGCCTCAGCCACTGCACTCAAACTCCAGACCCTTGCACTACCTTGTGGACATGTGCAACCTTGTGCTTGCCTCACCTTTGCGGGTCTGGCTTATGTGGGAACTGGAGAGTTGAACATGGGTCCTTAGGCTTCGCAGGCAAGCACCTTAACCACTAAGCCACCTCGCCCAGCCTGAGGGTGTCATTTTCTACGTGTCATTAGTGAGACAAGTTATGACCCAGGTGTAGGAAGTGCCTCCTAGAGGACCACATAGAGGCCATTTAACAGTGTACAATCTTGGGCCTCCCCTCTAGATGTTCCTATGGCTTGGAATGTGCTGGTTCTCTGTTGGGCACCCTCGGGCATGCCTTTACTTGCTTTAGATAAGCCCTTGCTAGCCAGACACCAGCTGCACGGTTGTTAAGTGTTTCAAGAACCAGCAGTGTGAAGCACACATTACTTGTCACTCCCAATGACACAAGTGCGAAACCACCAGGACAGGGAGAATTCTGCATGTGAGGTGTATAAGCACCCCAGACTTCTAGTTAGGATCTGGGTAGGGAGATTTGAGCTTGTGTGTTTAAAAAGAAAAACCTGAGATATTTATTAAAACCAACTGTGGGTGATGGGAGGGGAGAGAAGCAATCTTGCCATATCCAGAAATTAATAAAACACTTGAAAAATGAATATAAATTTAATAATAAACATTATGGTCAGGCTGTTTATTAAGG